>CM066337.1:1161654-1259154 GCA_033807585.1 Hydrophis major
CCAACAGGTCTTTCCTGTCCCCCCACTCTTGCAATTGGTTTCTGCAGCCTCCCCAGGGACAGGAGGTCCCCCTAACCATCTTGGGGGGAGACCTGACTTCCCCTTCCTCCTCCTCCTCCTCCTCCTCCTGCCTGCCTTCCTTTCCATGGGGGTGGGCTGGGGGAGGCACAGCAGGTGATGTTCCTGGTTTAGCTAAGCCCCTTTTAAGAGAGGCATTTGGCATCTTAATGGGCATTTAGCAGTGCTGGTGGTCAGCCTCCCGTTGTCAGAGCCCTGGAGGGGGATGGCAGAGTTTGATGAAATAGTCAACAGGGACTCCTTTACGCCAGCAGGTCTCCGGCTGCAGAACGTCTGCATATTCAAGGAAGTTCAAGTTGAAGGATGCTCCTCCTTGAATGTTTTTTCTTCTTCTCAAGAAGATGCTGCTGCCCTCCTGGCCCCACAGGTTCTGGGTCTTCTTCTCCTCTCTTCTCCTCTCCTTCTCCTTCTCCTTCTCCTTCTCCTTCTCCTTCTCCTTCTCCTTCTCCTCCTCCTCCTCCTCCTCTTCCTTCTCCTTCTCCTTCTCCTTCTCCTTCTCCTTCTCCTCCTCCTCCTCCTCCTCCTCCTCCTCCTCCCTCCTCCTCCTCCTACCTCCTCCTCCTCCTCTTCTTCTTCTTCTTCTTCTTCTTCTTCTTCTTCTTCTTCTTCTTCTTCTTCTTCTTCTTCTTCTTCTTCTTCTTCTTCTTCTTCTCCTCCTCCTCCTCCTCCTCCTCCTCCTCCTCCTCCTCCTCCTCCTCCTCCTCCTCCTCCTCCTCCTCCCCCTTCTCCTTCTCCTTCTTCCTTGCAGGCTTTCTAGGCAGCCAGGAGACATATGGACTCCGTTCTCTGATCAGCCTCCTCCAGTAAGGTCTGAATCACCTGTATTCATCCTTCTTCACCTGCTATGCTCCCCCCGCAATTCCAACCCAGGGATTCTAGAAGGTGAAGACCAATGAACACCTGAAAAGAACGTTTCCTCCCTTCGTTTTTTAGCTGCAGTGGCCTGGAGTTCCAGGAGTTTTCAAGGGCTGGTGGCCCTTAGAAACTCTGTCCCTTGCTCCCTTCGACAGGGAGGAAGGATCAAGAAACATTTTGGAAAGAGAATCGTTAAACTGGCAATCGGGGGCTCTGAGGAACATCAAGGGGCTGTTCTATTCGTTTTAGGAGAAGTGGCCTTTTCAAGCCCTCCATTCTTGGTCAGGGTGTCACCGTCTCCTTTCCTTCTGCTGCGTGTACATCATTGCTCAAAATGCAACTGTGGAATATAACACAAGGAACTAGTATTTCTTTTTGGGCAAGGTAGAGGAAAACTAAGCTGGGACCAAGCCTCCTCCTCCTCCTCCTCTTCCTCCTCCTCTTACACTCAGGAGCACCCAAGGCACGTGAGCTTGTCACTTCCCTACCAATCACCCATGTTATTTCTCTCCAGCAAGAGAAGGCGCAGTGCATGGCAAGGTTTTCATATGGGAGAGACCTGGATTTATGACCTCTTGAAATCATCTTCCAGATATTTCACCAATTAAGAAATGATCTTTGCACGAAGACGGGTAGCTCTTCTGTGCATTCAAATCCTAGAATAGGGTCATATGTGGGATGCTTGGTGGATCCGAAGAAGAATTCATCCAATTCTGATGTCCAAGGTTGGCTGTTCTTTCTTTCGTTCCTGCTTCTGTTTGTAATCATCGGTTTACTACAGGCCATTCTTATAGAGGCCAAGACAACTCCAAATACAGTTTCCACGTCTTTGGCTATCCTCAGTTTCCCTGATATGCACCAAAAGAACTATCCTCCCCCACCCCACAAAAAATAAATTCCTTGACTGGGATTTTTCAGGATAATTCCAAATACTTTCTCAGGTAAGGATCTGGCAATATATAAAGCATGACGGTGGTGTGCTATTACGCCACCACTATCCGCAGGGATTAAAGTATCTTTTCTTGACTATTGCAGGGATTCAGACATGGGTTAATTAAACATTTACATACATGTGCTCGACAATATCGTATGGTCCAATAATGCGCACTTTAATCAGAGTCTGTGGGTGTTGTGTGTTTGCTTGTTCCATGTTAATTGGCTCCATGCTGGCTCCAAGCTTAGGTATTTGCCTAGATGGAAACAGAATAGACATCGTGTTTTAAATATTTTAATTAGGACCAGAAGTTCCCAGCCTGCTCATTTCTCATTGGGTTGTTTTTCATGCATGAATAAATTAGCTGGCATGGAGGCCGTTTGCAGGAAATAGTTCCCCTCCAGCCATAAAATGAGTCCTATTCATTAATACTTTAATGAAATTAGCTGTGAGCAAAATATGACTCCTTTTAACTGTGTTCTAATTTCTTAATTTTAATTAGGCACATAATTGTAGTGTGCAAAATCATCTGAAAAGCTCTCCAAGAAAGAAAGCGTCCATGGCGGTGGGCTTTCTCTGGATCTGGAACGCGAACAGAACCTTCAAGGCTGCAACGAGCTCCCAGTTGCTGGTCTGAGGTTGTTTGTGGCCAAGGACGCTCAGCGCCCGGCCACAAATGAAGACGGCTTCTGGTTAAGGGACTAATTAACCCCTGAACATTGGGGGAGAAGATGCTCCTGCTGCAAAAAAAACCTAGCTAGCTAGGCTGGAGGTTCGTTCTCCGAACTGGTGGGTTGGTTTCTGAATGTTTCATTACCAGGTGAGGTCACGTCTTCAGTAGAGTTTGGGGGAGGTCAGTGTGTTGGTGTCCTTTTGTGTATAAGGGCTTTGGGTGGTGTATAAGGACTTGTGATGGAGAGGTCACGTTAGGTGAAGGTCTTGTGATGGATCTGGTATGGGTGTATCATGTGAGGATCTTGTGGTAGGTCTTGTCATCATATGACCCATCACAACAATAGAGTAGAGTACAGTAGAGATGAGTAGAGTAGAATATAGAGTAGAGTAGAATAGAATGTAAAGTAGAATAAAGTAGAGTAGAATATAAAGTAGAATATAGAGTAGAGTAGAATAGAATGTAAAGTAGAATAAAGTAGAGTAGAATATAAAGTAGAATATAGAGTAGAGTAGAATAGAATGTAAAGTAGAGTAAAGTAGAGTAGAGTAGAGTGGAGTAGAATATAGAGTAGAGTAGAATAGAATATAAAATAGAGTAGAGTAGAGTAGAGTGGAATAGAGTAGAATACAGAGTAGAGTAGAATAGAATGTAGAGTAGAGTAGAGTAGAGTAGAGTGGAGTGGAGTGGAGTGGAGTGGAGTAGAAGAGAAGAGAAGGGTTGGAAGGGCCTTTGGAGGTCTTCTAGTCCAACCCCCTGCTCAAGCAGAAGATCCTATACCATTTCAGACAGGTGGCTGTCCAGGCTCTTCTTAAAAGCCTCCAGTGATGGAGCTCCCACAACTTCCGAAGGCAAACCATTCCATAGTTTAATTGTTCTCACTGTTAGGAAATTTCTCCATAGTTCTAGGTTGGATGGTCTCTCCTTGATGAGTTTCCGTCCGTTGCTTCTTGTCTGGCCTTCTGGTGCTTTGGGGAAGAGGTTGACTTCCCCTCTTCTGTGTGGCAACCCCTGAGATGTTGGAACCTGGTCTTATGGGACCTTCACCTGAAGTGACCTCCCTGTCACAAGACCTACTGACCACACAAAGCCCTTATACACAGAAGGACAGTGAAGATGTTACCCAGTCTGGTAATGAAATGATCAGAAACCAACCCAGAAGCTGGGAGGTCAAACCTCCACCCTCTTCCTCCCCTGAGAGATTCAGATATTCACCACAATTGCAAACTAGCTAGTCTTTAGGACGGCACAGGATTCCTTTAATTCAAGGCAAGGTACCTTGCTTCTACAGGTAGTCCTCGCCTTACGACAGTTCACTTAATGACCCTTCACAGTTACAATTGCACTGAAAAAAGTGTCCCACATTTGCAACCATCATAGCATCCCCACTGCCACCTGATCAAAATTTGGGCCCTTGGCAACCCGTGTGCGTTATCATTGTCAAGATAAAGATGATGGCGATGTATTTAAGTTTATTTATACAGCAGCATGAAAATATCAGAAAAAACGTTTGGGTCAAGTGGCTAGACCAGCATGTCCCAACCTTAGCAACCTTAAGAGGGGTGGACTTCAACTCCCAGAATTCCCCAGCCAGCACGGGGGTCACGTGATTGTCACTTGTGACCTTCCCAGCCGACTTCTGGCATGTAATATCAGTGGGGAAAGCTGGGTTCATTTCATAACCGGGTTACAATTTCTGCAAAACATTTAGCAATGGTTTTCAAGATCTCTTCTGTTTCTTTTTGCGCAGTTTTCCTGCAGAATGTCTGGATCCCGGGCTTTGCCACCACCCTCCAAAAGAAAAAGAAAAAAAGAGGTTTTCCTGGACAGCTCTCTGGAATTCAGAATGAACAATATCTTTAATTGAGCCTGTTTTAGTTTTGAGTTCACTTTAGATACTTACACAGCCTGCTGTAAGTGGCACCTGCTCTAAATAATATTGATCCTTCTTGGTTAAATAATATATTATGATTAATTGTCATCCTTTATTATACCCACAATTAAGTAACGCTGAGGTTAGTTTACAATGAATACTAATATTGGTTGATATGTAATTTCGATGTAATTTGCCACCGTTAGCCAACTGCCACCAGAAAGAGGGAAGCCGAGGGATTTCACAAGTCCCCAGCAGCCTTGTTTTTCAAGGTAAACAATTTTAAATAAATTGGGTGTTATGCTCAGATAATTAATACAGTCATTAGATTAAGCACTCTGCTTCACTCCTGACCACTTCATTGTCAGAAAATGTTTTCTCTGTCTCTTCTTGAAATACACACACACACACACACACACACAAACAAACAATACACACACACACACACACACGTATGTACCCACGAGAGATTCCTCCTCTCTGGTTAGTAAAATGAACACATTGTAAACCTTTTCTTCGAATGGCTCCCGAGAGGGAGGCTTGTACTGCGTGTTGCATTTCCATTAGTTTAACATCCGTCTGCAAATCTTGTTTATCCCAGGAGCCCATGGGCTAAGGTGAAGACGTTACATCTGCCGTGTTTTAATGATCTGCTTACAAGCTTTTGTAAAATCTCTACTTCCTAACCCAAATTGTCTTTTGCGGAGAATGACACAAGCCGGCAATGCTTGGCATTTCTAAACCGAGCAGAGAGATGGGCAGAGTTGGGGGAGAGAGAAGACGGATAGCTGTATAACCCTCTGAGATAAATTGCAGGGTCGAAACATGTGCCTCTCCTCCCATTTTGCTCTAGATTTATTTATTTTAAATTGATTGTAAATTAAATTTATTTATTGTAAAGGTGTGATTTAGGAGCACCACTTCACATCGTGCAATTATGCCAGGAGCACGCCTTGTTGCGACTGTGGTGCTGATATGCAAACGATGAAACATATCGTGCACGATTGCCCACGATGGGCATCCTCTGGTTCGCTGGACAGAAGATCCGCAAAAACCAAGGCCAAAGGTGTTCAGCTGAATTGGACATCCAGATACTAGGTGGCTGCCATACCCCCATTGAAGTTTTACTTACAGTTATGTGGGTTGTGTGCATATGTTTATTTCTCTTTTGTCAGGTTCTCATCACGCGCTAAATAATCCCAATGTCAGGATCCCAAGTAAAACATCCACAGCAAGCAAAACTCCAAGGCAGGTGGATTCCTCGAAGGATAACTTTATTGGATAGATCCTATTGGCACAGATCTGGTGAAAAACGACTCTGAAGCTTCCCGCGGTTTTCACCTAATTAAAAAGAAAAGTCTGTCACTTTCCCAAAAGAATCAGTCACATGGTCCCATCACGGGGCTGTCTGGTTGCCTGGTGACATCACTCCGCCTTCCTCTGACCAGGTGTGAGAACGTCCTTGGTTCCCAAGAGAAAGGATTTTGCTTTGGCTACAAAATCCCAGCTATCTCAAATCCCAGCCCCCTTCCCTCTCCCTCAGCTCCAGTGCGGCAACCCTGAAGCCGTCAAGATGGCTTCAGTCAGGTCAGCTTCAGGGTTGACATCCATTGCCTGTCTGGTGGCATCTGGTTGAGAGACTGTCCATCCACGGTCTCAGGGTAGGATTGCCTCACCCAGCTTCCTCTTCGCTACAGTGTCCTCCAAAGAACCTGGCACAGTCAGTGGGCACGATCAGAAAAGCTTGATGCCTAATCCTCGCCCCACCCCCAGGATGAAGGCCCACCACCAACCACGTTGGCAAGCCAAGCATCCCTTTAAAACAAAGGTTCTCCAGTTAGGTCCTCGAAAGAGGCAGCTGCCTTAACACTGACCTGCCCAAGATCTAACTCGGTGCCTCTGGCTTTGCTGTGATTTGTGTCCTTCTCTGGTTAGCGGAGCATCCAATTGCATTTTAATTATGCAATCATTGAGATTAATCTATATTTCTCAGCTTCTCTTGATTACAAACTTGCTAATTGAAGCCAGGGTTCAGCTCAGATATTTATTCCAGGATCAATGTGGCAAGGATGGCGAAATAGCTTCAGAGGAGCCTTTATTTCTCACTAACGATTTCGGACCCAGCCAGGAAATACTGTCCAAGGGCCTCCCAATAGGCTGAAGGCCTAAGCCCAAAATGAAATACCCTGTGTGTTACATACAGGGAATACAATGATGGTTTGAAATGTTCAGCCAGATCTGGATTTCAGATGGCAACTAATCAGGGAGAGAAGCAACCCAGGAAAACATTCCGAACAATGAGAAGAATTATGCAGCGGAACCAATTGCCTTTAGAAGTTATGGGTATCCCGTCACTGGAGGCTTTTAAGAAGAGACAGGACACCCATTTATCTGGAATGGTTTAGGGCAGGGGTCTCCAACCTTGGTTCCTGGAAGCCTGGCGGACTTCAACTCGCAGAGTTCCACAGCCAGGAACTCTGGGAGTTGAAGTCCGCCAGGCTTCCAGGAGCCAAGGTTGGAGACCCCTGGTTTAGGGCCTCCTGCTTGAGCAGGGGGGTGGACTAGAAGACCTCAAAGCTCCCTCCCAAAGCTGTTATTCTGTTATTAATCTTTGGTTCCTATTTTCAAGCCCAGGCTGCCCCAATTCATCCTTTCTGACATTTCATTCATAATTCAGGCTGTCCCCTTCATTCACGGAACAAATCTGGCAATTCCACATCATAAAATCAAGTTGCTCTCATTCACATCGATTACACCCTTTTTCTGACTCTTCTTTTCACAGACAATCAATTACGTCTTGTATTTTCTCTTCCTCCCTTTTTTTTAAACTGCCTACTTGCATGAAACAAGTCCCCAGGGATAGATGAGATGATGTTTTTAAACCATTAATTTCTTCTCCTTATTGTCCTGTTTTCCTCTTGCTAATTGCTCAAACCCAAGGGGAGCTCGGCACAATACGAACCACAACCAAGGAAAGGCGAGAAAAGGAGGACGCCAGCGAAGGAGGCCACCCCAAACCTCCCTTCCTCTCCTCCCAGGTTTAAGAGCTGAAAGGAAACCCCGAGAGACAAGCCGGATTTCATCCCTTGCCTTGTCATTTTGAACAAGATCATATCAGATTTGCCTCTTACCCCCTTTTTTTTTTTCAGAAGGCACTGGCAACTTACGACCGTTATGACTGCGTGGGAAAGAAAAAGAAACTTGCAACCAGATTTCCCAGCGCCATCTGCATTAATTTTCCATAATGACTTGAATTTCTGAAATTATAATTGCATGATAGCAGCGTTCCAACAGCATATTTGAGAGGCTGTCACCCAAAGGCACGGGGGGGAACAAACCTCCTTTCCAAAGCACCTGAAGGCCAGACAAGGATGGAAACTGATCAAGGAGAGATTCAACCTGGAAGCAAGGATAAATTTTCCTGGCAGAAGGATTAACCTGTGGAACAGGTTGCCACCAGAACTTCAAGAAGACAATGGACAGCCATGGTCTCCAAACTTGGCACCTTTAAGACTTGTGCACTTCAACTCTATGCTGGCTGGAGAATTCAGGAGTTGAAGTCCACAAGTCTTAAAGTTGCCAAGTTTGGGGATCCCTGTTCTAGGCTCTCCTGCTTGATCAGGAGGCTGGACTAGATGACCTCCAAGGACCCTTCCAACCCTGCCATTCTATGATTTGATGACTCTGAACCACTTTTCACACTCACAACTCTTGCAGCTTCCCTGTGGTCACTTGGCAACTGCCTTGTATTCATGACAAGTTGCAAAGTTCCGAGGTTGATTTGCAACCTTCCCAGCTGGTTTCTGACAAGCCAAATCAGTTGGGGAAGCCAGATTCGCTTAATGGCCATGTGACTCACTTAACAACCATGGCAAATAGCTTGCAAAATTGGGTGCAATTCGCTTAGCAACCGCCCTGCTTAGCAGTGGCTATTCTGATCCTAACTGGGACCAGAAATTGAGGCTTATCTGTCGTCTTAAACCAGACTTTTAATATCCAGATGGGGGGGAAATGACATTGAGGAGAAGCTGTGGTCTGCCTAACACCCATACTCTGCCAGTCCTCCGATGAACTATGTGGACATCACATCCTGGCCTTCTTTCGATAGATAATCCTATTTCTGGCTGAGGATATTGTGAAAGGAAGAAAAGTAGAATTTGCTTAGAAAGTTTGCATGCCTATTTCCTTCCTTCCATGACTTTAATGAAGCTTCCTGGTTATTTAGCAATCATTCATCAATTAGCTAGTATCATTCTGCTAATAGGATGGCCAGATTGAAATTTAATATTCTTGTAATCAACATAGAGAAACTCCACACGGATCATCTCTTCCCTGTGATTGCATTTCTGACCATTCACTCATCCAAGGCAAAGGCTTTTTTAAAAAAAGGCATTGGGGAAGAGTTCGGACAAAAGGTTGTGGAGGAAGGTTGTTACCAGCTGATAATTTAGGTTTGGGGTTAAGGAAGGCAGGTCCAACTTTGAAAATCCTCTAAGGTTGGATTCCCCCACACCTGGAAACATGAGTCTGGGTGGAAAGCGGTTCCAATTTGGTTTATTTTTCTCCTCCATCTTCCAAACTTTCCGGAAAGTCAACAAACCCAAAAAAATCACAATGCAATACAGAATTTAAGTCTTCCTCTGCCACAGAGTTACTTTAACAAATCCAGAACGAGCTATGAATTTAAGGTCATATCCAATGGGGAACTCCCACTTTTCTCCCTATCTTTTAACCCCTTTAAGGAGCTTTGCAACAGCTTTAGAAGGAAGGAGGCCTCCATATTTACTATCAAAAACGCAAGCAGCAAAGCTCCTAAAGAAATATTTAGCAATGACATGGACAAAAATCCTTTCCTGGTATGCGTACGAGTGTGTGGTTAATCATAATTAAAGTAGGTTGACAGCTCCTTGGCAACATGGATTAAAATCCCTCCACCAAATAAATTAAAATCTGCAGGGAATACTTTTTGTGTCGTTATAAATCTTGCTATTCTAATGTCCATTTATAACAGACCTGGAAACTTCTGAATTGCCAGGGGTCTCCCATGAAAACATTTGAGATATGAAGTCTTTCCACCCAGGGTTGCCAAAAGTTGCCAATATTCCCACCTGAATGTCTATGGAGATTCTCAATCAACCAGGTCCAGGTTGACCCAAAGGTGCTTTTTTTTTTTTTTTTCAAAAGGCAACTTGGACTCTCTTGGTTTTTCCTTGAAGAAGTTTCGCTCCTCATCCAAGAAGCTTCTTCAGTTCTGACTGAAGAAGCCAGAACTGAAGAAGCTTCTTGAATGAGAAATGAAACGTCTTCAAAGGAAAACAAAATCCCACTGCTTCTTGAAAAGGAACCTTGGCAACAACCCTTGCTGAGTCAATTTAGCGTAATCCTGCGCATGGTTGGGTATGTTTGAGGTTTGGTACGAAGTGACCTCTTTCACTGTGGCTTGTTAGCTTTCTCTTGAGTTTCCTGTTTTGATGAGCTGGTGGGATCATAATTATTTTATCTCCTGCCTAATAAAAAGGATGCCTGGAAAGAGGTATTTGTCACTCAAGGGAAGGCTGATCTTCAAAGAGAAGCGGATAATGCAAGGAATGGTTATGGCCAGACCATGTCTACAAGCTTCTAACCAGGGGAAGCTGCAACCGTGGGAAGGTGGAGGAGAGAGAGAGAGAGAGAGAAGGAGGGAGGGAGGGAGGGAGGAAGAGGCCGATGCTGGCTGGGGAATTCTGGGAGTTGAAGTCCGCCACTCTTAAAGCTGCTAGGTTTGGAGATGCCTGCTTTAGGCATTACCCAGAGGCCATAAGGTGGTGGCCGTTTGATTTAAAGCACATCGCAGTTGATTGGGTTTGATGAGAAAAACGGACCCTACTTGGGGTCCTTCCACCGCCGTAACTCTGCTGGGAAAGCTCCCCAGTGCTTGGTTTGAAAGTTCGTCTTCGGATGATTAATGAAGTCCGACCTCCCTCCCTAGGAGAGAGAGGAGCAGGCTGATTTTGGCAGAAAAGCTGCTATGGGGAAGCGATGCTGAGGTCACCTCAGATGCTGAGCTCAGCTGAACCTGCCAAGTATTTTCCTAACCCCAGAATGAGCAGAGTCGGAGTTGTCCAGAGTCGGGGCTGTTCAGCATCAGGTTTTCTTCGGATCCAGAGCATCCCCAGGCCTCGAACTGCTCCTGAAGACCCCATGGCTGAGCAATTAAGGCCTGACACACAGCCTTGCAGTCAAGGTGAGTTTCATCACCATTAATATGACTTATGATTACAAGAAGTGAATACTTCAGAGAGAAGGCATGGAAAGAGGCGGGAAGGGGCTTTCTGTGAAGCTGAAAGGCAAGACCTAAGAGCAGAGTGGGACATTGGGATCAAGTCCCCCTCCCTGTTTGGTGCACAAATGGAAATTTGGGATGCTCATTAGCCTTTGGCCTCTGCTTAAATACTCTCTGGCAAAGGGGAGACATGTTTGGAGGGGGGGGGTTTCATTGATTGCACGCCGGATGAAATCTGCTCGTGTGTCTTCAGGGACCTTGCAAAGAATTCCTGACTTCTGACTCTTCAAGTTTCATGTCTTGAAAGACTCCAAAATGGAGAAAAAGGTGCCTGGACAGGTGAGCGCCAATACCTGCTTTGAAATCACTGGTGAATCCTTCCTGCCCCGTGTCTTCTTCCGGTCTGGACAGGGGCACCTTGAAATCCAGAAGGGACACCCCCCTATAAAGTTGAAAGGCATCCTTCCAAAAACCCAACGCTTCATTTTGGGGGACTCAATGAAATCCATGCTCAATGAGCCCCTTCAGTGTGTGTTGCATTGATTTCATTCACTTCCAATTGAAACAATGTCTCTTTGTTGGCTTGGTGATCTCTGCTTCTGGCTCCAGGACCTGCCTGGCAGTTAGAACAATTCCCTGACTGTGAAAACAATTAAGCAGTGGAACAAGTGGTGCTCCAACACTGGAGATTTTTAAGAAGAGACTGGACAGCCATTTGTCTAGGGTCTCCTGCTTGAGCTAGGAAAGTTAGGTTAGACTAGAAGACCTTCAGGGTCCCTCCCAAGTCTGTTGTTCTGTTATTCTACCCTCGTTCAGGAAGACCGTTGTGGATGCAGCTCTCATTCTGGGCACCCTCCTCTGGCTGGGGCAGTGCCCCCTTGTTTGAGACAATAAAGGACTTCTGTCCCCTTGATCCTAATTTATTCTCTCCTTTGCAGGGGCCCAGGGGGACCTGCCCAAGCCTCAAACTCCCCAGCCCCCTCCTCCTCCTCCTCCTCCTCCTCCTCCTCCTTCATCTCTCTCTTTTTCCTGTTCCTCCCAAGCTACATTTAACTTTGGATGCTTCACAGAGGCCTCGGGCCGAAACTGAAGTCGCTACCACCCATCTGAATATTCCCCACATACTAAAAAGGCTGCTGTAACCACCTTTCTCCTGCCTCAAGGCTAGATTGTTATAGATGCTGTTTATGATACTGCTATGACAACTGTGAAGGACACAGCAAAGAATTTATCACAGGATTACTCATCCACCATCAGAATACCTAATAAGATTCTAAATGACCCAAGATGATAATAAGATCTAGCTTGTAGCAATAAGGTATTAATAAAGTGCTTTTTTTTTCCCAATAAGAGAGAAGATTGGCATCATTAACCTGACATATTTGTTTTCCCTTTAGCAAGCAAAGACAATCGGCCCGTTTTGAAGCAAGTTATTTATTTTTTATTTTGTTTTAGGGTTCCTTTCATTGATTATATATATTTTTTTAAAATGCACGATGCATGGACAATAGACCGGATGGGAACTATTGGGAAGGGGAGCTAAATCCGATAAATACATTCAACAAATAAACAAATGTATAAATAGATAAAGCCCTGTGTTTGCTGAAGTGAGGGGCAGACTGGAATTTTCCACTTCACATGTTAATTGTTTCATGCCAGGTTTTTTCCTTCTCTCTCTCTCTCCACCCCCCCGTCAGCGCCATTATAAGCCCAAATCTATTATATTGAAAATAATGTACAGCCGACTGAAGAACGCAAGGCCATCATTCAACTGGAGAGGTTTTGTTGAAATCGGGAGTGCTGTGCAGTGCAACTGGTTTGATGGATGGCAGACCAGGAAACCCTGAAGTGGCAGCAAGGGGGAAGTTTCCAGTTTGGGGGTTCTGAGCGATGCCATTGGGAGGTCCACGTGGGACCTCCGAGGAGAACGAAAAGTAGACTTTGGGTACCTGCAAGCCCAGGATCTCTGGCCCAGGTTAACTGGGAAATATTTTGCCACCAAGAGAAAGAAGAAAGTGCTTGTCCTCAACTGCAGCGTCCCTCAACCTTAGCAATTCTAAGATGGGTAGACTTCAACTCTCAGCATTTCCCAGCCAGCTTTGTCGGCTAGGGAATTCTGGGAATTAAAGTCCAGCCAATGGTGATGGTGATGATGATGTTATCCATTCAGTTGTGCCCAACCCTTGGCGATTCGGTGGGCCAGGTCTCTCTCTCTCCACAGCTTCCAATCTTTGAGTTTACTTTCAAATCTACTTTTGAGTTTTTTTTTTTATGCTCTGGCTTGTGTCAGCTTTGATGGTGCCCAGCCATCCTGTTTGTTGGCTGGTTTCCACTTCCTGTTAACTCTTCCCAATGTAATTGCTTTCTACAGTGAATTCTCAACCGTAGCCATTGAAGGATGGGCAGACTTCTGTAACATTATGGGGTGAATTAGAAGATGAGTCATGACAACTGCATTTCTTTTCTTGATTTGAAATGTTTTGCTGAAGTTTCTTCTCCTTGTCCTCCTCTCTTCAGAAACCACTTGGATAAACAATAAAACATTTCAAGCCAGAAAAGAAAAGAAACCCAATTTTCATGACTTATCTTCCAGACTATTCTTCCCGAATGATGGAGAATCTTCCTCGAACATATGAGGTGAAGTTTTCTTTAAAAAAAGGAAGACTTTTCTAAAGGCATGGCTTCAGTAGACACCTGTCTATTTTTCTCTCCACCCCATTGATATTTTTGGGGTGGGGGTGTTTCACCTCCTGGCAAAGAGATAATGCTATCGCCAGAAGCCCACTTTTCATATGGGAAGAGAGCAGGAACCTGCTTGGGGGTCTGTTCCCTCTCAAAGTCTCTAACAAAGAAGGACAGGCAATTATTATTATTATTTATTTCGCTAATTAGTGGCCCCATCATTCCTGGAAAATCTCCTTGGTCTCAGAAATATGTTCCTTGTGCCTTTTGTTTAACATCAAGCTTCCGTCTCCCAGAGGGGGCCCTTTCGCTGCCTCTTTTCCTCGAGGGGGCGAGGAGCAAAAGAGACAAGGAAGGAGAGCAAAGGGGATATTTTCCTAGGCTGCCGAGATAATGTCACCCACCCAATGCACCTCCCCATAAAGCTGTCACCTTTCACCCTCTGAAAGCATCATGCTTTATGATAACCATAAAACATTTTAGTGCAAAATGAATTGCTCCCCTCTTCAAACCCTTAAATGTGGCACCGAGGGTGTCACCCAAGACATACGGCTATTTTTTTGCCTGGGCTGTGACATATTTTATCATAATTTGTGAGGTAGGTGACATCCTTGTTCACATGATTGCCTTTTCCTGCTTAGTTAACTCCCCAAGGTCAGCTCCTTTTGGCCTTTATGGATGCAGGACAATTAGGAAACAAGCCTCCACCACTAGGAGAAGCTGGTTCCTGCAACCCAGGTTGCCACAGTGCGATTCTTCATCCCAAATCCTAAAGCCTTCCAGATGTGGCTGAAATGCAAACTGGTGGATCCTGTAGCTATGCAACATCTGGAGAGCTTTCTTCTCTTTAGAGAAGCAGAGGGTGACATTTGGAGGTGTACAGCCCCAGCATCATATTTAGAAAGGTATCCTGCTTAATAGCTTAAGTCTCCTTTTTTAAAAAAATAATTGCACTTTTCCAATGTAATTTATTCACAGGCTTTGTGGGTGGCTTTGACTGACTTGCAAGCCACCGAATCTTGAGAGGACTTAAGGTTAAAAGGATTGGACATCAGGGGTCACTAGCAAACCATAAAGTTTGAAGGCAAGGGGAAAGTTGGGCGATGTTGGCAGAAAAAGAAGGCTATGTGGCATCCCAAATACAGAAGGGAGACTATAAACATAAGACAAACTATGCCATTTCCACCTCACTTTTCCTCCAAAATTCTGAAGCGGCTAAAAAAGAAGTTACTTATCTCTTAGCATAATGCAAGAAAGGAACACAGGAAGAGTTCACTGCAGGCAGTAACTATGATCGGAGACTTTAACTATTATGGCTTAGATGAGAGTCACTACAGGTAATCCTTGACTTGTAACCACAATTGGGGCCAGAGTTTCCATTGCTAAGACAGTTGTCCGGTGAGCTGCACCTGATCTTATGACTCTTTTGCCTCAGTCATGAAGTGAATTACTGCAGTTGTTAAGTGAACCATGCAGTCATTAAGAGAATCCAGAATTCCCCATTGTCTATGCTTGTCAGAAGACAATTGGAAAGATTGCAAGTGGCTGGGGAATTCTGGGTAACTCCACGTGTTTTAAGTCCACGTGTTTTAAGATTGCCAAGGTTAAGGAACACTATCCAACAACTTAATCCAAGAGTCTTTTTTCTTATATTTTCATGCAGATATTTCAAGTCAGTTTCAATTCCCCTCCCTCTCCTCCTCCTCCTCCTCCTCCCAGTTGAAAAAGCTCCCAGATTTTTCACAGCAAGAAAACAGCCTATAATGACCTACAACTTGAAAACTTTTGTGAGTCAACACATCTGCTTAGGATCCTTTCTGTACCATGTACTTTTTGAGATATTTTGTTGGGCATCCTCTAGAATGAAAGGGAGTTGTGTAAACGTTTCATTTTGGATCAGTTGAGTGGGTTGTGGAGTGACCAGGGTTGCAATGGAGCGGCTCATTTGGAGCCGAAAGGCTGGCTGGAGAGGAGCAGATAAACGTCTAATTGCAAATGGTGTGAAATTTGAAAGACTTTTCCACTTGAATTGAATGTGTTGGATGGCACACTCCAATAATTAAGAAGTGCTGAAAATAAGCAACATTGGGGATTAATGGGAGTCATATATTCATCTGCCTGCACCCATTATTTTTAAATTATAGATTCGCCCCATGAAAAACTGCAGTGAAGTTAAAAGCAAAAGCAATTTTGCTGCTAAATATTATCATTCATACACTAAAATATATGCGCCTGCCAAATCGGGAAGTCAAAAACTTTTCAGATATGCGCTCCCACTTTCCTCAACAAGCAATGCATAACAACGAGGGAGCAAAAAACACAACAAATGGGAAGCTGATCCCCCACTGAAGTCATGCCAGACCCTCCCCCCCCCGTCCGTCTTTCCCAACCTCTCTCAGAATCCTATGATGACTTTTGACTGTGAATCACTTCTTCAAGTTGCCCAGGTGAAGAAGTGACTTCACTGGACCATCTAACGGTGCCACAAAAATGGCTTTCCATGCCCTTCGCTTTCCCTGTCCTAATAAAGAGAATATCTGTTGCTCAGGGTGGACATGGGGCTCCTTGGTGGTCTCTGAGCTTCCTTGTTCTCTTGAAGACCCAGACTAGGTAACACCATCAGTGCTGGTAAGGAGGGAAGTTGGCTGTCAGTTTTTATCCTTTCCCTATCCTGTTTTCACTCTCTGGATAAGAAGCTTCTAGGTGTGTCTTCTTCCCATCTTGCTCCAACCCCTGGGATGCTGTGACAGCTGTCACCTACCAAGAATGCTGGGAAAGGTAGTTTCCCAGTGCTGAAAACTCTGAACTCCAACTGTCTTGTAGGGCAGGAGTTCTCCAACCTTGGCAACTTGGTGATTTGTGCACTTCCAGAATTCCACAACCAGCCATGTTGGCTGAGGAATTCTGGGAGTTGAAATCCACAAGTTGTAAAATGGCCAATGTCAGAGAACCTTCTCGTAGGGGGTAGCAATGCATTAAGCCCCAGAGGCCAACGGTAGGCTCTCCAAAGTCTCAGGGCCAACTCAGTTCTGGGTCAGAAGAACATTTGGGAGTCTCACAGAAGCAGAAGGTGAAGGCCGAGCCCTTTTCTTCTCTTCCTTCCTACAACTCTTCCTGAAAGTCATACCACCAAGTTTCTAAAGACAACAGACAGCCGTTGGGAAGAAGAGCTACAGACCAATTTCTCAAATCTCCTTCAAGAGGAATGCAAGCTGGCAACCCTAACCCTGCGTGATGGCACCGCGTTCTGCAAATTTATCATTTTGGGAGGAAATGTTCCTTTTCATTCTGCCTTCAGGCTCTTCTCCTTCTGCTTCATTCTGAGCTCCCAGACCCAAGGGAGACGCCACATGTTTCTTCCCACCTGCGTTTCTGCACCCCAGCATAATTTGAAAGCTTCTCCCCCTTCTTGCTTTGCTCCACCACACAAAGCAATAAGAATCTCAAAGCATTTCCACTTTCCTTTTTAGAAAAGTTCTTTTGCTTCCTGTTCCTCGAGTAGGCTCCCCCCCCCCCCAAGATCCAGCCATAAATGGTTCACTGGTGGCTCCATCATAGATCGGTACTGAGACATCCTATAATTTGACAAATTCATTTTCATTTTTTGTAGCATCTGTCTGCATTTGTAGACATTTAAGCTGCCCAGTCTAGTGAAAAGAAGGACTAGGGGTGACATGATGCCAGCCTTCCAGTATCTCAGGGGTTGCCCCAAAGAAGAGGCAGTCAAGCTATTCTCCAAAGCCCCTGAGGGCAGGACATGAAGCAACAGATGGAAACTCAGCAAGGAGAGAAGCAACTTAGAACTAAGAAGAAAAGGAAGAACAAATAGCCAGTGGAATGTTTTCAATGCAGAAGTTGTAGATGCTCCATCACTGGAGGCTTTCAAGAAGAGACGGGAGAGCCATTTGCCCAGAATGGTATAAGATTTCCCGCCTGGACTGGAAGACCTCCAAGGTCCCTTTCAACTATGTTATTCTGGCTTATGGAGGGTTCTACTTTTGCTCAGTCCTATTGGAGCCAAAAGCCAAGGAAACAGAGATGTGGGCAGGAGAGAGAGAGAGAGAGAGAGAGAGAGAGAGAAATGCTGACATGCCTGGCCCTTTGCATTTAATTGCTGCTGAACCTTGCTATTTCCATTTCACTAACTTGTCTTGCCCCAATGCAAGATGGCTTTGCATTAGAGCAGACCACACATTCGGGGTGGATCCTGCCCCGATAAGATTAATGAAGCATCTCCAAAGAACTCATCAAGTTTTTATTTTTTTTAAAAAAAAACCCTTGACAATTTACAACACGATGTCACTTGATGTGAAAATAAACACTAAATTCCGTCCCCTTTTGTAAATCTTGGCTCCAATGAGAAGAAGTCGGGTGAGTGACATTTTTCACATTTTAATTGGGCTTTTGCTGATTTGATCAGAATTTCTGCTGATCAAAGCAAATGGGCTATTTATTTATTTCCCACCCAACCGCCTGCTCCCCCCCCCCACTTCCACCTCCCCGCCAGCAAACCCAGCGAATGGCTCAGTTCAAGTTTAATATGCTGTAATGATCTCAGATATTTTTCCTTGCTTGAGATGGTTTCCCCATTCAGCCTTTTCTTCTGCTTTTTGGGTAACATTTTGAATAATTACTTTCTCCTCCGTTCAGCCAGGCAGCTGAGTCAAGTGAACTCAGAAGAGGAGCTGTGAGAAGCCATCTTTGTTATCATTAAACAGTCGGGGTTTAGGGAGGGCATCACTGAACAGAGTGGGAAGGGACCTTGGAGGTCTTCTAGTCCAGCCCCTGCTCAAGCAGGAGATCCTATACCATTCTGGACAAATGGCTCTCCAATCTCTTCTTAAAAGCCTCCAGTGATGAAGCACCCACAACTTCCGGAGTCAAGCTGTTCCACTGGTTAATTGTTCTCACTGTCAGAAAGTTCCTCCTTCATTCTAGGTTACATCTCTCCTTGATTAGCTTCCTGAATGCAAAGGGTTTTATGTGTTTACACTTCAGTGGATTTTGTGTAATTGCCTCGGTCATGTTATTTATCTATATAACCATACAGATAAATCACAGATAACCACACACATATGGATAAATCATATCTAATCTTCAACTATTAATGCTGGATTTTACGCCCATAAATCCATATTGCTTAAAACAAAACAGAAGAGCTAAAAAAAAGAAGAAGAAGAAGAAGAAGAAGAAGAAGAAGAAGAAGAAGAAGAAGAAGAAGAAGAAGAAGAAGAAGAAGAAGAAGAAGAAGAAGAAGAAGAAGAAGAAGAAGAAGAAGAAGAAGAAGAAGAAGAAGAAGAAGAAGAAGTGAAAAGAGTCCATGGGTGTTTTATCACAATGAGCCCAGAGGCTCTTTTAAATTTCTCTTGAAATGCTTTTCCGTTCTGGTTTTTCCTCCGGTTCTTTTTGTTTTAGGTTTAAGTAAGATGAATTAACTGGACAGCATAATCCAGACTAAAGCAACCATTAGGTGTGGCAGGGGATGACATCAAGCAGAAATCAGAGTAAAAAATAGGCAGGTATCCATTCAGTGAATGAGCTTTGTAGGAAATATTTTAATCCATGCAAAGCTATCCTCAACCTTGTGAACCTCTAGAATTATCAAGTTCTCTCTCTGTCTCTCTGTGTCAGAAACAATCAAGATGGCAAATTAGGCTGCAATTGGTTTTTTTTTGGTATTTATTAAATTGATATGCCACCCATCTTACTGATGAGGCATGCCCTATCCCTATTTTACTCCCTTGGTTTGATGCTTCCACCATCTTGTCTTTTTCGAACTTTCCCTGGGCTGCTAAGAAGAATATAATGCACAAACATAACATGGACAGTTTCCAAGTTCCTTGAAGAAAGCTCAGGGCAAATGTTTCTGGGAAAAGCTGTGTGTCTCCTCATCCAGGCTTAGGTCCCTACGAAGGAAAACCCATCCTTTGATTGTTGCTGGCATGAATTCTTTTATACACTTGACACCCTGGTCTAAATTTTACCCTTCTTTTCAGGATGCTCTGGAATTCAATTTTTACAACGGCAATCAAGCTGAAATCCCATGGAAAGAGGGCCCATAAAAGTGTTTCCAGCAGGGCATCTGGAAGGAGAAACAATCCTTGGGGTGGGTTGGGGTGGGATGAGAGGCCCTCCTTCTCTTCTCTTCCTCAAATCTCTTGGATATCGCAATTCCTTTTCTTGTCCAACACCACAGAACTTGAGGTGCTTTGTAGTATAAGGGAACCATCTCTCCAGTGAAGTATGGCGGCTTCTGAGCCTTCACAGAGGAACCAATGAATATTCATTTCTTTTCTCCCTGGATTCTAAATAAAATAATCTGTAATTATGTCATATTTAATGCTTCTCTTCAATACTCCAGCTTCTCACTGTGGGGGAGAGAAACTGGAAGACGGCATCTACTTCTAGAGTTGTCCCTGATTGTCCAGGAAGAACTTATTTTGCTCCTCAGGCTATGAGAGATGCCAACCTGCAAGACAACCCAAAATGATGGCCTCTTTGGGAAGATCTTCAGCCTGGGCCAACCTGTGTAAGCTCATGTAGGAATACCTAAGAGGGAGTGAAAGTGAGTCCTTTGACCAAATTAATTCAAGACCAATCAGTTGGTGGTACAAGACCAATTGTCCAGGACTACTTGAAAGATCTGGCATGGGTGAGAAATGGCTGAGGGAGTCAGGTTCTCCAGTTCTGTCCATGGATTTATTCTGAGATGCATCAGAAAAGGGATGGAGGACAATAAGACAGCGATCTCGATCATCACAAGAAGCTCCTCAAACAGGCTACAAATTTTGAGGATTTGCTGCTCAGTTGGTTGACTGAGATTTTGGGCAAGGCATGAGAAAAGGGCCAGAACTTCAGATCATAGAATTGTGGCCGCCATCTTGACTTTCTTGACCTGCCCCCAATGATTCCTTTGTGATGAAGACAGGACGGGCTGTTACTCTCCCAGTCATTAGGGAGACGGTAAAACCACATCTCATTCGGCAAGCTTTTAATTGCTAATTATTTTAATGATTGATTTTCATTTCAATTTCAGCTGTGCTAATTTTGCTTGTTTTATACTTTGCTGTTGTTGTTTTTTTTTTGAAAAATATGTAACTATTACTGTAAGCCACCTTGAGGGTTGGACTAAACAGAAAGGGAGAAGAAGCATCCAGTAAATAAATAAAAAAATCTTGCACATTAATAAAAAAAAGCTAATTATTATAATGTAGCAACGTCTTGTGTGTGTAACTGAAATTGAAGGCGCTGTTATGAAAATGCTTTTAAGCCTTCATTTACATGTTTCCATTTTCAGTTAATTATTCCCATTGTATGCATAAAACGAAGCTCTCGATTTTGCTTGCATATATTATTTAGCTCACCACTTATCTTCCAAGTTTTACTGAATCCAATGTTTTAATTTGCCGTTATTAGTCTTTCGCATTCCTAATCTTCAGATGCTAACCATGATCTTGCTCGCATAATCTTCTCATTTTTGTAGCTTTTTGCAAACTATTCCCAGGCCAGTTCTAAAATATGGTTTAATAATAATTTCTAAATTAGCCACTTCTGTTTTATATATTGGTATATTGGTATATATGGAGAGATCGTAAATTATTTCGCATATATTCTACAAAGCTGCAAAAAAAGACAATCTGAAGAACCTCAAGAGAAGCATCCTGCTCCATTCAGCTTTGGTCAGGCTTCATTGGGACTCTAGGATTCAGTTCTGCACCCTACAGTTTTAAAAAGTCTGGAATGAATCCAGAACAGAGCTACCAAGATAATGAAAGGACTGAAGACCAAGACTTACAAGGAACAACAGAGAGATCAGTAGATGTTTAGCTTGTGCAAGAGAAGATGGGGAAGGAATATGACAGTTGCCTTGCAATATCTGAAGCGGTTCCGGGTCTCCTCTCTTGCTCCACAGGGTAAGACCAATATTCATGGTGGAACTTCAAAGATGGAGTTCATCACCCAGAATTCCCCTACCAGTATGGGGCAATGCAAAGATGCAAAATACAGCATTGTTCCCACGCTTCCCAATCTGGCAGTCACCCAACTGAGCTTCTCTGTTTGCAGATATGCAACTTGGTTTAATTTCTGAGTGGTCTTCAAAGTTGGGTCGGCAGGAACTGGGATTCCCACTTCCCAAAGTAGCGGAGGCTCTGGCAAAACATTTAACTTAGTCAGGGTACTGAGTAATGAGGTTGTCTTATTCTCCAGATGTTTGATGTCAACAACCACAGCAGCCCGTTCCTTGAGATCCACCGCAGGGTTGCTGTTGCACTGAGTAAAACAGGGGCTGCATCAAAGCTGATCGTCTCGTTTCATAGATATGGAAGCAGGGACCGTCTCTTCCTGGGTACCCAGAGCATCAGATGCACCAAAGGTTGATGCAGAGCTACAGGAGCTCCTGAAGAGGTCCACTTGATCAAGGGCCCACTTGGAAGACCGAAATAGGCACCTGTCTTTTCTCTCCAGGTGCTTTTTGCTGACAGCAGCCCTTTAGCAGAGGGGAGGGGGGGGCTGTGGAGGAGCCCACCAAGCCACAAATTAGCTGGGTTTTAAACTTGTCTCCAAATACCACACTCTTCTTTTTTCTTTTTGGTCTGCAGAAAGAAAATGGAGAAAGAGAAAATGGAGACTCAGAGCAGAGCCTAGGGACCGATTTCCGAGGCACATTCTTAATTGTTTAAGCCGGGCCCCACAAGTCATATATTCCAATTATTTGTTTAGAGCGGCTTGCAATTAAGAGTGGAAACGGAGGCTTTGGGATGCTAAACAGGGCAATTAAAATGTTTCATGAGTGCAAAAGAGAGAAAGGGGGTGAACAAAGGCCCCGCCCTGGCCCTTTGAATACACACCCCCCCCCCCCCCCCCGGTTTAACTTTATTTTCTTCCTCCTGTTCCCCATTCTCTTTTTTCCTTTGGAGAAGACAGAAGGTGATATAATTCCTTTTTCCTTTTCCCTTCAAACAAAGCCAGTCCCATCCTGGGCAGGGTGAGCCCTCCTCAGTTGCCACTTGTCCATTTGAATGCCCTTTGCGCCTTCGGTTGGCCTCTGAAAGAACCAGGTGCATGGCACTTTGTCCTTCTCAAGGGGGGGGGAAACATAAATCACTTTAAGCAGCTCCCCTCCCTCTCTCCTGTCTGCCCCCCCCCCCGTCCCAGCCACCTTCTCTCTCCCGCTAGCCCATAACCCTTTCCCTTCATCCCTTTGAAGAGAGGGAGTGGATGGCTCTGAGAAACCCTGAGCCACGGAAGGTGGCATCCAGGACTTCCTGGCTCTGAAGTGAGGGGAAAATAGAAGTCAGCACCCTTCATTCCTTTCTTTGGAAAAAGCAGATAAACTTTGGGAATGAAGCCACTCAAGGACCAGAGGAGATGACCAAGGGAGACTCTCTTGGATGACAGAAAGAAGGAAAAAGGGAAAGGGAGAGAGAGAAAGAAGGAGAGAAAGGGAGAAAGAGGAGAAAGAAAGAGAAAGGGAGAAAGAAAAAGGAAGAAACAAAGAGAGAGCAAGAGAAAGAGAAAGAGGCTCCTTCTCCAATTACAGAACTATTTCTAGCATCTAATTCTTTTGAAATCTGGGTTATAAAATATTCAGAAAGATTCTGTGATTGCTTTTGGACTGTGTGTGTGCTCCCTTTTTCTTTTCTTTCTTTCTTTTTTGGCGCTTTCTTCTTTTCTGCTGTGTTGTTGTTCTTGCTTTATTGTGGGTCACTTTAGGAAAACATTTTGTTTGAAAAGGGAAGGTGTAAACATTTCTGAATGTGAATTTGAAAACACCTAGAAGGGATCTGGGGAGTTTATCATCAAACTACAACGGGCATGTAAAGATTGTACGGATGTGCAAATCCCAAATCCTCAGGATGCCAAGTCAAAGGAGGAAGTTAAGAACATTCGAACTCTCCCCCTCCCCTTACTAAGATAGACAGGGTTCAATCAAAGATTTCCACATTAATCTGATGGGGGGGGGGCACAGGGAGACTCACTGCTGAATGCATTCCTGCCCCTTTTAGGAGATTATCACTTTAAATGTATGGCTTGGTTTTATCTCTGAAGTGCAAATGGCTTTAATGAATATTGTCCTCGCACAGGGGGTACATCAACAAAGGGGTGTGACAGTCAACCACCCTGTTATTCACTGCAGTCTTTGGTGCCCCTCCCCCCAGCCCGAAATGGCCACTGATGGGAGAGGGGCCTCTTGGCTGTTGGGGGACAAAATGGCACAATCCCTCCCTCCCTGAATGCCCCCTGCAATTTCCTCTCCAACTTCAGGGCTTTACAGCCTGGGGAAGAGGCCAACAGGAGGGGTGGGGGGTGAGAGAGAGAGAAAGAAAAAAAGAGAGAGAGAGAAAGAAAGAGAGAGAAAGAGAGAGGGAGAAAGAGAGAGAAGGGGAGAGAAATAAAGAGGAAGAGAGAAAAAGAGAGGGAGAAAGAGAGAGAAATAAAGAGAGGAAGAGAGAGAGAGAAAAAGAGTGGGAGAAAGAGAGAGAGAGAAATAAAGAGAGAGAAAGAGAAAGGGAGAGAGAGAGAGAAGGGGAGAGAAATAAAGAGGAAGAGAGAAAAAGAGAGGGAGAAAGAGAGAGGGAGAAAGAGAGAGAAATAAAGAGAGGAAGAGAGAGAGAGAGGGAGAAAGAGTGGGAGAAAGAGAGAGAGAGAAATAAAGAGAGAGAAAAAGAGAGGGAGAAAGAGAAAGAGAGGGAGATAAGGAGAAAAAGAGAAAGAAAGAAAAAAGAGAAAGGGAGAGATCAATGCAGCTGGGTTTATTGCTGCTTGTCACTCGTGGTCTTCTCACAGCTGCAGCTGCCCTCTTTTCCTGAAGCAAAAGGGCAGGTCACCTGTGCCACACCTGTGCCACACTCTTTCAACACTGTTTCTCCAGGGCTGCTCACCACCACCTCCGCTGTGGGCATCACCATTCAGTGACTTCATCCCAGGCTGGCACAGCCAAAACTGCCCACAAGGAAAGGGGGCCCAGGTGCCTTGCTCAAGGAGAGAGTGGGCCTACTGGAGGAGGAAGGTCCGAGTGGCTCAACCTGAGAAGGCTATAGTTCCATGCACCGATTCCCGCATGAAGTATCACTGGCCAGCTTCTTGGCAGAGGCTCCTTGCATGGAGTTGACCCCTGTTTGTTCAGGTTTTTCCATGCATCCAGGTATATACTGCATCTGCCTCTTTTGGGGGGGGTTTCTCAGGACCATGCAGGGTTGTTGTTTTTTTGGAAAAGCTGCCCTTGTGCTAAGTGGATATTATTATTATTATTATTATTATTATTATTATTATTATTATTATTATTATTATTATTATTATTATTATATTTTGCATTTCCCCATTGTTAAGTCAAGTGAATAAAAATATTTTTCAATTCATCCTGGAATGTACAAACACTTCTAAGGGGCTCAAAATGTATACGAACAGGTAATCTTTGCCTTACAACTGAATTGAACTGAAGAAGCTTCCTGGATAAGAAGCGAAATGTCTGGAAGAAAAAACAATAATCACAATGCCCAGTTGCCTTTAAAATCAAAGCCATCTTGGGACGACACCCAGCTTGCCTGATTAACTTACCATTTGGGCAGCTTAGGGCTTGTCATAAAGGCCAACCAGGTGAGCTTCTACAGTGGAAGAGCAGCTGCCAAGAAGGGACCCCTCCCGTATCGGTGGGTCTGGCTGGTAGCAGCCTACCGTTTTTTTGCCACCTCGGCTGAGGCAGGAGGCTTTGAAGTCCAGCAGACGTGTTGACTTTCCTGTCGGGGGAACAGACCAAATTCCAGAACGAGGTCATAAGTTATTTTGTCTGAGAAAGACAGCCTGGGGGAGATCCCTCCTCGGGTTCTGAAATCCCTGGGTTGTGGCAGGAGGGGGGTCCACTCTTGAGCCAGCTGAGGATCCTTGGACAAAGTTGTGGAAGGCCAGGCTCAGGTCTGGATGAAAAATACTGTTTTTCTTGCTCAAGAAGAAGGAATATATGGATGGAACCTCACCAAGGGTTCTTGGACTGCAAACGATTGAAATCCTCTTGCGAGGTTTAATTGGGATAACAGACATCCCTATCCAAAGGAACAAATGGCTTGAGGATTTCTCTTGTCCAATGGTGCTTCTCTGCATTAAGACAACGTTGACCTTCCAACGAGCCCTTTTCTGACTGCTGAACCTTTCAGAAGTTCAGACAGGTCAACCTAAAGGCTCTCTCAACCTAAAGTTAATCGCCAATGAAGCCTATGGATGGATGGGTGGACCATTTGGGATGGACAACGGACTCTGGGTTGCGTTTTAGAAAGGATGGGCATCGTTTTTTCTCTTCTGACCAGGGAGTTGCACCAACGTCCCCTCCAACTTAGTGAGTCCAAGCATGGCTTGTCTTAGCACTAAGTAACAGGGGTCTGAACCCTGGAAGGGGTTGAATTGCAGGAAGTTCTTGACTTACCACCATAATGGAGCCCAAAATTCCCACTGCTAAGTAACAGAGTTGTAAAGTGAGTTAGACAATATTTCTCGCCGCAATTGTTTAAGTGACTCTGGATTCCTCATGGACTTGGCTTGTCAGAAGGTTCGCAAAGGGAGATCACGGGATCACTGCAACCCTCATAGATATGGATCGGTTTTCAAGCATCCCGAGTTTGATTGTGTGACCAAGCGGATGCTACAATGGCCAGAAGTATGAAAAAAGTGATGATAAGTCACTTTTTTCAGGGCCGTTGCAACTTTAGACGGTTGATAAATGAACGGTTGTAAGTCAAGAATTGCTGTCTTCTCCTTTGAATCTCCCCCTTGTCTCCAGGTCTCCAGCAAGGTAACGCTGAGGTCAACCTCTCCCCACCTCTTTTCTTTCAGATGAAGGCACCCTAAATATATCATTCCTCCCATGATGAATGTGAGTCCTAATGAGAACGTATGACTGATGGAAAAGACACCAGTGGGCCAAACCAGAGATGCTCCCTTGACGGAACTCCAGATTAAGTCTTTGAACTTCTGTGGGCCTTTGAAGACTTGATGAGGTCCACTTCGTGGAAGGCTGGAGGGAGGCTGGCAGGTGGGAAAGGAGAGAGGTAAGAATGCAGGCATTCGCTTCGGGAACACCTGAGCCGCAGAGTCGGCATTCCTAAAGTCAAAGAGGTGAGAGAAAGACAGACACTGCCATCGGCCAAGAGAGCAGCGTGGATGATGGATGGCAAATATTTGGTGCTGAATTAAGAGTTTTCTCAATCTGGGGAGTCGTTTAGAGCTTCCAGCGATTGCAGAGCTGCTCTTATAAGGAAGAGCCACTGCACGGCATGGCCGAAAAAGCCAAGATGGAAACCACAGAGGTACGGCCTGGCTGGTTTTCGTAGAACAAGTTTCACTTTCTGATCAGATTAGCAAAGCAGGGTTGGCGTTGTCACCCAAGATGAAAGACTCAAAGGATGGAAGGGCATTGTCATTTAGCAATGGGGCCCCATTCCCACTATGGCTGGGTTACAAACCCGTGTTGACCCAGGTCTAGTGTGAATCTGGCTGCACCTGGTAGACTCACCTGGTGGACTCTGAAAGGCAGAAAGTCCTGGTCCCCAGCTGGCCGAGGAAGGTGCATATTGTAGGAAAAGGCACATTGCATCCTTCCTGCTGTCAATTTTGACTTTGGAGTGTTGATATTCCCAGCTTTGTTTGAAGGACAGAGACCATCACGAATGGAAAGAACCTGCCCCAGTCTGTGGCATGTGCCAGGAAGCCAGCTGCTGTCCCTGTGTTCTGACCCAGGCTTCCTAAACTATAATCACACACAAACTTACTTTAAAAACAAGACTGATTTTATTGCAACGCTGGGAATTGTTTTCATTCCCAGCCAGAATTAAACTCAGACAGTCCCCCGAGATAAGCACACACCTTCCAGTTCTGTGGAATGCTGCCAAAAACAGAAGTAGCCAATGAACTAGAAAAGAAACCAACCAAACCACAAGAAAAAAACAAGCAAAGTACACGGAGCTTCAAGGAGGACTTGGAATCTCTTGAACTACCTTGCTTCCTGCAAAGAGTTCGTCATTGAGGTCTGACTTTTATCCCTTAAGGGAGGGGCAATCACCTCCAAGCCTTACTCCTGAATCGCCCTTTTTCTCTCAGCTGCTCTCACCTTCTGGCAGCTCTGTACACATGCACATTGGAAACAGGCTCCCCTTGTTCCTCTTCCTTGCTGCTGCCAGACTCCAGAGGCTCTGAAGGCAGCCCCCAACTCCCAGGTGGTCCTGGCCCCAGATCTGCATCGGACACAGGACCCTCGTCCGTGTCCTCTCCAGACTCCCAGACTGGTCCCCGTTCTTCCCCACTATCCGATTCCGCTGCCGTCTGCACAGGCTGCTGGCGAACCACAACAGCCTGGCACCTTTAGGAGCCTGGCACATTTCCTTGGAACAAAGAGATTTATTTTTTGTATTAAATGCCCAGGAAGTCCTTGATTTACAACAGTTTGTTTACTGACCGTTCATAACAGCGCTGAAAAAAATGACTTATGGCCATTTTTGACAAATTGCAGCATCCCCACCATGATAGAGTGGTCCATATTCAGGCTCTTGGCAACGGACTGATACTTACGATGCTTGCAGTCTCCCCTTGGGGTCATGTGATCCCCTTTTTGCCCCCTTCTGACAAGCAAAGCCAATGGGGAATCCAGATCCACTCAACAACCGTGTTACTAACTTAATACATGCGATGATTCACTTAATAACCGTTGCAAGAAAGGTCGTAACGTGGGCCAAAATTCACATAATAAATGTCTTGGCAGCTAAAAGGGCCAAAGGAGTATCAAAAAGCAGAGCTGGCTGGGGAATTCTGGGAGTTGAAGTCCATCAGCCTTAAAGTTGCCAAGTTTAGGGACTCCTGCTCCAGATGTTCAGCCCCAACGCGACTTCTCTTCTGCCAGGCCAAGGGAAACAGCCTCCCGCACTGGCCAAAAGAGCGGGCCATTCAGACTCAGGGACCCAGATGGGGGTCATTTCCACCCTCCCTCCTCGGTTTAATTCTTTGCCCCGGTGAGTGAGCCAGTTTTGAAATCTCTCTTCCTGCGGATTTCATCTAAGGTGACCTTTGCAGAACTGCCTAATATTTTATTTACCTTGGGTTTTCTGCCTTTGCTGCTAAATGTTAATGAAGGTGAGGGATTCCCAGGCAGGCAAATAAAGCATCTTAATTGACTTACGTGCAACCATAACTGTAAATTGGCTACTTTGGAGATAAAAAAGGGCTTTAGAGGAAGCTTTTGAGTGGGCTGGGTGCAACAGTGCTCTGCGCCTAACCTCCAGCATGGCACAGGCACATGGGAAGGCAGGTGGCACCGGAGGAAGAGGAGGAAGAGGAAGAGGAGGAGGAGGAAAAGGAAGAGGAGGAGGAGGAAGAGGAGGAGGAAAAGGAAGAAGAAGGGGAGGAAGAGGAGAAAGAGGAAGAGGAGGAAGAGGAAGAGGAGGAGGAAAAGGAGGAGGAAGAGGAAGAGGAGGAGGAGGAAAAGGAAGAGGAGGAGGAAGAAGAGGAGGAGGAAAAGGAAGAAGAAGGGGAGGAAGAGGAGGAAGAGGAAGAGGAGGAAGAGGAAGAGGAAAAGGAGGGAGGAGGAGGAAGAGGAAGAGGAGGAGGAGGAAAAGGAAGAGGAGGAGGAGGAAGAGGAAGAGGAAAAGGAGGGAGGAGGAGGAAGAGGAAGAGGAGAAGGAAAAGGAAGAAGAGGAAGGGGAAGGGGAAGAAAAGGAAGAGGAGGAAGAGGAGGAGGAAGAGGAGGAGGAGGAGGAGGAAGAAGAGGAGGAAAAGGAAGAGGAAGGGGAGAAAGAGGAAGGGGAAGGGTAGGAAAATGAAGAGGAAGAAGAGGAGGAGGAGGAAGAGGAGGAGGAGGAAGAGGAGGAGGAGGAGGAAGAAGAGGAGGGAAAGGAAGAGGAAGAGGAGAAAGAGGAAGGGGAGGAAAATGAAGAGGAAGAGGAGGAAGAGGAGGAAGAGGAGGAGGAAGAGGAGGAGGAAAAGGAAGAAGAGGAAGAGGAAGAAAAGGAAGAGGAGGAGGAAGAGGAAGAGGAAGAGGAGGAGGAAAAGGAAGAGGAGGAAGAGGAAGGGGAAGGAAAAGGAAGAGGAAGAGAAAAGGAGGAGGAGGAGGAAGAAGAGGAGGGAAAGGAAGAGGAAGAGGAGAAAGAGGAAGGGGAGGAAAATGAAGAGGAAGAAGAGGAAGAGGAGAAGAAGAGGAGGAGGAGGAGGAAGAGGAGGAGGAGGAAGAGGAAGAGGAAGGGGAGGAAAAGGAAGAGGAAGAGGAGGAAGAGGAAGGGGAGGAAGAGGAAGAGGAAGAGGAGGAGGAGGATGAGGCAAGGGCCCCCAGGTCTGTTTTTCCAAAGGGGCTCCCCTTTCCTTCCCCTTCCACCCCCCCGAGCCCCCCCTCCCTGTAGAGCTATTCTGAGGAAGTGCTTGGAAAGATTTCCCCGCTAAGCCCCCCAAAGGTATCCCGATAAGCCGGTCAAAGCGCTGGGGTTTAAGCCAGGCAGGTCACTGGAGAACAGAGCCCAGGGCCGGCCCTGCAAGCTTGACTCCACCTCCGCCTCTTTGAAAGGAGACAATCAGGAGGGCAGGCGGCAAAAAGGGGGTTAATTTGACAAGAAGCTTGTCCTCCTACACCACAGACACCGGCAGCCTCCACCTTCAGCCAGGGGGGGAAATCCTACCTCCCCCCAAATCACTGCAGGCCAAATTCTTGCAGATCTCTCTCTCTCTCTCTCTCATCCCTTCTGCCAGCTCAGCAGAAGTTGATCAAATGCGTGTTAAGAGGAAGGATTTGACTCTTCTCTTTTCTGTGGAAAAAGACCTTTCTTTTCCTTTCCTGGTTGGGCCGGAGGAATTATTCATTGACTTGCATTGGTTTCAGACTGCAACCAGGGAGGCACCGACCTTCCCTCTTTTTCCTAAACCGGGTTTAAGACATGCAACACCCAACCAAACAGAAAGCACACTTTGGCATCAGAGGCGTGAAAAAAGCCCCTTCCCAGACCCTGGAGTTCACCCTGCTGGAAGAGCCCAACCAGGGAGGGGCCCTCTGGGATCGGCAAGGGGTCGGGTCCAAAGACGGGGGTCGGGGGGGGGGGGGGCACCGATTGGGCTGCAAGGCCATTTCTTTGCGGGAGACAATGTCCAAGCCAAGGAACTCCAAGTGAGGCCCTCTGCACAACAATTAGGGGATGGTCAAGTATCAAGTGCTTTGGGGGATGTCCACAGGGATGGTCAAAAAAAGTCAAAATGGGACAATGGAAGTTCTGTCCAGGCATGCAGTGTGCCTGTCCTGCTTTGCTCTTTCTTTCTTTCTTTCTTTCTTTCTTTCTTTCTTTCTTTCTTTCTTTCTTTCTTTCTTTCTTTCTTTCTTTCTTTCTTTCTTTTCTTTCCTTCTTTCTATCTGTCTTCCTTCCTTCCTTTCTCTTTCTTTCTTTTCCTTCCTTCCTTTCTTTCTGTCTTCCCTCCTTCCTCCTTTTCTTTCTTTCTTTCTTTCCTTCCTTCCTTCCTACCTTCCTTCCTTCTTTTCTTTCTTTCTTTCCTTCTTTCTTTCTATCTGTCTTCCTTCCTTCCTTTCTTTTCTTCCCTTCCTTCCTTTCTGTCTTCCCTCCTTCCTCCTTTTCTTTCTTTCTTTCTTTCTTTCTTTCTTTCTTTCTTTCTTTCTTTCTTTCTTTCCTTCCTTCCTTCCTTCCTTCCTTCCTTCCTTTCCTTCTCTTTCCTTCCTTCCTTCCTTCCTTCCTTCCTTCCTTCCTTCTTTCTTTCTTTCTTTCTTTCTTTCTTTCTTTTCTTTCTTTCTTTCTTTCTTTCTTTCTTTCTTTCTTTCTGTCTTCCTTCCTTCCTTTCTCTTTCTTTCTCTCTCTCTCTCTCTTTCTTTCTTTCTTTGGCCTGATTGAGGATTTCTTGAGGCAGGCGGCCACCTCTCTGCTTCAAAGTTTCTCGGGTACCTTGTCAAGTCAAGCGAGGCTTGGATGAGCCTATTGAGGTCTCTGGCACAGCCCAGTGCTCTGCCGCCTTTTCATTATCCCAAACCACAGGAGATGGCAGCGGGTGGGGGGTGGGGGGGATATTACCTTCCTTCCAGTCCCCTTCATCTTTTGGCCTAAGGAACGGGGGGGGGGGGGCGCGAGGGGGGATCTGAATACCTCCAGACAATGAGAGTCGATACTGATGAGGGAGGAAAAGGAGGAAAGGAAGAAATTCTGCTTGATTTGGATTAGGAAAAGGCTCAGGGGATACGCAGAGCCAAGAGAGGGGAAGGAAGGAAGGAAGGAAGGAAGGAAGGAAGGAAGGAAGGAAGGAAGGAAGGAAGGAAGGAAGGAAGGAAGGAAGGAAGGAAGGAAGGAAGGAAGGAAGGAAGATGCAAGGAAGGGAGGGAGGAAGAAAGGGAAGGAAGGAAGGGAGAAAATAGCAATAGCAGACTTATATGCTGTTTAGACGTATATGAGGGAAGGGGGAGAGAGAGAGAGAGAGAGAGAGAGGAGCCACATACACAGAAGTTCCACCGTTCGTTCGTGCTGCATGAACCTCCCTGAGTTTTCAGGGTTTAAAATGGACGATTCCCAGGGTGGCAGTTTTGTCCTCGGCTCACAGAATGAGACAATGGCTCTCCCAGAGGGGAGGATGACGGGCCAGGCAGCTTGCTTACCCTTCTCTGGAGGTGCCTGCTTCTCCCAGAGGTAGCCACAACTTTTTCCAAGCTTCTTGGGGAGGGATGGGGCTGGAGGTGGGGGGCGAAAGAGCTTGTCTTGCTGATTTACGCCAGGTAGTGAGCAAGGGGCTGAGGCACCCAGGGCTGCCCGAGCAAACATCTCTGTGCGCATGAAATTAGAATGTCAACATTTGATTCATGGTGCTGACCAGGGACTGTGAAACAAATTATATCAGTGGGTGGCAATATTAGTCTAAGCAGAAGACATTTAGTCAAAGGGAGCCACGAAGACACTCCACCAAGGCTTGTCAGCATCACCAGAGCAATGAGGTTGGAAAAGTTTTCTGGAGAGAGAAGAGAGGAAAAAGTAGAGAAAAGAGAAGAGAGGAGAGAGAGAGAAGAGAGAGGGAAGGAGGGAGGGAGGAGTGGGGAGGGAAGATAGAAGAGAGAGAAGAAGAGAAGAGAGAGGCAAGAGGAAAAGAGAAAGAGAAGAAAGAGTGAGGAGAGGAGAAAGAGGAAGAAAAAGAAGGAAGAGAGTGAGTGAGTGTGTGTGTTTGTGCTCTAAAGATCCACACCCATATTTGTGCATGACTATCTATGCGATGCAGCATTCATGCAAACACACATGCATGTATGTACACAGCAGTGTTTTATCAGCTTTGCATTCCTCTACAATTTTCTCGGACTAAAACTTCAGCTTCATGAAGCCTTGAAAAGAAATAAACATTTTGGAGAGCATCATATTTTTGATGGCCTCACCTCCTCTCCTCCCCACTCTTTTCTAGGGAAATGGATGTTCAATGTAATTCACTAATCTTTTATAAAGGAAACTTTGGCTGGAGCCGTAAAACTTCCAAAGAGGGGATGGAAGAGAAAATTCTCCATTTGGCTGCTCTTCAATTTAAGAAGGACAGATTTGCTTTGGGAAGAGAACAGAGGGAGGAGAAAACAGGTCCTAGGAAGCCACTGTTGGCATTTTAAATCCCCATATTTCACTCCCCAGAGTGGCTTTCTTTTTTGAAATGTGTTTCCTCTAGTGAATTGCAGAAGGCCAAGAAGAAAACTGAAGTGAACAAGGGTTCTATCAAACCCTTCCATATTCTCATATTTACGTTTTTTACCTCCATTTATTTTGGCCTCTCTGCACAAAACAAACAAACGGTTTCAGACTAAGATGAGATCTTGCTTGTGTGCCACTATGTTGCCCTTATTTCAATTCCCCTCCAAGAGAAAAAGAGATTGATTACAAGGTGGTGATGCTTTAATTCTTGACAAACCCCCAGTGTGGCTCCAGGGAGGACTGGTTCTTGATGCAACTTTTCAGCCGAGAAACACTGAGGTGAATCTGCTGTTTGTTCTGGCCACTGGGTTGAAAAACAGCCACTTTTGCAAGCTAGAGGTTTAGCCAAGGGACATTTGGAAGCAACTCTGTCCCTGGTTTTGATAATAAGGAATGATGACCAAGAATGGCCATTGACAGGCCAGCGTCCTGGGAGCAGCTGTTGGCCATCGCCGTTGAAATCTCGGTGTGGCATTTACATCAAGTTGAGTGCCACTTCCTACTTTCCTTCTCCTCCCCTGCCCCCAAACAGTGGATGTTCTGCAAAAGCCACTGTTAAGAGCCACAAAAGCACCCCTCTTCGTTTCAAAGCAGCTAGAAACAAGGCCACTTCCTTGGGATGCCCATTGACATGAATGAGTCAGATTAACCCACAGGGGGACTTCACGGATTCCCACCTCTGCCTATCCGTGTTCTGTCCAATGAAACCCATTGATGCCAAGAGAATAGGCTCAGGTTTTCAACCGCGCTCTTCATTTTTTCAAAAGCAGTTTTTTTCACGTTTCATGCTTTAAAAACGCTGCGTCCAGTGAATTTGCGAGGAAAATGCCCTGCTATGAAATATTTACACAGTGGCCTACCTGCTCCTTGTTTTGCAACCCCAAACATGCTTTACTTCAGCCCGAGGAAGGGGCAAAGCTCATTTTGCAAGCCTGCTTGAAGGGTGGGCTTCAAGGGTAGCCCTTCCCTTCCCCCTGCGAGTAGCCTCATTAAAACCAGCAGGCCTGTTTTGTGGGGAAAATTTCTCTTTCCCCAAACTCACTCAGAGAATTTGTCTAAACCTGCCATTTGGAACAAAGGCCTCTGAAAATTCAAGTGTGGCTGGTAAAGTTGATTGATGCTCCCTTAGACATAAATTCTTGCAAGATTGCAGTTTAGTGTACAGCTGAAGGTTTCTTAGAGGTCTCCTCTGGACTACCTTTTCTTTAAAAAACGAAAACCCAGGGTTAAAAACTCTGTACGCAGCTTAGTTTACTTGAGTGAGGGTATCTTAGCTTCGTTGGATGTTAAAAATCTGCAAGGAGTTAAGTGTCATGAAGAATATAGAAAGGGAAGGAGGGAGGGAGAGGAAAAGTGGAGAATAGAGAAAGAGGAAGGTGCAAAAGGGAAAAAGCCCAGAAGAATGGAAGGAAGGAGAGAATGATAAAAAGTGGAGAAGGAAAGAGAAAGGGGGAAAAGAGAAGAAGAGGGAGGAAGGAAGAAGGAAGAAACGAAGGAAAAAGTAGAGAAGGAGAAAAAAGGGGAAAGAAAAAGGCAGGCAGGCAGGGAGGGAGGAAGGAAATCAAACAGATACATGTAGGTCATATATTATTAATCAGACAATATTATTAATCCTTTGCCGTGCCAATAAATAGAAATGTAGATTATTTTTTTCCTCCAATATTTGAAGGCTCCCAATGCTCTGAACTCAGGCCCTTCAGGAGTAATTAGCCAGGGAGGATCATTGCAAACCAAGGCCAAAGCTCTGAAAATCTAGAACAGGCGGAGTGGGGAGAGCTCCAATTACTTCCAGGATTTTGTAACTTCTCTCGAGGCCCAGGGCAATCAAACTTGCATTATCGGTGGCCTCAAGGGCATTTTAACGCTTTCCTTTATTCGGGAAGGTTGAATTAAGAGGGAAAGGAGAAAATCGATGCAGAGACCCCGTCAAGCACATGGCTGATCTGCTTCCTCAACTTACTTTCGGAGCAAGCTGAGACTTTTATGGGCGTTAACTGCACCTTTTCAGCCAAAGCATGGAAATGCCCAGGGATCCAGAGAGTCAACCATATTTGAATGTAAACAGATGATCCACAGGGGAGGAATGACCGCTTCCTCACCCAGGGGGGCAGGGAAGATGCACCTCACACTTCCACCCCCTGAGACACAATTGAGCGTGGTCAATGCATATAGGGCTTTTCAGAGGGTTGCTAAGAAACCCCCCAGGCTCCCCAGAAAAATGCCTCTCGACATACAGGACTCTTTGCCCAATGGAGGAGGGGAAGACAATGCACCCTGCCCCGCTTCTAAACTTAATTCAGTGGGTTATGAAGATGGCGACAATCGTGAGGTCGGTCAGGAGAAGCCAAAGGGGAAGAGAGGGGTGAGGGCGGGATTTTATCCTGGGTTTTAAACGGGGTTCTGAATAGCAGAAGAGTTGGAAGGAACCTTGGAGGTCTTCAGGGGTCTCCAAACTTGGCCAACTTTAAGACTTGTGGACTTCAACTCCCAGAGTTCCCAGCTTGGCTGGCTGAGGAACTCTGGGAGTTGAACTCCACAAGTCTTAAAGTTGCCAAGGTTGGAGACCCCTGAACTAGTTCAACCCCCTGCTCTCTAGACCAGGGGTCTCCAACCTTGGCTCCTGGAAGCCTGGCGGACTTCAACTCCCAGAGTTCCACAGCTGGCTGTGGAATTCTGGGAGTTGAAGTCCACCAGGCTTCCAGGAGCCAAGGTTGGAGACCCCTGCTCTAGACCAAAGACAGTTTTAACTGTCAGGAAATATCTCCTTAGTTCCAGGTTGGGTCTCTCCTTCATTAGTTTCCATCCGTGGCTTCTTGGAATTAAGGAGAAGCTTCCTCATGGTGAAGACAATGAACCACTGGAACAGCTTGCCACCAGAAATGGCCATTCCATCACTGGAGGCTTCCAAGAAGAGACTGGACAGCCATAGGTTCTCCTGCTTGAGCAGGGGCTGGACTAAAAGACCTCTAGGGTCCCTAGCAGCTCTCTTCTGATTGAGCCAAGGGCCTCCTCCACGTTTCCCCATTTGTGGAAAGTGCGGCCTTCAAACTTTAAGATGGTCAACAAAAAGCTTGAGTGATGGATTAAAGGAGAGCGGAGACAGCTTCCCATGCATTTGTCTTGCCTTTGTCCTCAATCTTGATTTGCCCTGTAGATTAGTCTTCTCATAAAGACAGTATGAATGAGCCTCTCTGTGCAGTTCCTCATTAATGCAGCAGAAAATGGATGAGAAACGCTTTTGAACTGTGAGGGGCTTGGGCAAGAATTATAGTCCCTGTTTATTTTGGAAGGACTCGTGTGGCGTTCTAAGTAAATATAATGTGCAAATTCTCCCCCAAAATAAACACCCCCCCCTCAAGTAATTGCCTGATATATGAAGTTGACATTTGGGTTTTGTGATTTCTTCTGAAATGGGAAAGTCTAATTTACTTCCTAGGATGAGGCCAAAAAAAAAACCCCCAACCCCCCCCCCCCCCACCAACTGCAAGTAAATTAGAACCATCAGAATTATGTGGGAAGTGAGTAATGTGCTCGGTTCGAGTAAATCAATATTTATTCTGTGGGTTCTCAAATTAACTCAAATCTATTTAGAGGGTTTTTTTTAAAAAACAATTGTGTAAAAGATGGTGCTTGTTTGGCAATATGAACAAAAACAACCCAACATTGAATTTCTAGAACTTAAGACATTCTTACAAAGATCTCTCCACCAGGATTTAGCTGTGGCAACTCAGTTGCTTTTCAATCGTGGTTTGGAAGAAGTTTTTCATTCCAGAATGATCTCTTCATCCAATGGCCATGTCAGCTGGGGAGAACGGAAGCCATGATCCAACATTTAGAGAGCTTGGGGCTGGGAAATCTGCGGTCCGCAAGTAAACTTGGCAACTTGAAGATTTGTGGACTTCAATGCCCAGAATTCACCAGCCCCAAGCTCTCTGAAGGCGTTGGATCATGGCTTTCTACTCATTCTACTATTCATGTTGGTCAAATCCTCCTCCTTGGACTCTTCAATTGCTTTGCTCCTGAGTTTCTGTGAGGGAGCAGTTCGGTAGCTTGGATGGGACGAGAGATGAACTGAGTGAAGATTTTCAGAAGGAAATGTTTTGAATGAGTCATGGTGTTTGACATCACTCTACAAGCTGAAAAAGACAACATGGCCCTCCTTCTTTGACTCAGCTACTTCTGGTTGTAGGTACGAGTGGATGCTTCCAATTATCTAACAAAGAATTGGATCCAGGTTTTGCTGCACTTAGTGTCAAACTGTTGAAATTCATGGAACTTAAGACAGTCGGTCAGAAGTTTAATTCAGGGTGGTGAGTTGATGCCAAGGAGGTTGAGATTCAAACCCAACTCCAAGGTCCCTAAAAGATCATCTTAATCCATTGATTTATAAAGCATATCTTTTCATACTCCTCTTCCACCCAGTATTTATTTTTCTCTGAGTACAAATTAAATTTGATTGGTTCCATTTGAACAATTTCTTCTTTGAGGGAATGAAAAAAAAAAAAAGAATGGAGGATTTTTTTTTGTTATGTATAATTGAGTTTTACCCTTTCCACATTAGTGTTGGAGAAGGACCAACAGAAACACCTGACCATTCAAAGTCTCCTACTTAAGGTTAACTTGAGTTTATTATTCATATTCCTGCCCTTGTGCATTAGGCACAGCATAAATTCCGCATACTAATTACCATTGATGGGGCATCACTTTAATGAATTCTTTTTAATTAAACTGCAACATAGTGGCTTTGCATGGGGTGATCCATATTCATCCTTAAGCTCTGTTAACCTTCAACTTTGTCTGCAGAGAGCACACATTTGACTTGTTTTAATTCTTTTAAGTAGTAGTAAGAGAAGGTGCGTGTGTTTTTGTGTTTGGGTAGAACGAGAGGGGATGGTAGAGATAGAAAAAGGAGGAGAAATGGATGCCTTAAGAACATTTCCTTCCCCAATTTGGGACCCTCCAGAGGTCTTGGACTACAATTCCTATCCCGCCCCCAAAACTAGCATATCGGATAGGTAGTCTGGGGTCTACATGATTGAAAGGCACTACAGGTTTTGGCGGCCCAGTTAGGTGGAGTGATTTCAACAGAAGAAATTCCTGCTTAGATTAGTCCCATCGGGGATAATTATTTGGAAAGTAGGACATAAATATGCAGAAAACAAACAAATAATAAAAAAATATGGTCTAACACACAAGTCTCCATCCTTGGCTACTTTATGACTTGTGGACTTCAACGGCCAGAAAATAATGTGAAGGATTAGTACCGCTTTATGACTCCCTACTAAGACCTGGAATACTAAATCCAGTTTTGGTCACCACATTACAAAAAAGTTGTTGAGACTTTGGAAAAAGTGTGAAGAAGAGCAACTAAGATGATCAAAGGCCTGGAGACTAAAACATATGAAGAATGGTTTCAGTTTGCTATTATTTTGTTATTTGACATTATATTTATAAAGGGTTTTTTAGGATTGATTTGATATGATTATATGATTTGTTATAGAGTAAACTGGTTTAAGGTATTGTTAGCTCATAAAGCATGAATGATTAAAAATATCGTCAAAAACTTCTTTTTTTAGTGATATTAGGATATATAAGTTTGGATTGACAATATGAGTTGTTATGTAACATAATTGTAATTGAGACTACAGAATGAATGCACAAAAATGATGAACCAACTGACACACTGGATGTACATACGAGAGTTGATGTTTTTATGTTTTGTTTGTCTTGTTTGTTTGTAGAAAATTAATAAAATCTTTTTCAAAAAAAAAAGAAGAATGGTTTCAGGATTTAGGGTTGGCCACTCTAGAGAAAAGAAGGACAGGATAACAGCCTTCCAGTATTTGAGGGGCTGCTCCAAAGAAGAGGAGGGGGTCAAAGGATTCTCCAAAGCCCCTGAGGGCAGGAGAAGAAGGAACGGATGGAAACGGACTTGGAATGAAGGAGAACTTCCTAACCAATGGGACAGTTGCCTCCAGAAGTTGTGGGTGCTTTGTCATTGGAAGCTTTTAAGAAGAGGTGGTTTCAAATTGTTTAGGGTCTCCTGCCCGAGGAACAGGTTGGACTTCTCCAAGATCCCTTCCAGCTCTATTCTGATTGATGGATGGAATTCCCCAGCCAGCATGTCCATCCTACTTGGCTGCTTTATGACTTGGTGGACTTCAACTCTCAGAATTCCCCAGCCAGCCATGTTCCCTTAATAACGGTGGCATAATAGGTCCTAAAACAGGGGCAAGGCCTTTAGCAATTGCCTTGCTTAGCGATGGAAATGCAATGGTGGCCGTGAGTTGAGGACTGCCTATCATTTACTGTTGTGTTTCCTCATTTGGAAACCACAGGAAAAGTTGGCGCTAGGGGAGCCCAGGTTTGATCTCACAAACTCCCAGCTGTCTCTCTCTGCCCACTTCTCCTGGTTAAGGATGCCACGCTGTCAGTTTTGATCCTGGGTTGCTTTGATCCTGGGGTGAGATCAGCTGGTTGCCTGATGCCATCGCATAATGGCTGCAGGGCTGGCCTTACAAAGCTACCGGAGGCTCTTCTCTTCCAACATATGTTTTTGAAGCAACACCATCTGGTGCCCACAGGCTTCCGCCCCAGTGGCAGCTGTAGAGCAACCTGCCCTCCTTTGGCAAGGCATCAGTGGCCAGGATTCGTGGCCCTCTCGCCCCGACTACGTATCCTGGCTTGGGAAGGGACGCTTGAAGAGGCGTCAAGGGGAAGTCGAAGCTGTGGGAGTCGGAGAAGGGGAGATCTGCTAACCAGGCCAGAAGCTCTGCGCTCCCACTTCCTCGTTGCCTCTGCCCAAAACCTCCTCGCAGCCGTGCAGGGGGGCCACTTAGCAGAAGGAACGCGGCTGCGGAGCCAACACGGGGAGCTCTCTGCGGAGAAGCATCAAAGCAGCAGGCCAAGAATGGCTGGGGGCTGTCACTGCTGTGCTTGAAAGTCACCTCGTCCTGCTTCCGTGCAACCAAGGATGGAGAAGGAAAGGGGTTGTGCAGGGAGAGAAATGCACCCCAGTCAGCCATAGGGCATTAAACTCGGGTGCTGGCGTTTGCCAAGGAGAGCCAGCTGCTTCTCTCCCTTGGGCCTTGCCAGGGGCTCTCTTTGGGTTGTGTAATGAAAGAAAGAAAGAAAGAAAGAAAGAAAGAAAGAAAGAAAGAAAGAAAGAAAGAAAGAAAGAAAGAAAGAGAGGAGGGAGGGAAGGAGGAGGAGGAAGGGAGGGAGGGAGGGAAGAAATGGAAAGAAAAGGAGAGGAAGGAAGCAATGGGGGAGGAAGGAAAGGAGGAGAAAGAAAGAAAGAAAAAAAGAAAAAAGAAAAAAGAGGGAGGGAAGGAGGAAGGAAGGGAGGGAGGGAAGAAATGAAAGGAAAAGGAGAGGAAGGAAGCAATGGGGGGAGGAAGGAAAGAAGGAAAGGAGGAGAAAGAAAGAAAGAAAAAGAAAGAAAGGGAAGGAGAAAGAGAAGGGAAGAAGGGAGAGAGGGAGGAAAAAACAGCAACATGATCACATAGTGAAGGCCGCCATCTTGATTTCTTTCTAGCACACCTGGGGGGGTAGGAAGGCAGGCAGGGAGCTCCTGGTTCAATGGGGCCGGGGTGGAAGGGAGGTGGGGCAAAGAAGAGGCCTTTTTATCGATCCATCGAAACAATCAACATTTTCTTCCAAAGCAAAAAGTAGATAGATGCCTTTTTCCCCAAAATGTCATCCCTGTCCAGCAGTTGAGAATGGTGGGTACTGAACCCCTACATGTCTGGAAGGCAGCAGGACAGGAGAGAAAGAGAGAATGGCACTAAGATTTTTGTCAAAGGTTCTGGGGTTCCACCTTACCTAACCTTGAAGCTTGCACCACAGGGTGAAAATTTTGGCCTATGCTTTAATGGAGAACATTTTAAACATCTTTAATATTAGTTTCATGGTATATTGCCAATTTACTGGATTCGGGAGGGCTGCAGGTTGATGTATTATTATTTCACTCCTTCTTGTTGATTTATAGTACCAGCTCTAATGAATGCTTTTAATCTATTTTCCCTGTCGGCTGTTTGAATGTCTCTCCCCTGAGACCGAATAAATATATTTTAAATAAACAAACCAGGGAACTAACAAGTAAACTTCCCAACAGCCTAAAAGTTAACCAAGTCCAATTTTTCTTCTTGGCCTGAAACTCACCTCTGCATCAGAACCGATCTTCTTCCTTTCCTCTTGCTCTTGTCTAACTGGCCAATTACTTTATGTTTCCAGGATTATAATATATGTAATGGATGATAATAAAAGCCGGTACAGTCATCAAAATAAGTGTTTGTTAAGTAGATGGCCGGGGTGACACACAGAGTTACTGGAATCTGGTTCATTCATAAAATGACTTATCTGTCCAAAGCAATTGTCAGCTTCCCTTTTGTTGCAAGATAATTAAATCAGCTACCCCCAATTATTTATTTCCTGCAATTTACATAGTGAGCCTGTTGGAAAATCCAAGGTACACATATTCTCCTTCCCCAATCTCTTGTTTAAAAAAAAATGGCATGCAGGAATAAATCTAGGCTGAGCTGGAAGGGGGAAGGGAAGGATCACATCTTAATTAAGGTTATGGGAGCTGTGATACAGTAGTAACTCAACTGGGCCACTGTTGCAAAAGAACCAAAAGGAAGAACCAAGGAGCAGTCAAATGAGGTTCAAACTAGGAGCAGGAAATGGCTTCAGTTAAGGGTACCTGAAATGACTCTGTATAGACTCAACAATGCTCTAATTTATGGATAATATTCCCCCCCTACCCGCTGGGTCCTACCTGTTGCAGGTATGATGACTCTGCTCAGCAGCAGTTCTCAAAACAATCTCTCACAAGATACTTTGGTCTTCTAGCTGACCAGCAAAGTTTTCTCTTGTTAGGCATGGTTCCTTTTGCTGGTGTTAATGGTTGGTGATGGTTGGTTATCGGTTGATATCAGGTGCAGATGGAGGACAGGCAATGAAATCAATAGGACACTTTAAGATGGGTGCGCTTCAACGCCCAGACTCCCCAGCCAGCATGACCACCTCTCCAAAGTCCAGGTGCCTTTGAAAAAACCCCTTTGGGACAACCATGACCTGGGTTGACTGAGAATCTCCATGGACACCTACCTTAAAGTGGCTGAGATTGAGAACTCCTGCCTTGGATGGAGTTCAAGTGATCCAAGCTTGTGGCCTAAATCTCCACCTCCATCTAACCAAATTTCCTATCTTCCTATTTAATGCAGATACCCATGTACACACGAGGAGTTCTCTCGATGGCTTCATAAATGATATTATTTTGAGATTGCCCATTTTGACTCTTGGACCAAGCTCCTTCCAATAGCTAGAGATAACAGGGAGAAGGGAAGCAACATCGTCTAAGTTCCAGGGTGTCTCCATCAATGTTCAATGGCCGTTCTTTCATTCCAGAAGCTTCCAAGAGTACGAGGGGGTCAGAGTAAGAGACGCTCTGGCTGAAAAAAATAGGGTGGCCTCCCTAGGAAAGGATGAAAAAACTGAACCTCCCCCAGATGGGGACAAAGTGCTCATGACTGTATGATGTGTCCAAACCATTGCTAAGGTCCTGCGGTTGGATTTCTGCTATTTGCAAAATCTCCAACCTGGGTTTGACAAAGCGACAAAGCCTTTGGAGTTGGCTACAAATCAGCAAAAATAAATAATATACTTGACATCACAGAGAGGAACAAGGTTGTGGTGGGTTGTTGTTGTTGTTTTGATATACAGGTCATGAGAAAGGGTGCCTTGAAACTAACAACAATAAAATGTTGCTACACATACAGACAAAGCCTTTTTTGTGTAAAAATTAGGAATCCGGGAATCTCTTTTTCAGACTGACACATTTTATTAAAAGGCAGAAGATTTCACTGGCTGCACTTCCCTTCACCGAATGCATGATGAACGAACAACAAGGCACAACTTAGCTGCAAAGGTGTGTGTGTGTGTGAGGATTTCTCTTCCTGCCTGCAGGAAACTTAGCTGACAGAAATGTATGTGAAGTTGGATTATTTCTATAACTTCACTCGTCAAAATGTTGAAGTCTTCTGTGGTTGCAGAATCCATCACAGAGGCTTTGGAAAGGATTGTTCTATCTGTGAAAAGCAGCTGAATTAAATAGCAGGATGAACACATGTAACCTTAAATATGTCCCTGGAGTACCAATCAGACAAAGAGGCTAATTCATTGAAATGCAATTGTTTAACCCACTCAAGAGCTAAAGCAGATGATTTGGAAGTCACGTGGACGGACAGTGGTACCCATAGATGTTTAGCCGTTATCAGGGGGACACTTTAACATTTAAACATAACTGAAGTTCATGAACTGAAATGATTAATAAGGTTGTCACTGTTGTCACTGTCATTGGTTGGAGACACTGCTTCAGTCTTTTTCGTTTTAACTCTGGGCTTGCCCAGAACTTTGGGGTTGTGTGGTGTGTGTTTGTGTGTTGCTAATGGCAGTGTGAACAGCCCTCATTGAGAGGGACCCCCCCCTGCAAAATATGCTTCACTATTCAAAATAAACACAATAGGAAAGGTGCTTTTTCCACAAGGAAAGAAATCCACCCAAAAGGCAGACCCACAACTGAATTAGAAAAGTGGCTCTCCAAAAATGCCATTTACTGGACTGCTGGCTTGAATGGAAGGGAGGGAGGGAGGGAGGGAGGGAGGAAGGAGAGAGAGAGAGAGAGAGAGAGAGAGAGAGAGAGAGAGAGAGAGAGAGAGAGAGAGAGAGAGAGAGAGAGAGAGAGAGAGAAAGAGAAAGAAAGAAAGAAAGAAAGAAAGAAAGAAAGAAAGAAAGAAAGAAAGAAAGAAAGAAAGAAAGAAAGAAAGAAAGAAAGAAAGAAAGAAAGATGTAAAATAGAAGGAGAAAGAAAACTCAGCAGAAATTAACTTTGGATCCTGCTCACCTTCTGGAAGCTTTAAATAGCTTTTGATTTGCCCTAAATAATTCTTGGCCAGTGCATGCATAAGAACAATTTGAGAGGCACCAACAAAACTAGAATGCTTCAGGGGTAGGTGGAGCAGGATCCAAAGGTTAATTGTTCTTCTTCTTTCTTTCTCTTCTTTCTTTCTTTCTTTCTTTCTTTCTTTCTTTCTTTCTTTCTTTCTTTCTTTCTTTCTTTCTTTCTTTTCTTTCTTTCTTTCTTTCTTTCTTTCTTTCTTGAGAAAGGGAAAAAGAACGAAGTGTTTACTGAAATTTGGCAGAAGCAGCCTGGCTCAGAAGCCCAGTTTTCTGGCCCCCTCCCTCTCCTCTTTTACTTCCCCTCCTTTCAAGACCCCTCTCTCTGCTCCACCTCTTCTCCCGTCCCCCCCTCATGGCTTCCCAAACAAGATGCCAACACAATTTGCCCTGCCGTGCAAACAGACAACTCCCTCTCTCTCTGCCCCCCCCCCCCCACTTCTAAAAAGGAAAGGCGAAGAAGAGAAGGGCCGGAGAGGGATTGGGGGGGGGGGGTGTTGGATGGAGAGAAAGCTAGAGAGAGGCGGGGGCAGAGAGAAAACGCATTGAAATTCCAAGAGGTTCCCGGGCGGTTTCCTGGTCTCTGGCTCAGAAATGTGGTTGTGAAAATGCCAGCCTTTTGTCTCCGGGTGGGGGGGGCAGCCCCAGCGACGTCGGTGGTGGCCCTGCCCGGCTGCCCCCATCCCGGCCTTTTCCCATTCAGCGAATGAAGTGTCCGGAGAGGCTGGGTTTGATCTAGTCAATTGGAGAAAGTGACAGGGTTCTAATATATTTGTTTAATGCTTTCCAGGGGGGGGGGGGGGGCGGCTTTCACACTTTTTTTTTTTTTTTTTTTGCAAATGAAGCCCGGAGTGAAGAGAGAAGAAACTCGAGGAGGGGGATGGAGGGGCAAATAAAGCAAATTTTGGTTGCTTTCTTTCTCTCTCCCCGCCCCGCTTGCTAATCTTTAAAAATATATATATATATTTTTGCCCGGCGCTGCAGTTTTGGTCTGCAGCGAGGATGAAACGGAAAAGGGGAGTTTATATAAATAAATCTATTTGCTCTCTTTTTCCCTTCCCTCCCCCCCCCCGCCTCCCCTCCCAGTTTTCCAGGAGATCTGAGAAGGGGGGAAAGGGGGGGGAGGGAAGAAACAGCTGTGAAGTCATTGTCCGGGGCTGGAAAGCCATTGTGCTGCCCCGGCGGGCGGTCCAAAGCCGCCTTTCCACAGGCTGTAATTGAAACATATTAATTAGATAATTTGTTGTTAGTTTAAAAGAAACAAATACGCCCCCCCCTTCCTCCTTGGGTTCCCAGCCCGACGTTTCGGCCCCTTCGTATCTGCCCCCCCCAAGACCCTCTTCTCGGCCCCGGTGCCGGAGGGGGGGCGTTGAATTGGGGGCGCCTTTTCTTTTCCTTTCAAGTAATCCCGAAAATTGTGCAGCGGCTTTGAAAGCCAGCGAGGACTTTGGGAAACAGATGGAAAGTTTCCTTTATTAAAGAGCATTTTAATTCTCGTGTTTATTTATTTATGGCTGCGGAAGAAAGTCGGCTGGCTTCTCCCACGACTTGCGGGCTAATCGTATTCCGAGTTTTTGTTGTTGTTTGTTTAATTTAAGTGATAAAACCAGCCTCTTTTTGGTCTGCATGAGGTAGGATCTCGCCCGGGTTTGTTTTTTTTTTGTTGTTTTTGTTTTTGTTTTTGTTTCTTTCTCTTTTTTTGCGGTTGGGTCTAAATTCCGGGTGCAAACAGGTGCTCGGGGGCTTCGCCTTTTGACAAGAAAAAAATGTTCCCGGTTCGCTCCCAAAATAACCGCCGTTCCCAAAAAGAGTCGAATTCTGATAACACGCTCAATGCTTCAAGTTTGGATGGGAACAGCCGTCAGCGCGCCTGGTCGGAGAGAGAGAGACGCTTGGAGGCAAAACCAAGTCAAGTGGCGCGGAGTTCCGCAGGCTAACCTGCCCATTTTTGTCAGGCCGGCCAGACGCAGGAAACCTCCTTTTGCTGGGCACTCGCAGCGCGATCCAGAGAAGACGGACTAGAAAAGTATGGAGCGCACCTGTTGGCCAGGCTGCCCTGCCCCGACAAGTTAAGGGATCGTGCAAGCGCTCCTCTGTTTCCTCCAGAGTAAGCCCGCTGGGCTACTGATCTGGAAGGCCTCACCACATTCTCCTGGGGCTGGGGGCGCGGGGGGGGGGTTCGGTGAGTGGCAAGGTGGGAAGCGGAGCCTGGAGAAGAGGAAAAAACTGCCCACCGCCAAGTTTGCTCTGCAGGTCAAACTAATACCAGACGTCCACCCCCCACCCATTTCCGTCTGCCAGAGGTGGCGGCCTGCCAGTTTCTCTCCCTATTTATTTAAAAGGACCCTCTCCCCCGCTTCGGGGCGCCCCCTCCCCTCACGCCAAGCGTGACTGGGCTACAATCTCCCAACCCAGCGACTGAGCCCGTCTGCAGGCCAGGCCTACTTAGGAGTCAGCAAGGCTGCCGTTTGGTTCAGTTCTGGGGTGGGAGTGTTTCTGGATCGAGCCCCTTGGTTTCCTTTCGGGACGGGATTTATCCGCTGGATTAACTCTGGGGAGGTGGGCTGGGGGGGGGCAGGACGCCTTTTTTTCCCACACCCACCCCTTCTCTTTCGCTTTCTTCGCCCCTCCCCTCCCCCACACCCACCTCGGACTCCGTCGCGGATGCTTCCCCTTGCCTGAACAGGGCCATCTAATCGTGGGCTGATCTTGATGAATGGGGCGGCTCGCCCCCCCTGCACGGTCTTTAGTAGCCCGGTGCATTTTAATTAATTCAATGGCGCGTTGTATTTACACAGGCCGCCCTTTGCCTTCTAGGAGTGGGAGGCGAATTGGGCCTGGGGTCCCGGCCCGGCCCGTTAGAAAACTCGCGCCCCTCCCCCTCCCCGCCCTCTTCTGGACCGCAAGCAGCCGCGCAACAAATCTCCGATATTTACATTGGGGGGGGGTGGCGTGTGGGGCCCCCGTTTCCAAGGCGGCGCTTGAAGTCGGGCGCAGAGTCCCTTTTCACGGGCCCCTCTTCATTCCCCCTGCGGAGGCCCCTTCGGGAGGCGCACTGCGCTTACTTCCGAGTAAATGGGGGGGCGGCGGTGGCTTCAGTCTTGAGCCCACCCACCGCCCCACAGACCCACAGCCGGAAAGGGGGATCCTTTGGTTCAAAGCTTTGCGATTAAATGCCAGCCAAGCCCCAGAGTCCGCTAGTCCCGTTGGGTTCTGTTTTTTTATTCCCTTTTCCATCGCGACGAGGAAAAAGTAGCCGCTGCCGCCTCCGGCTGAAGCCTGGACCGGTTTCTCCGGGGAGGAACTGCCCCAAGGACCTCGGAGGGCCCACGCAGCGGTTGCTGCTGCCTTTTGCCCGGAGAGGGAAACTTTGCGCGCGGGGCTGGATTGGGCAGCGGCCGGCAGAGCCCTCCGTTCCCCGAGGCCCTCGATGCTCCTGTTGACCTCTTGCCTTCCGAAGGGCGAACGGGCGCCTGGGGAAGGCAAAGCGAAACTGGGCCCAATCCCGCCAAATCCAAATCCTCCGCGCCTCAATTCAGGGAGCGGGCTCTCCCTCTCGAGCGGGGTCTTTGGGGCTTCTAAATAGCGAAGAGGTGCTCGCTCAGAAGTAAGCCCCTTCCGCGGGCTTCTCTCTCCTGGGCGGCGTAACCCAGCTCCCCAGAAGGTCTACCCAACGCTGCCTAAACCTGCCGGAATTTGGGCTCAATCCGCTTTAGCGAGGAAGCCGCGCAAAACTCCGCGCCAAGCTCTCCGGCCCCGGCTCATCAGGCCAGAAATCCGAAGTTCCAAATCAGGTTCGGAGATCTTCTTGAGGCTGTTTCGCTTGTTCTCCCCAGAAAGAGTCTCTCCCCCCCCACCCCCCCGCCGAACCGGCTCCGTCCCCCCCTCCCCGTTCATTTTAAGCCCTCTTCTTCCCACGGAAATAGTTTATGCAAAGCGACTTGGCACCCCTTCCTTTTCCAGCTCAGAAAGGCGACCGAAAAAAAGAAAATCCTGTTCCGCCTTTACGTCTTTTAATGAGAAAATATTATTTGGACGGCTAGTTTTATAATTTAAAGATAGACACTTTGAGAGCCAGAAAACAAACAAAACCCAACCCCAACCCCAAGCGACAACAATCCAAACACCATATCAAGAAAAACAACAACAATAATAATAACAACGAAAGTCAAACCTTTGCCCGAAAACACGCATGCTGAAGATATTCACAAGAACATTCATATTTTAAATATCATGCTCATCCTGTACAATAACAAACCATCCACGTGGGAACGAAAGGAAGCGTTCGGGCCCGACCCTTCAAGAACCCACCCACCCACCCTCGGAACCAACCCACGGCGCTCTTTCCTCTGGGCTCTGCGTCTCTGGATGCGGCCCCCAACTCCCCTCAGATCCACCTCTCCCCCGGCGTTTCTTTCACAGCTTCGGAGCAGCGCCTCCTTATCGTGGGGGCCCTTGGCCAGTCCACAAAACGGGGGCGGGACCCTGCACCCTGGCTGTGGCCAGAAAAGGAGGATAAAAGTGCAACGGACACAACTGGCAGTTATCCGGGTTCACAGACACTTTTCCCATTTCCCTCTCCTGGATTGTCTGCAAAACTTCCAGGAAGAACAAGAGAGACGCTCCATTTGGCTGGGTAGATTTAGGGGCCTCCGCGCCTCCCTCCCTCCCCCCCTCCCTCCCTCCCAGGGCGAGTCCCCGCGGTAAGGCCGAGCCCGTTTCTCCCCCCCCCCAAATAAAACAGAGGAAAATGCCCGCAGAGCCAAAACTGGGCGACAACCAACTTCAGAGCCTCGCTTTCTCCTCGCGTAGAAATTAAACTTTAAGCGTTGCAGGAGTGAAAGGGCTGAAACACACACGCGCACACACTCACACTCACGGGCGGACCGGGGAATCGCCGTGCCACCTTGGCAAGGCTTCGTCCGCAGGTGGGGCCGTCCCAGTCCCAGTTTATCGCTTCAAGCAAACTCCTACCCTCCGTCTTTAAAAGCCAAGTTTGTGCTCAGGACTCGTTCCCAGCTGGGAAACCGTTAGCCGGCCGCAGGAGCCCGATTTCCTCGCAAGCCAACCCCCCAGGGTGGAAGGCACTGACTTCCGAGAAAACGTCCGTGGGCGCTGACCGGGAGGGAAAATCGGCCGGGTCCCAACCACCAGATCCAGCGGGTGGGATTCTGCTCCCCCAAAGTGGAGGCTTTCCAACGCCGGTGGCTTTGGGAGTGCTGGCTTGGCCGGGGCCCCGAGCGCGAATCCTCTTCTGCTCGACTCCCCTCCCCGTGTTTCCCCACTCGCCAATGCCGCCTTGCAACGTGGAGGAGGAGGAGGCGAAAGGGGCGCCTGGCGCGCGGGCACCGGCGGAGCTGCGGACCGACGATCCACCTGGCGAGGAAAGCCAGCCTCGCTGCCTGCTTGCGCGCTCCGAGAAGGCGGCTTAGGGGAAAAGCCTCGGCAAAATCCCCGCGCGTCGCCTCTGGAGCGCAACCGCGTCCGGATCGTAGCCCTGGCTGTCTCTCGTCCTTCTGGCTCCGGCGGCGGCTGCAAAGAGGGGGGGCGGGCTGGCTGCAGAGACCCCACCGGCTTGGGCCCCGGGGGACGGGGACGGCGCCTGGATGCTCCCTCCGGAGGCCGGCCGCCCCGCCCCGCCGCGCCGCCGGTTCCTGGGCGGAGGGCGGCGCCGGCCGGGGTCAATGGACAGCCACCACGGCGTGCAGGACGGAGGGCGGCCCGGTGAGCGTCTCGCTGGGGGTGGCGGGGCTGCCTTGGCTGGGCGCCGTCTGCGTGGAGGGTGGGCTGAGCGAGGGCGGCGAGCTGGGCAGCAGGGCGGGCAGGGCCGGGACGGTGGCGGCCGGCGTGGCCTTGATGGGCACCGGGATGGCCGGCAGCGTCTGCCCGCCGTGGCACAGCGGCTTCAGCGGCATCCCGTAGGCGGCAGCGGCGGCGGCGGCGGCAGCGGCGGCGGCGGCCGCGTAGTCCCCGCCGGCCACCGCGATGGGGGCGGCCGGGTCCAGCATGCCGGCGGAGCCGTAGACGTGAGGCCAGGCGGGGGGCAGCTGGTTGGGCAACGGGTAGGCGGCCGGGCCGGGCGGCATGGCGGAGAAAGGCAGCGCCCCGCCGCCCCCGCCGCCGCCCCCGCCCGGCCCGGGCATCTTGTACTCGCGGGCGATGATGTTCTCGATGGCGAAGGGGTGCTTGAAGCCGGAGGGCGGCGGGAGGGGCAGGCCGTAGGGGCCGAGGGGCGCGGCGGCGGCGGCCAGGGCGCCCAGGCGCAGCTTGGCCTGGGCCTGCAGGTAGTGGGCGGCCTCGGGGGGCGGCTTGGAGGGCGCCAGCGGGTCGGCCTTGAGCACCTTGAAGCGCTTACGGCGCCGCAGGAAGCTGCCGTTCTCGAACATGTCCCCGCAGCTGGGATGCAGCGCCCAGAAGCTGCCCTTGCCCGGCTGGTCCGGCCTGCGCGGGATCTTGATGAAGCAGTCGTTGAAGGAGAGGTTGTGGCGCAGCGAGTTCTGCCAGCGCTGCGTGTTTTCCCGGTAGTAGGGGAAGCGCTCCATGATGAACTTGTAGATCTCGCTCAGCGGCAGCATCTTCTCGGCCGAGCTCTGGATGGCCATGGCGGTCAGCGAGATGTACGAGTAGGGCGGCTTCTGGTCGCTGTACGTGTTGCGGCCCGGACGGGGCATGGTGGAAGAGGCGGCGGCGGCGGCGGGGCCGGCCGGGATCTGTAGCGCAGGGAGGCGGAATTAGCGGGCTGCGCGAGGGGGGAGGAGGAGGAGGAGGCGGGGGGCGGGGAGGGGCGCGTCCTGGCCAGGTTCCGCGCTGCGCTCCCCTTGGGCAAAGTTGGCTCACTCTCTTTGGGGAGGGGCGGGCGGGCGGAGCCGGCCACTTCTCTCCCCGGGCTGGGCGCGGCAGGTTTGGGGGAGGGGGGGCAAAGGGGCGGCCTCTCGGCGGGAGGGGCGACCCCAGCGGAGGCGACCTCCAACCCGGCCTGGCCGGCAGACAGCCCCGGGACCACCCCTGCAGGACGGCACCCCGGGTCCTCCCCTTTCCTGGCTACCCGCCCCTGGGCACGCCGAAGGGCAGGTTCCTCCGGCGGGGGCGGCGCTTTCCTCTGGCCAGCCGAGACCTCCGCCGAGCCGCAGCAGCCGGGCACTGGGCGCAAGCCGCCTGGCCGCTCGCTGGCTCTCCCTTCCGTTTTAAGCGCACCCCCCCATTCCTCCCCTCCCCTCCGCGGGCTCCCGACGGCTTCCCGGCGCTCCCGATTTGTAACGGCTCGCCCCTCCCCGTAAGCAGGTCCCGCGCCAACCGCAGCGAATGTGTGTGTGTGTGTGTGTGCGTGCGGGGGCACCGTCCGGACCTCCCTCTCCCCCAGGAGCCCGCCAGCCCCCCTCCCGCCCCCGTCCAGCCCTCCCGCCCCGGGCACTCACTTCACAGGCGCCGCGAGCGAGCGGGGTCAGCCGGCGGACTCTGCCCGGAGCCTTCCTCTCTGCGGGCCGGGACGGGGCTCTTGGCGGCCAGGGCTCCCGGCTTCCCGGACTGGGGGGGGGCTGTGGGGCGAGAGACCCGGCAGCCCCTTTCTGACTCTCCGTAGCCGCTGGCGGGCTAAGAAGCCTCGGCCGTGCCCAGCGCTGGCGCGGCCGCCTCCTCCTCCTCCTCCTCCTCCTGCTCCTCGCCGACCATCTGAGCTTGGCAGGCGGGGGCTGGTGCAGAAAAGGCCCCAGTCGAGGCGCCGCGCGAATGGGCCACTTTCTTCGCTCTGCGATGACACCCGCCCGGGAGGGGGGAAGGGGCGGGGCTCCGGGGCCGGCGCGGAGGGGGTCACTGCTTGCAGCCCCGCCGCTTCCCCCTCCCTGGCAGGCGTGGGCGGGGGGGGGGGCAATGGGAAACGCTTCTGAGCCAGCAAAAGTGGTGGGGGCGACCAGCCTCGTCCCCCAGGAAGAGCTGCGGCCGCCAACCAACCGGCCTGCCCGGCTTTTGCGCCCAAGAAGCTGTCCTCTCGCCCGCCTGGCGACTCCGCTAGAATCCGAGCTGCTACTCAGTGAGGTGGGCGGCAGCTGTTCTGGGGGAGCCCGACTTATCGGCGGGAGGGGCGCCTTGCCCCCCCCGCAACTGCAGAGGCTTCTCTGGGCCAGAACTCCGCCGCGCCGGCCTACCTTTCCCAAGAAAGCGCAGGGCAACGGCGGGGATAACTTCACGGGGGCCCCCACTTGGGGCTCCCCCTGCGGCCCAAGTCCTTTCGGTGGGAAGAAGGGTGCGCCTTTCTAGGAGGGCGAAGGAAGTTCAGCCTCCGGCGCTGCCCGCTTTGCTTCAGGATGGGAGGCCGGGTGCGCGAGGACCGCGCAGAGGAAGCGGGCCGGGTCGGGACAGCCGTTCCTCGGTTGAACGGTTGCATTTCTCCCCTACCCATTTTTCCCCCAGGAGCGGGGAGTGGGGGGTGGAGGCTGGGGACTGGCAGGGTCCGAGACCCGGATTCTTCGGTCTCTGCCGAGAATCCGAGGCGAAGTGAGCGGGGAAAGCCGCGTTTCTTGACACCCGGGGTTGCTGCGTAAAGATGCCAAGTGAGCGGCAGGAAAACGCCACTGAGAGCCAGGCAGCGCCGTCGCCTTGGAGCCGGTCTCCCCTCCGCCAGGTCCCCTTCCCCGCCGGCGCTTCGGGAGAGGCACGTGGGCAGGACCCGACCCAGAGAGGGCCAGCCAGGCCAGCAGCAGCTAACAGCTGGACGGGGACGGGAGCGGAATCCTGCAGCCCCGATTCCTCGCCAGCGCTAGGCCAGCCTCTCCATTCCCCCGTTCCGCCGCTCTTCCCCGCCGCCTTCCAGGGAGGCCAGGCGGGCAGTAAAGCCGCTTTTCCCGACGGCCTTAGATGCCCAAGAGGTGAGCAAATCCCCGCCTCTCGAGGCGGCCTGAGCGGGGGCCTCTTAGGTGCTCAGCCGGCGATGAATCGCTTAGGCGGGCCGGTGGGACGGGGCCATTCACCCGAAGCGCCGCCACCCTATCTTAGTTTCGAAGCCACAGCTCTCTGGGACGGCACTTCGCGCTCCGATGTTCTCCACATGAACGTCGGGGGTTTTCGCTAAGGTTCTAGTCCTCGTGAAGGGAGAAGGGGGTGGGAGGCTCCCTAGAATGGGTATTCTTCGCCCGCATCTCCTGTCTAAGCCTTTTGCTCTCGGGGATCAGGTCCCCGGCTCAAAGCAGCCTGATCAAAACCTTCACGGGAGAATCGTCTTTTCAGTGGGGGCGGGGAGGCGAAGGACCCCTTCCCCAAAACCATCCCAGCCCCGATCCCTTTTCCAACCCTGAGCTTTATTTATTTATTTATTTATTGCTTTTCTTTTTTCCCAGTTAAAATTCCACCAAGAACTGCACAAATGCCCGAAGGGTTTTAAACGCGTCTAAAAAAGAGGCATTCTTAGGTCTCCTTGATCTCGCCTAGAAGCCTTGGGAACACTGGCGCCTTAATGAGGAAAGCGGGCAGCACAGCCCTCTCTGGCTAGCGGGGAAGGGAGGGAGGACGGAGGGAGGACCACGGAGAGCTTAGGAGGAGGGGAAGGTGTCTTCTTCGTGGTGCCCTTTCCAAGCCTAGCCAAAGATTAACCGAATCAAACCTGCCGGCTTTTCCCGAAATGGTCTCAAGTGGAACTCCGCGCCACTTGAAGGCACCGCGATCTGTGCCCAAACGCCCACTCGGAGAAGGTGAGGCCCTGGAGTCACGGGGACCCGTTTCCCCACGCCTGTGGAAGTGGGTATGGAGATTTGGAACCGCTCGCTCATTCCTCAACCGCTCACCTCCCAGGGCGGTTATCTGGGGGACATAAGGTTGGGGTGGGGGGTTTGAGGGAAGGATTGCACGCCCCGGGGCGCGATCCCCTTTGGAAAGGTGGGGACGCATGTCTTGAATCCGTCACCAGTGGGTCGAAATAACGGCGTGGGGGACATGGGACGGCGCTGCCTTTCTTACCTCCCCACCTGAGGCAGAGACAAGACACCCAAAGAGGGGGAAAGTCGCCCGCGGAAATGCGCGCAGAGGGAGGGGGGTTGCGCCTACACGGAAAGGCCGTAGGAAGGGCCCGATTCTGCAGCTAAATCAAGCCGGGGATTTCGCTGGGCTCCGCGTAAACCCGGCCTCTTGCGAATGGACGGCCAGAAAGAAATCGCCCCCACCCCGGGAATCCCCCACACACTCCGACACTCACACACACACACCTCCTTTTCTTTTAACACCCGTCCACACACACCCCATTAACCACATTTTTGTCGCTGGTCAATAACTCGCCGAGACGTAACTTAAACACGACGAATTTAGGAGATTAAACAATTTCATTAATATTGAAATGGCGGCGGAGCCTCAGCGAGGCCGCTTGAGATGCGAACGCACGTTTTTCAATATTAACAGAAGTACTTGAAGGGGAGGATAATGTCACCTTCTTAATTCAGCAAAAATAAAGCACGCGGGGAGGGGAGGGGCAGCGCCTGGGGAAAGTGCGGGGCTTCGGTGCAGCGCCTCCAACGGACGCGTGTATAGGCGCCCGGGGGCTCACGGTTGCAGCTGTTCCCAGGTAGGGTTGGCAAGAGATGCTGAAGCCCCCTGCCCCCTCCCTCCCCAAAGGGAAGGGCCACAAAGCAGGAGAGCCACGTCCCCGCGGATCCCGCCGGAATCTCTTGCCAAGAAAACCTTGGTTGCAATTAAAAGCAAGGGGGGGGGGGGGTTCTTGCACCCGGGCCTGGGACGGAACGCGAGTTACTTTCGAGGAAAGATGCCCGGAGCGTATTTTAGAAACTCCAGGCCCAAGGTTTAAGTTGGCCGAGCCCCTCCTCCCCTCTTTTGCTACCCCCAGCCTTGAAAAGCCCTTTCACGCATCTTTGCCCCTCCCTTCCCACACACACCCGTTGACCCATGGATTCACACGACAGCTTGGGTTAGAAAAGAAGCGTTTGGCCGAGCCTCCCTGAACAAAGTCAGTCTATCTTCGAGGGGATGGGAACCAAAGACAGAAACGGACAGCAACCGCCACTTTCAAGGGTCTCCAAGCGATGCTCTCCCTCCCCTCCCCCCAAGTTTGGGGGCAATAACTTCGTTATATAATCCTTGGGCGCCTGGAAGGCCGGAAGAAAACGCCCAGAGACCTCAAAACTAAAACAAAACCGAGAATTTTTCTTGCAATAAAGCACCAAGTCCTGTCCCCGCTCCTCGTTATCTCGCTAACATCCCAGAATAACAAGGGAGGGGCGCAGATCCCCGGGGAAACCACAACGCGAAGCGATTTTTTAGGCTCCCGAATTGCGTTTGGCGCGTTGCAGGCAGCAGCTCAGTCCGGCTCGAAAGAGGCTGCCTCCTCGAGGTGGGTGGGAAAGTTGGACCTAACCAGCCCCCGCCGTCCCGCAAGCGCTCGGCGCCCCTCGCTCCACGAAAAAGGTTGCCCAGGAAGCCCCTCTGGACTTTCTCTGGAGCAGGGAAGGCCCCTTGCAGCCCGCTGCTCCGGAAAGAAACCCAAGTCGGTGGGGCTAGATCCGCCTGGCCGGAGGGGTGGGGGACTCTCATCCACCACCGGCCTTCCTGGCACGGAACCGCCCGGGCCTCTTTCTGGGAGGAAAACCACCCCACATTTCAGCCGGAGGTTCAATAGCCTGGACGGGAAGGCTGCATTCTCACGAAACCTGCGAGTCATCCCAAGAAACGCGCGTCTTTGTGCTTGAAATGAATTAATTTTAGAATCTAGCCGGCTGGGGCAGCTCAGCCACCCCTTTCTTTGGAAACCATCTTTCCCCTTTCAAGAGAAGGGAGACTGGCATTTAACGGGTGGGGGGCGGGGGGCGGGGGGCAGCTCTTCAGATGCCTGTTCGGACAACCAGGTGAAGGAAGAAGCTGGTTAGTTTTAAGAACGCCTTTTTTTTCCTTCTCCCTGGGGCCAGAAAAGCCAGTTTCTGTCTTCCCTCTGTTGGGGGAACCCCAGCAAAGGGGTTCCTTCCGAGAGAAGGGCAAGGGTGTTTTGTGAACGCAGAACTGCGTGCAAACGGAACAAAACAGGCTGGGAGAAAGGAGGGGAGGGGAGGGGGGTCTTATTCAAATCAGGCGCCAGAAGACGCGTTGGGAAAACGGGACCCAAATCCCCGAAGTCACTTATACCCCGTGGAACTCCCTCAAGCTCAGGAGGCCTCGATGGGAGTCCGGGGGACTCGGAGCTAAGCCCCCTTTCCCACAAGGGAGACCACACACCGACTCCCAGATTTGCCAATAATTTATGCTAAGTTTCTCTCCGTAAATCCTCCATTCGCTTCAGTGGCGAGCTTGGGCGGGCGGAGGGGAGACCCCCCCTCAGGAGACCCCCCCTCTCGTCACCCTATTGATTTTAGCCTCGGGTTTACATGCAGCTGTAAACTGGGCGGGAGTGCCTGGCCCTTTGGCGCGGATGATCCCCCCCCCCAGCCTTTAAAAATAGAGGGGGGGGGAACCCACACACCCCTTTAAAGAACGGCTCCCATCATCTTGTTACTATTGACAAAAAACGGGGCGGGGGGGAAGAGGGCGGGGGGTCCTCCCCAAACCTCCCAATTTGAAGCGAGGGCCGCTTTGGCGTTACCCCCAGCCCCGAATCTGGGGGGGGGGCAAGTAGGGGAAACGCCGCCCTCCCCACTTTGTCATCTTGGTGGGGGTGTGTGTGTGTGTGTGCCAAGTGAAGAAACAGTCAAGAACCCCTTCCGACAAGTGTGTGTGTGTGTTCATGGGTGTGTGTGTGTGTGAGGAACAGTCCGCGTATTTGTTGGGTCTGCCTATGGAGGTTGTAAACTTATCGGGAAAAAACGAAACAAACCAGGGATAGACCGCATTCCTTCACCCAACACTTTCTGAATGGTTTCTCACAACATCCTAACCCGTACATTAACCGAAGGAGCCGCTTTTACACACTTCTCTCTCTCTCTCTCTCTCTCTCACACACACACACAAACCCCACCCTCTTCAGATTAAAACCAAATGCAAGCCTCGCGAGTTTTCCGAATGCAGGCCGCCCCTAGACACTCTCTCTCCCCCTGACCTGCGTGTTACTCGGTAGCCTGATCCTGCCCGCCTTGACAGGCATCCACAGAGAGTAACCTTGCGCGAGGTTGGTTGGTCCCAGCAGGTGCCAGTAGCCTTCCCGGCAGACGGCCATAGGATCAGAGCCCTCGGGTTGCGCCGCTTCGGATCTGGGAAGGGGAAAATCAGATGCACACACTCCGCCCGCACGCTTCGTTTCTAACCGGAGCTCCTGCCAGGACAGGTGGGGGCAGACTTGGAGGGCTCCCGGCTATCTGATCAGGGGCGCCCTGAGGTTTCCTTGTCTTAAAATGAGGCCAGCTATTTCTTCCCCGGAATATTTGGAAGCGATTGGATTCCTACACACGTGTTTACCTGCACGGCTGAGCTGGCCAGCAGGTGAACGTGTGAAGCGACCTCCTCGGGCAGCAATCCCTGAGAGGCGGGTCGGAGGCCCGTGACGTCACGAGAGCACCCCTCCCCCCCCATGCACCCGTGAAGCGTCTCTCTCCCCAGCAGAAAACACTGTTTTATAAAGAGGTAGAGGGGGGTGTTTAAAAAATCGCGCCAGGATTATGACCTGGTTCCTGACTTGGAGTTTGCCAAGATCCGGTAAACCGCCGTTTATTGAACAAAGCACAACCGGCTGATTTCGCAGGACACACCAAGCCTTATTTTACAACCCACAACGGTCGGATTTACAAAACTAAGCCAAACGCACAGAAACCAAACTTTCCCCGCTTGTTTGCAAACCGCGACCCTTCCAGGTTTTATTTACTAAATACATTCCCCACAAAGCGAAGCTCCTGTAAATGCTGCAAAATTCTCGCGTTCTTCTACTCTACGAGCTGAGATTTCATACATTGAAGTCTCTGCGAGGGTGGTGAATATCTGTATATTTAAGAATATTTAAATCTCTCCACGAGAAAGAAACGCGAGAGAAGATTCCTTAGCAACAGATTTCCCCCCCCAGCTCTTTCCCCTCGTGGAGACTTGGCTGCCTTCACACGACAGCTTGCTCGATCTGTCTCTTGACCCATTTTCGGGGCTCGCCGACCTCTTGAGACCCCAGGCCCTCTGACCCCGCCGCCTCGCTGTTTCCACGGAACCCGGAGAGAGACCCAGACTAGAAGAGCGAAGGGACGCCAATCTCTCCTCAGCGACCCGGTGGGCTGTGGGAAATGGGGGGGGGGGTTAGGACTTCGGCCTTACTCTCGCGGAGGCCCGTGCCTGGCGGAAATCCCCCCCCCCGCCTTTTGCAAAACCAACCCCGAGTCCCGAATCTCTCTGCCAGGGCGCATCCTGGATGTTCAAGCGAGGCGTCGCATAAGGAGACCTTAGGATGGAGGGGGTCTCTAAAACCCCCCTCCCCCAATTCTTACCCTCAGGCCAAGATTCCAGTCGCTTTAATTTTCAAGGGATGTCTTTGTTATCATTATTAAGCTCCTATATTTTTAGACAACCAAACTCCAGCTTCTCCCTTCTTCTCACCCCCCCCAACTTTCCTTCCCCCCCCCCATCCTTGAATTTCCTCGCTGGGAGAAAAGTCGCTGCGAAGACCCTCCGGGAATTGCCCTCCGATTTTATTCTGGGGGGTGGGCAGAAGATAAAGCCCTTTCTTTGCCAAGGTGGGCTCAGCTTGAAGGAAACGTCGCTTTTCCCCTCTCTCTTTTTCTCCAACCCCCCTTCGAGGAAATCCAGCGAAGGCCACCCGACACCCGAGGAGGGATTAACGCGCCCCTTTCTCCCCGCTTCCCCCTCTGCTGCGGCTCAGGCTGGAGCGGGCGGGCGGGCGGGCGCTGGCTGGTTTGTTTGGCCGAACAAAGGTTCGAGCCCAATTGCCCCGCACTTGTGAACCGGCTCCCCCGATCTGAAGTATCTTTTACAGCGCGAGGGCGGGGGGGAAAGCCAACTCTTTCGCGGAGGTCTCAAAGGGGTCGAACAAAAGCCGCTGTCCCAAAGCCTCTGAAAGTGAAGTAGCGAGGCGTGACATTCCCAGGGTCAGGCCGAATGAAAAGGCGGCCCACAAGCGGGCGCTTTCACAAGGCGGCTGTCTCCTCGGAGGAAACAAATGTAAAAAAAAAGGGGGCGATCGCGCCCCTTCCGTCAAAATAGCAAACGATAGCCAAACAGCGCCGACCTGACCATTGTGGGGAGGGGGGAAAGGGGGGCGGGGGGGGGCGTCTTTACGAGCGCGCGGCCTCCCTTGGCGCCGCGGAGAGAGAGGCCAACGAAACCGTGTGCGGGGAGCAGCTTCTTTCCGCGGCCCGACGGATTTTTCGTTAGTTTTTGCACTCAAGAAGTCGCTGAAATAAACAGCGGAACTAAACCCAGCAAACTTCCCTCCGGGCCGGGACCGCTGAAATACGATAGGAAGTGACACACACACACACACACACCATGGACAGGAGCGCGTCCGACTGGCGATTCCGCCGCCCAGGAGTCCTTCCGCTTGCAAGGCGGTTGGTTCACACGTTCAAGAGGACGAGGGCGCGCTTGGGATTAAGCCTCTCCCGGTTTTTGTTTTGTTTTTTGGTCCTGGTTCATCTCTACATCTGGAGAAGGGCAGACCCCCCCAGATGAAAACCCCACCCCCCATTATTGATTCGGCAATTAACTCTTACATCCCGATGTCTTTGGAATGCATCTGTTGGCTGTGGCCAAGCGATCCCCTTAGTTTGATTTTTTTTTTAAAAAAAAAATGTGTGTGTATGTGTGTGTGTTTTGTATGTGTATGTGTGTGGGAGGGGGGGCACTAGCTTTACTGAAGGACCCCCATACGGTTTCGTTTTCCGTGGGCAGAAACAAATATCAGATTGTTTCTGCTTCACTCTGCAAAGCCTTCAAGGCGGCTTAGGAAACAAATGCAAAAAACAACAACTAGTTCAAAAAGGACTTTGCAGATCGATCGATCTGTAGGAAAACGGCCCCTTCCTTCCCCATCTGGGTGGATGCCATTCCCTTCCAGCTTGGCTTCTGTGCTCTCCCCGCTCCCCGCATCGCCACTTACAAAGCTGCCACCTTCGGGTCCTGCTAAATGGATCACACACACACACACCCCTCCCGTCTTCCTGGCCAGATTCGCTCCTTAATTTCCGGCCGTTAAATAGGGGCGCTTTGCATCTCTGTGGCTGCTGCTGCTGCTGCTTCTGCTTCGCCCTGGCGGGAGCTGTAAAAGAATTTCACTCGCGTTTTTTTCCTTTTCGCGGGTCGACCCTTTGCTACGAAGAGACAGGGAAGACATAAGTACCAGCACAAAAGCGCGCTTATTTTAAATGAATTAGGCTGGGCAGAACCACAGCCAGAATCGATCTGCCTTTCTGCCGATTTCTACACAGATAAATATTAAAAAATCGTAAAATAAAATATACAAGGATGAGAAGAGAGCACAAGAAAATAAGACCTTGGTGGACTTTCATTAATGCAGAACCGAAACGGCTTTCTCCCTTGAGGCCCCATCCTGTTCTACCACCTTCCTTTTGAATTACCCTTTTCCATTTTCAAGCGCTGAGCTGCTTCTCTCACCTTTTGGGGCTTCAAAGATCAAGTTTTCTGCAGCCGGAGCTGTCTACCATCTGGATCTGGATCCCCTGATGCTTAAAAGGAACTGCAAAAGATCTTGCCAAACTGAGCTGGGCTGAAAGGGGAAGAATTGTGCGGAAGATCTTAGGGCTGAATGTATATTTGGTTTTGCTGAGTTTCTGGGAAAATGCTCCTCTCGTTTGGGAAGCAGAAGTCCTGACTTATTATATACAGCCTTGGCTTTTCAACCTGGTTTATTTCCTTGTGGGGCTGATCCATCACCAGATCCATGGAAAAAATACAAGCTATGAGTTTCCTTCATAGGAAAAAGCAATTATATTTGGAAGAGTTAGCGGTAAAAGAAAACCAGGCCACCAAAGAACCCGTTGGCAGGACTCCATCAAAGCTGACACCAGCCAGAGCATAGAAAAACTCACAGAAATAGTGCAAAGTTTTAAGATGTGGAGAGACCTGGCCCATCGAATTGCAAGAGTCAGACACAATTGAATGGATGATGACATCATCATCATCTCTTTCCTTATGCCCAGGTCAACCCATGATCCAGGTCAGGTGCTCCTCAGAGGCCCACAACCTACAAGGACAGCATTTTGGATGGGGCTAAGTGGTCCTCTGGGGTCTCCTTCCTACCTCAGGATTGTCCTCCTGGGGGCTCCTTTTCCAACCTTGCAGAAGCCTTGTCCAAGCTCATGGGCTGGTTGGTACACATTATTATCTCTGCTATCTGGAGGCAAAGTGGATTTTCTAAAGACCTAATGAATAAACAAGCCCAGAGTGAGCGTGGTGGTGTGATTTACCTTGTTAATACAGATATGTGCATAATAAATATGCATTGCTCTGTCTTCAAATAAATTTTCTTTCATGCCTAACTATGGTGGGTGTTTTTCAGTGTGTTTGTTTTAGCATCAGCTCTGGAAAATATCCTCGTTTCTGGGTTTCACGGTGCATAATGGGAGGTTTTGCAGCTGCTTAAGAAACAACATCTAGAGAAGAACTGGAGACTTGTGCTGGCTTCTCCCAACATCTATATTTTTGGAGCACCAAACACGATACAGATCAAAAATGTCAGAAATGACATTTATGCTACAAATACTGACAGGTGATAGGTTGGAGTTTTGACAAGGGTTGACAAGGGTCATGTGGACCCTTCATGTGCTTTATTGGGCCTCTTTAATTTTATTTTTAACACAATCTATGTGCTGTCCCAGCCAGTCTATGGGAATTGCCATGTTTTTAGTCCTAGTTTTGCTCTTGGTCTAAAAGGGTTCCTGATCATCTTTTAGAATAGAATAAAATACCTGATTGGCCAAGTGTGATTAAACACATACAAGGAATTTGCCTCCTTCTCTTAGGTGTCTGAATATTGATATCCTTTCTCCAGATTAAACATTCCACAACCTTTCAGCATTATAGGACATGTGTTTCAGTCCCTGTGTCATCTTTGACATCCTTTCTGAACTTCTTCTAACCTCTCAATTGTCTTCTGTCAGGCCAAAAGATGATTTAGCCCAGCTCTAACTGGCAACTGCTTTCTTGACTAACACCAGATGCTTATCTTAACCTCTAAAGCAGTTCAAGAGCTACCTAAGAGACCAAGGACATGTTACAAACCTGTCCAGGTGGTATAGTAGGCAGAAGCACCTTCTGGAAGGCATCACCATGGCTTTCTTCAGTGTTGATCCCGACCTTTGGAGCTACGGTTGATCCTCAGATGTTCTATTATTCCATGCAAAAATAGGAAAAGCGTCTCTTTTTAATAACTGAAGGGGCTACGAAGGGTGCAACAGTATTTTTTTAAAAACGATTTTAGCTCTGATCGCTCATCAATCAATTGTTTTTATTTTCCTATTGTCATTTACAAGTTGCCGTTGACTCATTTTTGTTGCTACTGAAACACTGATGTTTTGTACCCCAAATACTTCTGGGCTGCTCCGATTTCGTGCTTCCTATCCTTTTTATTTTGTGATCAGCAAAGAATGATCCCCCCCCCAGTTCCCTCTTTCCCCAAACATTTTGGGAGAGGCCACCTCCTGTTCAGTTTTCCCTTGAACTTGCAGAGGCAACTCAAGCAGTTGGAACTTCTCCATAAATGTTCTTGGAATTCAGTCTGCAAAGCAAAAAGGTGCTGTAAGATGCAAGGTTGGGCCCAAGCCAAGATGTTCTTGGGTTGTGAAAACTATTCCAGGCCAGCCTTTTTTTTCTTTTTTTTAAGAGAAATGCCTTTCCAGGCAGGTTGGGGGATGGGGGGCAGAGGGTGAAGAGTTATGGCCCCCTCCTCCCTGTTTTTAAACAAACGGATCTGCATTGCCTGTTTTTGCTTCATGACAAACACCTCACAGCTTGGATATGCCGGTGCCGGCATATATTACTTTAATTAAGTCGATGGCCATTTCCCTTTCCTTGGAGAACCATTCCATGGTGCAATTAGGAATGCACTGGCGCCAGCACATATGAATATTCAGGAGGGTGTCAATTAATTAGCAGACAGTGGAATCTCATTACAATGCTCAAAACTCTTTTAGTGCTAAGCGGAATTAAAGGGGCATTTGGCAATGTGCTGGATTAGGGAATATTTTACTGTGCACTCATTTAACTTCATTATCGTTGCACTTACACTACCCTCTGATTTTTATTAATTAAATTGCTCATTAATTTGTCCGGGAAGAAGAGATAAAAAAAAGTTTTACGACGGACACAATGTTCACGCTGGGATCGGCTTCAAAAGTAGAGTTCAACCCTTCCTTGCTACCTGGCAAGAAAGTAATTTAATATGGTTAGCAAGGAATTCACAGTTAGTCCTTCACATCACTCCCGCCTGAGAGCACTCTTCTTCGTAACCGTTCCTCATTGTTGGGCACTTTGGGAGAACTTTTACTCCCTGCATAGTAGGTTTCCCTCCCATCCCATTTCGAGAGCCTGGCACTGAAACCCAACTTAACTAGGGCTCCCTGCAGCTTTAATATGCTATTACAGGTGATGGCCTAACAATAAGCAAACCGAAATATGGAGAGACCAACTAGACTGGTAAAAAGGGGGTGTCTCCTTTGAGTTGAATTTCTCTCCTGGAGGAGAGATAGTCATGGAGGTTTCTTAGCAGGAATATAGAAGTGGTTTTCCCCATTGTCCTCTTTCAGGGCCATGAATTCCCTTTCTAGTCCTCAACGCTTCCCTCGTGGTCACCCAACCAAATGTCCATCATGTTCAACCTGGCTCAGAAAAAGTCAGCTAGGTGACCATCCTGTTGAGCCTCCCTTGGAGGCACCTGTGTTTGGCATATTCATAGAATTCCATGATCCTTGCATTGACCAAACCCACACCTGTCTAGAAAGGTGTGGACCTCAAGGAATAGCTCCTATCAGATTGGGTCATTTGTTATCAGGTAAGTCTCCAGAGGTGTTCCCCTGATGACAGTACAAGAAACATCTTCAAGCTTCCTTGACTGGTTAGGTTCTTTCTATAATATTAGCATTGTATTGATTGGGGTTGTGGTTGACCCACTGCCTTGATAGGTCTTGATAGAGACAGCAAATTCTTATTCCCCCCCCAAAAAAATGCTCTCTTAAATTTATCCTGTGATTCCATCCTAATTCATTCTCCTGGTAGGACCCCCCCCTATTCCAAAAGAAATCATATTTACAAAAGCTAATAGATAGAAATGTAATCCTCCTGTTCATAATTTCTTCTTCTTCTGGAAACAATTCTCACCTTCTGATTAGGCCCTTCCTAAACTCTTATCTTCACATCATTGTGTGAGGATGATTTTTAAGACAGAAACATTTCCATAGGACATTACACTTTAGAAAAACAAACAAACAATGATTCCCTAAGAAACGTTGGATAATAAATATTCATATGATTCAAATTCAATAGACATGCCACCCTATCTGTACATAGGGCTGCAACATGACAATAATTCCACAATAAAAGAAAACTCAATAAAATAGAAATTCTCCCTCATTGAAGGAGCCAAATGATGGAAAATAAACGCCCCCCACTCAAAAAAACCCCAAACACCACATTATTTTCAGCACCCAGTCCTCTGTTAAGACTCCTCACAAACAAAAGGTTAGAAAGACAAATATTAAACCCACCTTTATTGAAAGAAGCTGCTAGATATGCACAGAGAATTAATAAGGATGTAAAATTCATTAGCTGCATTTGGTGACATCAGAAAGCGATGGGGCGGGGGGGGGGGTGAAGCCAGGAGTGAGAAAAGGCAGGCCTTCTGGGCATCTGAAACCATATGCTGGAATTAGAGTTAATTGACTAATTACATAAATTAGGCATTAATTTTTACAACGCATCAAGTATAGAAAGATATCTCAATTAATTGCGCATAAATTACAAGGTTAAAGGGGCAGCCCTGAAAAGAGGGGAGAGGGAGGATGACCAGGGGGCCTTTCCTTGGGTCTGAGGGGTCAGAAGGTGACACAAAGGGAAGATGCCATGGGACAAAAGGATGGAAGAAGAAGGTGTGTTGGCCGCCCAGGTTTGCTGAGATCTCTCACCAACCAGTAGCACGGAGAGAAGGGAGAGCAAAGATAATTAAAACCAATCATGAATTAGAAGTCAAGATATATTTTTGTTGGATGAAATGAACGGGAGGAAATCTAAGTGGCTTGTGCTATCTGTCTGAGATGCTAAATCATTAGGCTCCTGGTTTGGGGATTAGGGAAGAAGGAAGGAAGGGAGATGGGAAAGGGGGGGGGGGGAGAAAAGAGAGAGAGAAAAAGAGTAGAGTCCATCTCATAGACTAAGATTTCTCAATCTCAGCAACTTCAAGATGGGTGGATTTCCATTCCCAGAATTCCTCAGCCAGCAAGATGTCTGGAGAATTCTGGGAGATGATGTCCGCCCATCATTGCAAGCTGACCTCTGATGCTATCATAATCTGTGGAGTTACAAGGAGATTCCAACTATGGGCCACCTCAGTGATGAAGATGGAAAGACAGAAAAAAAAAAGATTCTGATTGAATCTAAGAAGGCCTGTGTTTTGAAAAACAATGGTCAAACTGTAGAAGATTTGATTTGATTTTCTTGTCCAGAAAAATAAAATGTGGCGTGCTCACAGACCCTTACTTATCCCAAAATGAGTTTGAACACGAGATAGCACGAGTCGTTCAGGAGAGATTCAGAATTCAGCTGGATACTAAATTGTCCCGATCCCAGTTTAGCTAATAGGCTTAACTAAGGAAAGTTAGCTTTGACCATTCAGTTCCTTAACCACATCTAGTATGAATGTCAACATCAAGCAAGACAGTGCAACCCAATAAGGATGTTCTGAGAGGTCCAATATGGACTTCCAACATTGACAAGCCCTTAGATAGCCAAAGATCTTGAGGGGACCTTCAAGGGTTGGCCAATTTTCAGTAACTGTTCATGTAATAAGACAGTATCTCCATTACAAGCTTAAGTAGACCTACAGCCACCTGGTGGTGAATATCACAATTGCTTTTTTTTTTTATAAACAAACTTAAATGTGCTTATTTCAAGTGACTCAAAATCACATTGGTGGAAGCTCAAAGGCCTGTGCTGAGGTGGAACCTATCTTATATTTCAGTAACTATTTCTAGCTTGCATACTGGGGACATCATGGCTCTGCAGCTTAACCCAAACTATGGATAGTATGTTAAGAAACAGCTAAGGAAAAGGGCAGGACATTCTGGGTTCAATTCCTGCCCCACCCCCCAAAAAAGTAACAGGAAGTTTATTTCTGTTCAAAAGAAATAGAACAAAAGTACTGTAGTTTAGTTTGTTTCATTGAGCATGTTTAGAAGTACTAAGAACCTTCCCAGATCCTACTTGCTTCTTAAAAGGCAAAATTTTCTTCTTAACCTAAAACTCCCAGAATCATTAGCTGGAATGGATAATGGCCACCACGGGGGAAAGGACCACTGTAAGATGCTCAAAATTTCATCCAGGAAAAAAAGACAAAACGTTTGGTGTTGAAAAGGGCTAGCAGAATATTCTTCCTCTAAGGAATGGAAGAGAACTTTCAAATTTGAGCAATGAAGAACAATAGTTAAGAATAGCATAACAAATGATGGAACTGCAAGAGGAAGGAAGGAAAGAAGGAAATAAATAAATAAATGGAAAAGAGGAAGGAAGGAAAAAGAGGAGAAAAGGAAGGAAGGGCAGATGCTCCTCTATAATGACTGAGTTAAATCTGCCTTGGGTGTCATCTGCTACAGCTGGGTGTGAAGGACAGAATTAGTGGCCCCACCCACATTTGGCTCTAGCTCCACCCACTCCTCTCTCTGGCAGGTTTCCTCCCAGGGTCTGTAGCTCGTGGCCAGAAGGTTTTCCTACCCAGCCCTCTCCTGCGAGGAGACAATGTTTGTGAAGGATTAGGTCTGAAAACGGATGAGCACCTGCCAGATGGATGCCTTTGGATCTGATAAAAAAATATCATTTTGATGGAACTCTCTTTCATTTTTTTTTTCAATATCTACAGTTGCCAGATGCTAGAGATACTTGAGGGAGAAGTTGACAAGTGGATAATTGTCAGCAGAACTAAAACAGACACTCTGTTTACAGTGGAACATGATTAATTGTGAGCAAATAAAACAGAAGCTCTCTCTTCCTTTCCTTCATTCACTCAGCGTCTGGAGTTCAACAGAGACACAAAACAGAGATGAGGAAGTCCTTCAACAGGAGCAAGCAAACAAATCCTTGTCTTCAAGAAAATAGCTCAGGAGGTCAGGCTAATGGAAGCAGGGTTTTTTTGAAGGCCCCAGCAGAGAGGAAGCAGGATTAAAGGATGGGTGGAGACATCATTTGGCTTGGTGTTCAACATTGTCCCATCAAAGTCAGCCTAAATTCTCTTATTTTATTTATTTGTTTAACTTATATGCTGTCCATCTTGTCTTACAGTGACTGTTGTGTAAGGAGGAGAATGGCTGGTTCCATACTTCGATACTGAATATTGGGACATAGGAAGAAGAAAGATGCCACTGAACTTTCGGCCTGAGTTGGTGGGAAAGTCTTTGAGAGAAGATTGGAGATTCCCAATTTGCAGGATTGTATTCTTCATGGTTAGGCTGCATTTTCAAGTCTGGGCTGATTTATGGACACCATGAACATCAAGTCAAAGATTTCCAAGGAAGACTTCACCCTTGTAGTGGGTTTGTGCAGATTTTCACTGGTGTGAAACAACAGATTTTCTTGGGAGAAGGAAAGGCCATTCATACCACTTGAGTAAGTTATAATTTACTCTGATCATAGAACCTTAAATATCTTCAATTCCAGCCTGATCCTCAAATATGATTGAGGACACTTAAAATACAATTAAAACAATGTTGTGAAGGCCCCTGCTTGAGTTGAACCTACCCAACATTGCTTTACAATAAAGGTCTCCAAACTTGGCAACTTTACGACTTGTGGACTTCAACTCGAAGACTACAAGTCTTAAAGTTGCCAAGGATGGGGACCCTGATGTAAGATTTTGTTTAGACCCATGGCCACTTTAAGACTTGTGGACCTCAATCCCTAGCATGGCTTGCTGAGGAATTCTGGGAGCGGAGGTCCACAAATCTTAAAGTTGCCAAACTTGGGGACCCCTGCTCTACAAGGCCTCCTGGAGAAGAAAGACAGATTTCTTCTAAACAGACTAAACCAAGGACAAGAAATGTACAATCAAATCATAAGCCATCCATGGACAGACCTCCTCTTGAAAGCAGAACCTTTGAAAGTCTCACCGACTCAGAGGAGACCAGCCCTTCCTTCTTTTTCCCTTAAGAACATGGATATTTATTGACTCTCCAGCTTGCTCCCATTTGTCGTCAGTCATGAAAAGTCACCCTGAGTTTACAAGGCAATCCATTGGAAGCAACGCCATCCATCACAAGACGGAAGGGAAGAACTGGCATTTCCTCATTGTCAAGGAATTCTTTGAGGGTCAACTCCTCAGAGTTGCGGTTGACATCTCAAATGTTGCCCTCAGGTAAGGAGCCCAGCTTTCCTGCTGCTCACCCAGATGGATTCAATGAAGTGCAGGTGTGTGTGTGTGTGTGTGTTACTTGTTCAGGTATTCTATCAACTGGCATCATCAAACAGCTGAGGAAGAAGGAGAAGGCAATTTCACCTCCACTCCTCTGGTAGCAACTGCTGACAGGAAAAGAAAGGATGCAAGGGAAGAGGACTGATTCTACTTTGGGGGATGTACAGGTATTTTTGTATTGGGGATGCACAAAGCTTCTGAAGACAGTCTTCGACTTAGAACCATTCGTTTAAGGACTGTTTGAAGTTGCGAAAAAAGCACTCGAAAAAATGACTTAGTTTTTACAGAGTGCTATAACTCCCTAACTATTGGACTCAACAGGCTGGAATCTCAGTATTCAGAATGGTTTTCTTAAGAACTTAAGACACGTCCTGTTGGATCAAACTCCTGGCCTATTTAGTCTTTTGATTACATACATTACACGAAGGTTTCCTACAATCTGATCCCCCTTTGAATGCTGGGTGAGCTCTCTCTGTCTACAGTGCTCTGTTTAAAAAAACAAATTGTGAAATATATTTTATTCAGTGGGAAAAATGAAAAAACAACAACACCCGGTTTGGGGCTTGTTCAGGAACTGTTATGTACACAGAAGTGTGCTTTTCACAAAGTCAGGGCGTCCCTCCCCAAAAAGGAGCTTCTTTCCTGCAGGAACAGAGAATATTTTGCACAAAGTGTTAAAAGCACAAAGACATGAGAAGAATTTTGCACAGTCGTTAGTGGGTGTCATACTCCTGTTGTTCTGAGTGATGCATCCAAATCTTTATTTCTCGGTGTTGTGAAGAGTTGCTGTTAAAATAAATTGCATTGTAAGCCACTGCCTTTTCAACCAGCTGCTGTCCACCCAAAGGGCTGGACGACAGCTTTCATGAAGTGTTCAGAAGGCAACCATAACAATCTAAAACATTGGAAGATCAGCAGGTTGGAGAAGACATCTATCTGTAAGTCTTGTTAAACGTTCAGAAGAGAGAGAGAGAGAAAAAAAAAAAGGGTTGCAAGGGCTTGCAACTGTATTACAGGCCAAACATTGCACCTGGCTGTGAACTGTAAAGAAAATAAAATAGTTTCAATGCTATTAATATAATCTCCATGTCCTCTCTCTTGTCACAGTCAAGATCAAAATTGGGCAACCAGTTTTGGAAAGATCTGAGATCTTCACCCAAAACGAAGAAGTCGCTTGCAAGAAGCCCCCCTCCTCTTTAGCAAGAAAGACTGAAATTAATTCTATGCAAATCTGCTCAGTAGAATCTGGGCTTTCTTTTGGGGTGTCATTGGGACAGCAGACCCATGGGGCTGATTAAGCCCAATAAGGCTGCGCAAAGCCAAGCGTAATCTGAGCAAGTGAGGGGCTAGGGAAAAAAGTATTGATTTTGTGTCAGACCAAGCTAGCCAGCAAGAGTTAAGCATTAAATCATGTTCCCTAGGCACCTTTCCACGCCACCAGCCGAAGCCAGAGAGCACGGCTGCATTTAATGATCTGTGGCACAAAGACTCTTACAGGTCAATCATATGTACTTAACCTTTAGGGTTTCCGTGTTGTCTGCTTGTCCAGCTGGTTTATGAAGTGTGTGTGAATCTCACAGGGGATTTCAGGCGGTGATAACTTGATCTCGGAGACGTTTGTGGCAAGAGCACCATTCAGCAGAACTATCAGAAGGAGAGAAGATGGCCTTTGCTCTTGGAGAGCGATTGCAGGCAGGTTTCTTAGGACTAAATGAACCCTGTTCACAAGAGGAAGGTTTCTTTTCTTTTAATGGTTGTCTTGTACGATAATCTCTCTTTTACTCTTGCTTTTTTCCCTCCTGCGTTAATGGTTGGTCTGTCCTTGCATGGAGGATAGATGATCTTTGCAGCTATTTTTTTCTAGTGGTGGAGCTATTTTTCTTACAGTCCTGCAATGTTGCACCCAGCACCTGAATCTCTGTTCTGCTGAAACCACCCCACCTTTAACCAGCTAAGAAAGAAGAGAGCATAAGGTGCAGGGACAGAGAAGAGCACAGTGGTTAAGGGAAAGAAAAAGAAACAACGTATTTTTTTATTTATTGGGAAGGGAAATGAATCTATCCCTATTAAAAAAAGCCAGCTTCTGTTCAGATAAACAAGAGATCTTTGGTGGAATTGTAGCGTTTGTGACTGTGTTCGCACAAAACGGTTAACCGAGCTAATGAATTAACACATTTCCTGTGTTTACACACTATGTTGCTCTGCAAATGATAGAAGCAAGCTAGATTTACATGCCAGTCTGAAAACAACCCATGATGGTTAAAGCTAAGCTAAGCAGGTTGTATGAATGTAACCGCTAGGCTTCCAACCACCAACATTCTGGCTTCTTTTGGTGTCCAATAGATGATGCTGATGCTAACCCTTTTCTGAAGAGAGCAGGACTCTCTGGAGATGCCTCTTTTCTCCACTTTTCAGTTATACGTCTTTATTAAATTTGCTGCCACGTGATTAAAAATATATATAAATATTCCAAACCGAATGCTTCTATTGGTGAGGTTTCGTAAAAGGAAAGAAAAGCAACTCTTTACATCTATTCACATTTGATATGGTCCATAAATGCCTCTTATTAGGTGCCTTTGATTAGCTATGGATTAATGCAACTTTCGTCTCTCCTCTGTCTTCCTTATTCTGAACTCCCGTTTTTGTCTAGGGCTTCTCTTAAAGAAATGAATCAGTGCCTAGAAAGGCGTCATGGGTATTACCAACCAGTAGGAAGGGTAGGATTCTGGTCAGTTCCCAGGAAGCATGTTGGCCTTCTCCATGGACTATGGGGGCCCATTAAAGCCTGGGTGCTTTAGCAGAGGAGGTAGTTTTCATTAACTCCAAACGGGGCAGCTTGGATCCCAGGGTTCGAATATTCAGCGGAGTCTTTGAAGGGGAACGAAAAATTGGAGGAAAGAGAACCAAATCCGCTTGAAGGTCACCTCAGTTTTGCAAGCAAGTCTGGTGGCCTCCAAAAGGCTTGACCACCATCCGGGAGGGGCTTTCCATGTCAAAGGGTCAGTCCTGGGGCCTCTCCTATGTCATGTAGTTGCTGGGAGCCTTCTGAGCCTCCTGCCCTCCATACTGTGGAGGCCTCTACTCTCGTCTTCTTCAGCTTCCTCCGAGAAAGGTGGGGGAGAAGGAGGATCCCTTGAGGCAACCCACCAGAAGAGGGGAGAGGTCATTAGCAAAGCAAATCTCCCAGGGTGGAGAGAAGATTCAAAAGCTTTCAAGAGACCCCCGCTCCCCTTCCAAGAACTCCCTAATGAAAAAGGACTGGAGGCCTCCTCTTGAAGTTCTTCACCTTCTCATTCTTGGTCACTGACACTCACTCGGTGTAAATCTGGCTCTTTGATTCTGGCCTTGCAGCTTCGGGCCTTGACCCACCCTCCTGCCTTCCTCCCAAGACCCTCTCCTCCTCTCTCCCCAGCTGATGGGGCCTCTTGAAGGCAGGTTTCCCAATGAGGCCAGGGCTCCCGGTTGCCTCATCCATCTCTAAGAGCCAGAAACACATCCATAAACCAAGCCTGCCCAGCCAGATGTGGCTCGCAACGAGGAAAGAGGATTCTTATATTAGGGCTAGGAAAGAAATAGGGGAAGGGACTCCATGAAAGGAAGACCATTGCCCCCTGTTTCTCCCCATCTCAAGAAGATGGATCTATAGCTTGATCTGAAAAGGAGACGATGCAAAGAAAAGGCCTGGCCTTCCTTGGTCTCTGATCCTCCATCCTGAAACAAAAGCAGTGGGAACATCAGGAACAGCTGAATGAAGACCCCAATCTTGGCTCAGTTCTTCTCCCCAGAAGGGTCTCCAATCTGGCAATGGTTGACAGGCATCCTCCACCGTGCTCTTATGCTGCAGATTAGAATCTGATGGGGTGGTTTACAGGGAAGTCCAAAAGGAACATGTTGAAAAAGAATGATTAATAATGTGCTGACTGAAAGACAAAGACGGGGTAATCCAACCAAGGGGCAGGGCAGATGTGCACAGATTTACTGGACTTTGTTTAATGTTGCATAAACCAAATGAGCTGCTCAGAAATTCTGCACAGAATACAGAATGACAGAGTTGGAAGGGCGCTTCTAGTAGAATAACACTTCTTATTCCTAGTGACAACTTCCAACTGCTCTTGGCCTCCCCTTCATAGTCCTCTTTAAATACTTGTTGGCTCTCTTACTGACCAATCAAAGTTGCCATTATGGCTTGCAATTACATTTAGACTGCAGGACTAAGGAACTAGTAATTTCCTTTGACTTCTAGTGGTGGGGAGATAGAAGTTAGCAAAGTTCCTCAGAGAAGAAGACCTGAGAACTTCAGAATCCAGTTTTTCCGCAGGGTGTGAGACATAAGGAGGCTAGCAAGAGACAGAAAGCAGTAGATTGTTTTGATATCTTTTGATATTGGTGCGACTATTTTAAGACCATCTGCACTTTTCTGCCTTCTGCACAGAAAGCTCTCTTGGTTACTAGCGTGTGGGGAATTCCAGCCCCTCCCACCATCCACAGCATGTAAAGAGTTCTGATGCTCACAGAGAGAGACAGACGATGCAGATTCACTCCTGGCTTCAATATTACTTTGCTTTATCAGAACTCCAAATTAACAATCTTTATACAGATGGGCCTCAGGAGATCATCTTTTACTTTTCTGCCTTCTGCACAGAGGTGGATTTATAAACTGTACAGATGCAAATAGATAACGCCACAAGACATCCATAACAAAGAACATTTATTGGTTCATCAGGTATCCTCATAACTCACATTTGTGATGTTCTTCTTTAATGACCAATCCTTTGTATATCTGCCTTCTAGTAAAAGATGGTTATCTCCTAACCCATTTCGTAGAGATAGAAAAAAGCTGCCATGAGTTCGTGAGTTCAGGCAAGAAGTGAGGAAAACCTCCCCCAACCCTTCGAGGGTCAATTTAGTGACCAATCAGGATTACAGACGTGGTCACGTGATATGGACTACATTTCCCAGGATACCTTTAACTACATTTACCATGATGCCTTCCCTTAAGGGGACAGCTCATAATTCCTAAGTAACTATCCAATTTCCATAGACTGGCTGGGACAGCACATGCACCATGGCTGGTTTTGGAGCATAACATGGTCTAGAAGTTGGATCTCAACTGTCTGGAGGAAGCTCCTTCCTTGGAGGAAGTTGACCAATGACAGTTAGATGACCAACCCACCTTATAGTCCTTCCCTTGAAATGACAGGTAGTACAGACTACGATTGATGGAAAGAATCCACCCATAGACTCAATGCTTCTATTAAATCAGGGGTCTCCAACCTTGGCAAGATTAAGATTCCTGGACTTCAACTCCCAGAATTCCCCAACCAGCATGGATGTCAAGAAGGATTCAGGATTGAGATTTATTCTGTATTTTAATTGTGCATCTTTTGTTTGCAACTCGTATGTCAGCTATAAATCTGTTTGTCTGCAGTGTCACCGCCGAACAAACATTGTAATTTCGGAGAACTTATGGCTTAGCTGGCTTGTTTACGACAGAGTCTGGTTTCTTCGAAAAGGAATTAGTTTATTTGAGAGTATTTAGAAGTTCTTCCAGGCTTAAAATTAGTCAGGAAAGGTTAGAAGGAACACTGAGCAACTTTGTTCAATGGGAATAATTGCAATCAATAAATACACATAGCTTCAAGGGGTTTTTGCAATTGAATGCTACCCTTAATTAATTCTCATTTACACATCCTGAAACATTGCTTAAAAAAATCTTTTGGTTTTTGCATTCCTTCGTTTTGCATTGGGGATTATCCTCTTGAGCCTAAAAATAATTCCCCCCCCCCAAAAAAGGGGGAGAATTATCTGGTTTTATTAGGAGCATCATTACATACAGAATACTCAGCAAAGTCAGCAGAGCATATATCTGCATCTTAGAGACTTAAAAACTGCTGGATGCCATGACAAAATTGTGTTTGCGTTGTTTTTATTATTAAACCTAGCTTTGAATTAGAAATCCCTACATTACAGCTTGGAGCGAAAGTCTGTTTACAAAACAGTATTTACACTTGACTAATTTTGCAGATCAAACTAATTAAATCAATTAAACTGGTGATTAACCAAATGAAGGCTGATTGCAAAAATTAGTGGGTTTATTTTGGAGGACTGGAAGTAAGTTAATTACTGCAGTGATTACTTGAACCTGGAGTACTCTAAATGTGGTATAAATTGAAACCTCGTCGTGAATTAAACTGGGAATTCATTACAGTTTAAAGCACAGTTAATACTATGCAGGCTTTGGATCCTGGGGGACATGTTCGGTTGCTGTTCTGTACACTGATAAACAATCACTGAGACTGAGTTTCCTTTGAAGCGAGCTTCTGCAGATTGAAGGAATGGTCAGCTGGGTCCCCGTGATTTGCTTTTCTTGAAATTGGTGCACCATGGGAGGTGTAGTTCTATTGTTAACACACATCAATCGTGGAGAATTATTTTTTTAAAACTTAATGCACCTGAGTCTTCAATATTAACCATTATCATTACATCCTTGAAAGGCATCACAATCTAAGATAGTCCGTTATTTACCAAAATAAACACTTGATATGAGATCCCATTTGCAGGTTCAGATTGCAAAAGGGGATCACGTGACCCTGGGGACACTGTGCAACCATCGTAAATACGAGTCAGTTGCCGGGGGGGATTTTGGTCACATGATTGTGGGGCTGCTGCAATGGTCATTAAATATGAAAAACGGTCATAAGCCACTCTTTTCAGTGCCGTTGTAACTTTTAACAGTCACTAAACAAACTGTTGAAAGTTGAGGGCTGCCTGTGATTGAGAACATTTGATTGAATGCAGCACGTTGAACTGAACTCCATGCAAATTCACATTTCAAAATTCATTCATTGGCTGCACTTATACAAGATTTCATGGGAATCTTACGATTACACAGAGTGATCCAGAATTCCCGTGTCCAGAATTCATCTGACCCTCAGAGGAACAATGGGAGTCTTACTTAACATTCTAAAACAATGGCTGCCAACCTGCCTTCCATGGAGGACCTGTATATCCTGCATGAGTCAAAGAGGGCTGGGAAAATATCTACAGACCCCTCACACATCCTGGACATAAACTGTTTCAACTCCTTCCCTCAAAATGACAATGGCACACTAGAACAACTAAACACAAGGGGAGTTTTTCCCCAAATGCCATCACTCTGCTAAAGAAATAATTCCCTCAACACTGTCCAACCATTTACAAAGTCTGCACTACTATCGCTATTAATCTTCTCATCACTCCTTATCGCCCACCCCCTCCCACTTGTGACTTATGACTGTAACTTTGTTACTTGTATCCTTATGATCTATACTGACCGTTTCCTAGTATGATTTGATTGCTTATTGGTACCCTATGATTATTATTAAGTGTTGTACCTTATGATTCTTGATGAATATCTCTTTTCTTTTATGTACACTGGGAGCTTATGAACCAAAGACAAATTCCTTGTGTGTCCAACCACACTTGGCCAATAAAGAATTCTATTCTGTTCTATTTATTCTGTTCTGAAACATTGAGGATGATACTTGGAAGGTCTTGTTGCCAAAACTCAACTGTGTAATAAGTGCATTTATCAGATGGAAAAAAGAATCACAGAAAAAAGATGAAAAGACCATCAACTCTAACCATCACCTAGAAGCCTACGGGTTAAATAGTCCAAGCTGATTGTTGAAGACTGTCTTTCTAGGATAGCCCAACATGTGTCAAGCTCCCTTCTCCCCAGAAACGTTTCTGTTAGCTAAGATTCATAAAGAAGGATTTGTCCTGCACTTGGCAAGCCACAATATTTTCCTGGATGGACTTGCTTTGCTTTGGGGACAATCAGATTGTTTTGATTTGGGGTTTTGTGTATTGTCAATGTCACTAGTTGCTATCTCTTTTCACCTTTCTCAATGAGACTTCAAACACTGTTGTTTTGAGCAGAGAGAGGAATGTTCTCCAAGCATTTCCACAGAGTAAATATTACATCACAATAACCTTAGGTCCTTATCTATGTTCCAAAAAATACTTCCTTTTGACATGGGGCATGTTGACTGCTTTAGCCATCTATTTTGTGTTCGTTGTTATATCAGAGGAGTTGAAATGTATAGACACACACAAGGTTCGATTTTTCTATATCATATACATGGGAAAGCATTTCATTTATTAATACTTCATCCAAAACTCAAGAAAATAATTCATATGATTTACTTGCTTGGATCTCACTCATTTTAAATTTAAAACAAAGCTTGGCTGGAGTGTAAACTGGTCTGAGTATTAGTGAAAGGTCTTCACAAGCAAGGCATCTATTGAGGTAAAATTATGTGGGTTTTTTTTTCTGGAGGGGAAATGGCATTATTATTCAAAAAGAGCTAATTTGGGCTGGTTGCCCCAAGAGAAATGGTAAATTATGAGGTCATAGGGACCTCATTGCAAAGTATTTGCCAAACTTAATTGGTGCAATAAATAAAATATGCATGCAAATGAGATTGGTTTCTGAAAGAGAGGAATCCATTATCCCATGTAGCTAATTTGATAGTAGTTTCACTGTAATTTAAGTTTGGGTCAAAAAAAAAAAAAGCTTTCAAAGAGAATCAGGAGAATAAACCCAACAGTTTATACAGGAACTCTATAGACTAAAAAGGATTTTCCAAGAAACTGATGGCCTGATTCCTGTCTAAAATAGTACATTTTTCATCCCATCTGCAGGCCTTTGAGTATCTAAGATAATTAATATTCTTTTTTTAGTTTAAGCCATTTCCCATTTCTTCCCTTTGCTGTGTTATCTCTTCTGTATCAAAATCCTCAGAGAAGTTTACCCTCTTGTATTATGTAAAATATCACAGACATCAAAGTCAGCATGTATTTTTATGAACTACCTCTACAGTAGATTTACCTTTGTTTTAGTCTTATTGCAATCAGTAGTAATGTTAATCGTGCCTAACTTCAGTCCCATTGGTTTCAAGGACACTTCTGGATCAACCTACAGTTTCAGAGATAATAAAGGAAGATTTTATGAAACAGTGGAATTCCATGATTCAATTTCCCATTCTTTTTCTATTATATCCTGCCTTTATATCTGTGTAGGGGAGAGGAAGCTGCAGCTAAACTGTTGCTCTTTCAGCACCCAAAATGTCAGAATAGAGGAAGTTGGCCTAGAAGGAGTCCGGCCATTGGTTCATCTATAACTCAGCGTTTTGGGTATTGTTGAAAAGAAGATTTTAAAGACCCCTTAATAATTTTGTTTACAGCTTTTCCTGGATACTGCAAATTAAACTTGGCCCAAGTGATAAACCTAGTGAGCCAAATTGAAAGAAAGATGATGCAATCCAGGAAGAACCGGAAACCTATAGGTCTTCAGAACCGCGGACAGTTCCCACGAAGGGCCCTTGTCTCTTGGACATTTCAATTCAAAGTTGGTCAGGAATTTTAACCCATTGGAAGTTCTCTGAGAGCCAGAAGCAAGTGGATCCCCAATTGCCCACAAATAGATCCCATATCATGTTGTCTTAGGAGTCTGAAGAGGCCAAGGCGAGGATAACACTGGAAGTTGTTCCCCTTAGAGTCCCTTGCAAAGAAGAAAAGGCTAAAAACCCTTTTGATAGTTGAAAACAAAGGCAAGATCATCTTAAGAAAGTGATCTGAACAGCTTTCAGAGAGATTGCTAATGACCAGATGACTGCAAACAAATATGATCCTTCCATTTGTTCCACCCCACCCTGCCAGAACTGATGAAGATTTTTGGATGAGAAGCAAAGCACCTTCAAGGAAGAAACCAAGAAAGTGAAAAAAGCACCTTTGAAAAAGCACCTTTGAGACAACCATGACCTGGATGATTGAGAATCTCCACAGATATCCCAAGAAAACATTAAAACCAAATCTGATGTAAAACATGTTTTAGAAGCAATGCCTGTGAAGAGGCATTAAGTTGTTAATAGTCCCCGAAGCTCTTATTGACAGTTAATAAAAACACTCTTTGGCTGCCCCCTCCAAACAGGGTCACACATCTGTTGTTCCGCCCTGTTTATGTTGTATTTACTCATTTACAGGGGAGGGGAAGCAGTTCATTGATTGAATACAAATGTTGTGCTATTGTCACTTGGGATAACACTTGGCGGATCCTATTTTCGAGTGTCTAATTATTCCATTTGTAGACATGAATGCCACTTAGATGTCAGTTAATTCAGCACGGTAACTCAATTAGATTTCTACCGACTTGGATTTATGAAACAGCAATGGATTTGGGGAGAGATGGATGGGAGTCCTGGTTTATTTATCTCTAGCCTCCCTGATGCTGTTTCTCAGGAGTTCAATTAAACATGCAAGCACTGAGAACGTTAGCAATCATATGCTAGCCTTTGCAATTAGACGAAAATGGCTGAGAGGCAGCTCAGACAAACAGATGCCCATTATTCCAGATTTTAAATCTGGATAGATTCTAAGAAACTATAACATGCCAGGCGATAAATTTATGCCACTGAATTTCTCCTCTAGGAACGTGGCCACCACTAGAAGGAAAGAGAAAGAAAGGGAGAGAAAGGGATGTAGCCATCACAATGAAAGACAAACCAACATAAAGTTAAGAACACAAGGAGAAAGGGATGAAAATACTTCATGTGTGTATTGAACTGTTTGTTGGTAGAATATACACCCTGCTTTTCATTCAATGAGTGGTGCTAGGCAAATGTATTTATGCATTGTTTTCCTGCACTTTGCAGATTTCTAAACAGTGTACTTTTTTTTTTGAAATGCAATAATAATAGCTAGGCTGGCGGAGAAATTATGGGAATTGAAGTCTGCCTATCTTAGAGCATGTTTACTGGGGAATTCTGGGAGTTGAAGTTCACCTTTTTTTAAGGTGGGCCAGATTGAGATACAGGGCTTTAAGTTCATAAGAGTATAAGGGGAACCTTTCAGGCTGCTTCAGTGCAGTCAAGGAGATATTCTTTTAGGCCTGGCATCCTTCCTCTGGTGGACTTCATGGCTTCTTAATACCAAGGAGAACTAAACGGATACTTCATTATGGTGAAGTAGTGTTTTCCATTTTTCCCTCCCCTAAACTGCCTTCAGGTGTTCATTTAAAAGAATAAAGAAAAAAAGCTAAAATTAAGAAGGTTTGTAAGGCTTAGTAAAAAAAAAAAAAAGGATTTGAGCTGGAGTAATAATGGCAAGGGGACGCACTGGCTCAGTGGCTAAGACGCTGAGCTTCTCGATTAGAAAGATCGGCAGTTCAGCGGTTCGAATCCCTAGCGCCGCATAACGGAGTGAGCTCCCATTCCTTGTCCCAGCTTCTGCCAACCTGGCAGTTCGAAAGCAGGTGAAAATGCAAGTAGAAAAATAGGGACCCCTTTGGTGGGAAGGTCACAGCATTCCATGTGCCTTCGGTGTTTAGTCATGCCGGCCAGGTGACCATGGAGACATCTTCAGACAGCGCTGGCTCTTCCACTTAGAAACGAAGATGAGCAGCGCCCCCTACAGCTGGAAACGACTAGCATGTATGTGTGAGGGGAACCTTTCCCTAATAATGCCCTACAAGCATGTTGATTCTAGTACCCCAAACAAGCCCTGAGGAATGTGGGAATCTCTGTCCACAGATGGCTATGGAGCCTGGTTTGCCTTGGATGAATCAACTGGTTTAAATTATGAGAAAAAATGAAACAAAATCTTTGCCCTCCAGGAGGCTATTCGAATGTCCCGAGAGAAAATGTGGACTTGGATTACAACTTTTTAATCATTTGGCAACCGGTTAAACCATGCAGGAGATGATTATTTTTTTTGACCAATCAGATAGGTCATTGATCTGAACCAATTTATCAGCTAGTTGAGCATCCATGGAATTCCTTTCCTCCCTCCCCCCCTCCCCCCCCTTTTCTCTTCCTCCCTCCCTCCCTCCATTTTTCCTTCTTTCCTTCGCCCTGTCTTAACCTTATCCAAATCCGCTGAGTATTATCTGGGATATCATTTTTCAGTTGCAGAATTCCTCACACTGTTACGAGTTATCATTGCAAAACAGAGGCTGCCCATCCTAAGCAAGGGGTCTTGCTTACTACTGCCATCTGTATTGCTTAAGAGTAAATTCTGATGGTCCCTTACAACCACCCGTCCTGAAATTATTACTTCTTTTTAAGAGTCTGGTGAAAATCACATTCAAGACCAACATGGAATGGCAGCCGATCATTTGAAAACCTCCTTGTACACTTTTGAAGGAAAACTCTTAATACATAGCTTTAAAACACACACACATTAACATTGCTTACATTACAGCAAGCGGAAATTAGGGCCTGGAAGACTTCCTTGCCAGTGCTAGGGAGTGAAATAATAGTCCATGTTTTCCATTGTACTATGATAAATGCAAAGCTATTACATAACCTTTTAAACAGTTGATGTAATTATCTGTAAATAGTAACGGTACCCCCAAAAGGTCAGCTTTTGCTACCATTAGAGGCTTATGGATATAAAGTGAATTTATGCTTCCATAAAACAAGACTTTGACTAACCGGATTAATTCTACCCCAACTAAACCAACTGTAGTAATATTTAGACATAATAAAATGAGGCCAATTAAAACAATTTTATTTTCTCTCTCTTTCTTTTGCGTGTCATATTGATTAATGGCACACTAAAATTAAACGAAGACCTTAAAACCCGGCGTGGTTCTGTGGAAGACGTCCACAGCTTGGCATTATTATCAACAAGATGAGGAGTTAAGGAAGAAGGCCCTGCCCGGGTATGAATATTTAATTAATAATTAGTCATGTAATTTCTCCTCAGGAATTATTATCCCTCAAACTGGTTTGTGAATTTAATTATTAGGAGCCTTTTTGTTTCCACGTCCCCCTCATTACTGTCAGGATTGATGTAACATAAACTTCATTAAAAATTAAAGCAAGAGTCTTAATTACAAGGCTACCCTGACTGAAGTCAGAATTAGCCAAGTCAGTGATGTGCAAATGAGTGCATTATTTAAGAAAGATGCTAGAAGTGCTTATGGTAATACACTGGGATCGCAGGCACAGACCTTTCTTCTTGCCATTGCATATTCATTAAATGCACTATGCAAATTTAATGTAGCAGCCTTAGTAATGCGTTGTTAATTTATTCAGATTTATTGAGTGCCCATTGTGTGTGTGTGTGTGTGTGGTGCATGGGCTTGTGTGTGTGTGTGTGTTTGTGAGTGGGTGGGTGGGTGTGCAAATTTAATTACTCTACCTGCTGGGAAGATATTAAGCCTACTGTCAGAGATTTGGGATGTGTTGATCTAGGGTAACACACACCTTGATGGAGATTGCAGTTGTAAAAAGGAATACTGTTTTGGATAACTGGCCTCCAAAACCTATTTTGAGTTTTAACAGATGGTCAAAAAAGTGACAGTAGTGAATGAGATTTCTTAATAGGTAAAGAGAACCTGCCTGAAGTCAAGAGACGAATTTTGTAATTGACATCATGACAGCAGTAAATGACAGAGGTCCATTGAAGCTTAAAGGAATCATCTCAGTAGAAAACATCATTTATCTATTTATATTATTCATTTATGGGTTTTCCGGTTGAATACTGGGGAGGTCAGATGTTGACCACAACTAGGGCATTAATAACAGCATCGAGGTGAGAGAAAGAAAGGCAGAATCTAGGGGTGGAGTGAAAAGAGGGTTCGGCCTTGAATCCCTACATAGCCACAAACAAAGCCCAACCTGTACCCTTGAGTGCTGCTGACTCTTATCAAACTCTAACCAAGTGTTGACCATTAATTGAGAAGATTCCTTCACAAGGGCTTTCAGCAATAAATCAACTAATTGAGACTCCAACCCCAGAATGGTCAACCATGATGGCTTCTGGTGAATCTGGAAGGTCCAAAATGTTGCCAAGTGTGAATTTGTCTTTAAATTTAAAAAACAAAACCCAGCAGCCATTGGACATCTCTGCTTGTTCTGTTTATCTTGTTCATGGACCAACGTCCATCGCATGCTGGGAAGAGTGGGATGATTGGGCATTTGCATCTGTTTAACTGCATAAAGAGCTCGAAGCTCTGTTTAATTAAGGGCTAATTTGTTTGGGAGGAGGTCTCATGCTGAGAATTATGATACTTTTGTGACTCGGTTATGAGGAACAATAGAAAAGGAATAACACTGTATCCTCTCAGCCTTTAATGGAGAGCATTGCCGAGCGAACAGATGAGGGCCAATTTCCAAACGGAAGAATGTTGGCATTGTCTCAAAATGGGATCTCAGAAGTAGCCCTCAAAGAGAAGGACAAAGGACAGAGTGAGGTCAATCTCAGTAGGTTCTGCATGTAACAGATGTTCAAGAGGTCCATCACCAAAAACCACGCCATTTTGCCTTGCAATTTTCTAGTTTCTCCCCCTCCCCCTTGTGTGAACCTGATCTTTAGAAGTCCTCTTGTGGTTGCGTCAACACCACTGTCACCACAGCCGAGATGACAAATGGAGAGAAAGTGATCTCAGCGGTGGCCCTAAATCGAAACCAGCAAGAGTATCAACACAAGAATCTTGCAAAAAACCGCGAATCTCCTGAAGTCCAGAAATGATGGGAGATGGAATTCCCCAACACAAAAGACAACCATCCTTTCAACTGAATGGTCTTCTTTCCCTATGTGCCAATGGTCAATAGCTCTTCCAAGCATCATTCGGTCTTTCCAATACCATCTCTAAATGTTGGGCCTCGGGCTCTGCAGTAGCAGGGGAGAAGTCAACTTCTAACCTTTAGAAGTTGACTTCTTGACCTCTCTGGACCCCCAAGGGCCTGGGGGCCGAGTCCAGGAAAGTCAAGTTCTTGGAGAACAGGAGGTTAACAGTCTCCATGGGAGAAAAGCAGGAGGGGCTGAGGCTTTGCAATCCCCGGAGACAATCTCCAGCTGGGCTTCCTGGTTTCAAGGCATTAAAAACATCTAATTCCGTCGCACACTCCATCCTTCTCCCCGTCTTCAATGGCTGTCTATGGGGCATGATGTGTAATCGACTGGGGCTTTAGGACCAGTTTCTCAGAGAAGCTGGCAGTGCTCAAGGAGGGCCCTTGACACTGTTCTGACTTAATGCTAGGCACATCTGCAGCTCCTTGGGACAAAATTGACACTGTCTAGAGACCAAAGCAATCACCTTGCGCAGCATTAGAGAGCATTTACACTTGAGCCCGTGTTACCAGACAGTCAATCTTGACCTTTAAAAGTTCAGAGATTAGATTCTTTTGCGGGGACCATGGCAGGCATGGCAGGGAATTGGTTGCTATTCAAAGCAGCTTCCCCCGGTTGCCTTTGGGCTTAGTTCTGCGCATCAATCATTTTGGGGAAGGTTCTTTTTAAGCGCAGAGAGTTTGAAAGTGAAACCGGGGATTATTTTCACATTTTAGCCGGAGCGGCTGGCAAAGAATTGAAAAGGCAGGCTAAACCAGCTTTTAAAGACAGAGGGAAATTTTTCGGGATGCCTGGCTGCTGGTAAATACAGCAGTTGGAGAATGGGGGAGGGGAGAAAGAAAGAAAGCCAGACAAGAAGGCATAAAGGGTAATGGGGTTTATCAGACCTAACTTAAACCAGATTGACCTCACTTGGTGTCTTGGGGAGAGGGGCTAATGGAGGCTGAGGGGGTGTATTCTGTAGACCCCATCCTTAGATTTAAATACCTAAGAAAACAAAGAACATCCCAACCCAGAGCTACACACATTCTGCCCTCTGACTGCATTTCTTAAACCCATTGAGCCCGAATCAGCATAAATGTAACCCAGAGCATTACATGACACCACAGTGCTGTAAAACGACGAGAGGGAGCTTTTATTAAATTAGCTTGAACGTTTGGTCAATAGGCCTGAGCATGTTTTGCCCCCTTCCTTCCTTGGAACCAGACTTTTGAGGGACTAAAGGTTTTCCCAGTGCTTCAGTTCTGCCAAATGGTCCAATTCAGTTCTTTTCTTTTCTTTTTCCTGGTACATCTTTGAGATCTAATTTTCCATTTAGGAGAAAAAACTTACCCCAATTGTCGATCAATGTCATTTTAATGTTTTGAAAATGTAATGGTAATGCCTCAGCTGTTTGAATGCTTATTGTTTCAGTTAAAAGTCTGCAGAATTTAATGCCAGGGGGGAAATTCCCAGACACTTTTATTGTCCTGGTTCCTCTAATGACCACGTCGCATGTGGTGATGGGTTAAATCTTATCCGCAGCAAACAGATGCACTGTTTCATGTATTCGTCCAAATGATCAAGCATGCCATCATGCTGTTTACTGAAACAATACTCACACCAACAAAATGATCCAGTGGTCCCCCAAAAATAAAAATAAAAAGTTTTCTGATGCCAAAACTTAACTAACAGGCAGAGGAGAATGAACTTCCTCAAAGAGAACATCTGAACTATTTTCCAGTTGGATTTTTTTTTTTTTTTTTTTTTGCCAGATTGCTTGTTTTGACCTCACAGTCTATTTTGCAAAATGCCCAGGGAGAAGAAGGAAAGACTCACACCTTCAAGTTTACTTTGTCAATCTGCACAATAAGTACACTCTGCAATTGCCATTGTTATTCCACCTGAATATTCACCTTCCCCTTAGAGAAAAGGAAGCTTTATTTCTCTTCAGCCTATGTGTTTCCTTCTTGCTGCTACATTTTTTTTTTGAAGCAAATTTTTATTAATTTTAAAGATAAAACAACACATCATTAACCATTAAATACATAAATACATACATAATTAAATACATAAATACATACATAAAACCTCTTAACATTATAAATCCTTACAAGTCGAATAAAACATTATTTTTATACAACATAATTCCAATTTATCCCATCTCCATATGGACACACAAATATCTTTCAGCAAATTTCTCATTATTTCTCTTTACTCCTATTCAATTTCATTTCTCTTCCATATTTATCCATTTTATAGTCCTCATATTCATTTCTTTCTGGCTTGTTTAAATTATTCTCATCTAACATTCCTCCAAGGTTTTATTGATTCTTTTTTCCTTTTTTTTATAAAAAACAAATTTTGTTAGTTTTACCAAAAACACAATACACAAACATACAAAACACAAAACATAAACAAAACTAAAAGATCTTTTCTGAAGGTTGTCTGTTCCCGGGTTAAAACTCTTCACACAGACACAAATTCAAACATCATATTCATCCCATATATCCTTCCATAACTTATTATCATTTTCTTTTTTATATATATATATAAAAAACCATTTTTATCAGTTTTATAAAAACAATGCACAAAGAATCAAGGCATAACAGCTTATAAATTCTTTTCTAGGAAAAAATAATAATAAAAGACCAATAAGGCATAACATTTCCAAATTATAATATCAATACTTCATATAGTATTAACTTCATATCTTATCCCTACTTCTCCTTTCCATCCAAATTATTTCTTATTAATTAAAATTTTATTGCCTTTTATCAATATACAAAATCCAAAAAAAAGCATATATATCCTTCCATATCTTATTACCATTTTCAACAACATTCTTTGTCTGTTCTATTTCCAATTATCCATTCATCTTTTTTTCTTTTACTATACTTCTCCTGTACACCAATTGGAGTAACATCTATAACTCATTACCCTAACTTAAAAATACTTCGTATAGCAATTTTTCTTGGGATTCTGTTTAAAAGATTCTAAGATTACATAATAAATTTTATATTCTAAATACACATATCACAAACCTATGTACCCTCCAGAATCCCTCTTTTAATCTAAATTAAATTCACCCATTGTCTCTAAATAAACTTTTTTTCTTTAGGTCTTGCTTCCCCCCGTTAAGGCTTCTCCTCCCCCCCTTTCTCTCTTGCTTATTCTTCTCCTTGCCCTTTTTACCCCTTTGCTTTTTTTCTTCGCTTTTCTTGCTCCTTTTCCTTTGCTTTCTAACCTTGCCTCCACCTTTTCGCTCATTTTTCTCTCTTTTGGTTGTTTTTATAATTCTTAAAATCCCCTTTTTCTTATCCTTTTTCTCCTCCTCTCCGGAAGGGACCCATTGTTCATCAAAGATGGCTTCTTCTTCCTCTTCTTCCTTGTCCCAGTCCTTCTGCTGCGTAATCAACCTTTCACAAGTACATAACGCCATTTCTAAGAATTGAAACAAAGCGCCCAAAGTATCTTCTTTTTTATATTTTTGATATTCAATCTCTAGTTCATCCACAAACGATGCCATTATGAAAAGGGAAACTTTTTCCAAAACAACCACAGGTATTTTTAATCAAAGACAATCAAAAGCAATTAAAAAAAAAAAAAGTTCCAAAAGTTAATACTTTTCTTCCTTCTTCTCTTTCTCTTTCTGGGGTTAATTTTTAATCAAAGAGGTCCAATTACCATATATCTTCCTTTGGGATTCTAGGCAATCTCCTCCTTTTTCAGCTTCTGCTCCAATTTTTTTTCTCCCTTCCCACTTGCAATGTCAATTTTAAATAATCAGAAATCCATACCTCCAACAAGGGTTTTCCAATTTCTTAAATTTTTCAATGTCCAAAAATCCTTTTGTCTCTTAGCTTCAACTTTCAAAGCAATCCACTTTCAATGTCCAATATATCCAAATATTTCTGCTGTTTCCATGGGGTGGGAGAGTAAAGAAAAAAAAAAAAGTTCCCTTTAACAGCTTCTCCGCCGCTTTTCGCTCTTCTTAGGGATACAATGTATCCTCCAGCAATTCAAACAGCTCAATTCCAGGCAATTTAAAAGATGTTACTTGACCCGGCTCAGACAGAACTTTCACTCTTCACACTTCCTCCAGCACAATCTTACCCGGTTGCTGGCTTCTTCGTGGCGGCCATTGCTGACCGCCGCTCCACCGCCTTGGGAAAAAGGGGTTTTTCCGGAGAAGGGGGGGGTCTGCGACAACCCCACCTCCCTATCCGACTCCCCTCTCTCTTCAGCTGTCCCTACAGGGCAGCCATATCCCCCTGACCCATCTGGATCGGGGGTACCTCGACGGCTAGCACAGCAGGAATCGCGAGCTGTCGCGAATTCCTGCTGCCCCGAAGCCACGCGGAACCGGAACCCTTGCTGCTACATTTTTAAGGCCGGTTTTTGGGAGTCGAGATCTTGCAAGGCCAAATTCTGTAGATGATCAGAAAGCCATTTATAAAATATGGAAGGTTGGGTTTCTCATCCTTCTTGAACGTGTGCAAGGAATCCTGCAACAAGGATGCCTTACTCAAGACTTGTGAACTTGGTCTCACAGATAATGTTTCAAAAGGCAACTGGACTGTTTTTTGTTTTCCCTTGAGGGAGAAGAAAACATTTTGCTTCTCATTTGAGAAGCTTTATTGGTTCTGCCAGAATCCATGAAGCTTCTTGGATGAGAAGCAAAATGTTTTCTTTTCTCCTCCTCCTCAAGGGAAAACAAAAAAGAGGTCCGGTTGCCTTTTGAAAAAGCACCTTTGAGACAACCATGACCTGGGTGGCTGAGACCCTCCACAGACAGTTTGAACCCTTGGCTTGTGCTTTCCAAAACTGGTATGGACTGGGCAGCCAACGAAGCAACTCCTGCAGACTCAGCCTTTTCAAGCATCGAAAGGAAGACTTCCACATGGGCTTTGTTGCTGATTAATTTCCCTTGTATATATTTTTGAAAGCTTGTTATAATTATACCACCGGTTAATATTGTGATTGGAAATGTCAGCTGCGTACTTGATCTGCCTAATTAAAGAAAAGAATTGTGTTGGTTTATTGCTGCACGGAGGCTGTCAATTTATTATTATTTTTTAAAGTTTTTGTATTATTATTATCATCATCATTATTTTTGGTTTCTGCTCAGAGTTTCCCCAAACCACCCTTTTACGCCATGTTTGGAAATGGACGGGGCATCTTGAGCAACAGATTTGCATTTCAAATATTCCAAAGAGCGGCACAGTTCTTATGCGGATCTGTCACACTCTAATCTCTTCGGCTTTTCCTCAGGATCTCCTGCACTGAAAGGACCAGTCCCTTCTCCCAGAGATTGGTTGTGTTCAGTCCTTGCCCTGCTTTTCTCCCACCCACAAGCCTACCTTCCCCAAGGCTCTCTCTAGCTCGGCCTCTCAAAAGGACGACACCACCAGCTCCAAAGCACCTGAAGGCAAGAGAAGAAGCAACGGATAGAAACTGATCAAGGAGAAGACCAAGCTAGAACTAAGGAGAAATTTCCTAACATCCGTGGAATGGCTTCCTTTCAGAAGTTGTGTGTCCTTCAGCACTGGAAATGTTTAAGAGGAGATTGGACAACCATTTGCCTGAAATGCTGTAAAGTTTCCAGCCTGACCTCCACTGGTCACCCTCCGTTGATGCAACAGGGAGAGGCAGGTTGCCTCTCTTGTCAGGTAGCATGGTGTGCGTCCATTGGAAATGGAGAAGGCCCACCTTGGAGCCCTTGGAGCCTTCTCCCCCACCCCAAATAATGCAACCTTGGAGTTTAATTGCCATGTCAATTTCCTAAGGCTTCACTGCTGTTAGCACAGCTAATAAGACGTTATGAGTTACCACCCAGGAATTCAGCCAATTTAACTGTAATGAAGCAGCCAGGAAACATATTCAGAGCGTTGGCAATTTTATCAGGGGTTTCTCCCCCTTCTTTTCAAAATAGGTCAAGAAACTCATTTAGGGCTTACCCAGAAATTCATCTCTAATTCCAAGACTTTTAATTCCACCTCCCTTCACTTCCGTTGTTGATGAATTCTGTGCAGAATACTCTGCAATGGAGCTCAAAGTGGCATTAATATGTGTAGCTCTTCCTTCTTTGACCTTGCCCCTAAATCTGGGGTGATGGAGGCGTCACATCTTGTTCTCTTCCCCCCCCCCAGGCACTTGCCTTTGTCAAAAGAAACCTCGCCTTACTCTCCGTGGAGATTCTCTCTTCTAGAGCCCAGCGGAAAGTCCCCATTTTTAAAAGAAAGACAGCTTTGCAATCCTTGTCCGTGTGAAGAAATGTGGGACATTTGGGTGTCAACTTTGGAGAACTGGGAGGCCTGGCACTTCTGAGGCTGAAGCTGTTGACACAGAGAAGGCGGCAATATTAATAGCGGCCCTGACTCATCCAGATGATGCAAAGGCTGGGGCTCACATCTGCCCAGACAGCTGTTGGGAACGGAAACTGACAGCTTCCCTGATGATCTATGAGGAGCAACACACATATTTCGCCAAGTTGACAGAATCAGGTCCCTTCTACAGATGTACCTGGGCTGCCAAAAGCATCAGGATGAAAAATCCCTCAATAAGCACGAAATCTTAATTACTTCATCTCTGCCAGAAATCTCTGGACCCGGGTGGACTTCCACATGGGAAAGATTAGCCTCTCAGTGTAATTATTCATCCCTCTGGACCTGCTCCCAGGTGGGGCTCCAACTGCTGACTGAGTTGCAAGCAACAGCCTGTGAAAGGCCCTTCAGGTGGCCAACGTGAGTTTCCTGTTCTTTCCCAGCTACAAATCGGGATGAAGAACAGAGGCCTGTTGTTTTGGGGTACTGCTTTTACAACCTGCCATCTCGGATCAGTTGCAGGTGATCCCATCTGCTGCAGGAATCTTCTCCGAGACTGATCCTTTTCAGAGGCTCACCTCTTCCTTCTGAGATCAGGCTTAGGGGACCAGAAAGGTCCCAGGTTGAATGTGAGCATCACCCAACGCGCAAACCAGCACAGGTATGGCAGCTTCTCTTTCCCACGTGGGGGGGGGGGGGGGGGCTCCATCAAAAGGGAGAAGAGCCCCACAGCTGATGAGAACAAGTACAGAAGTGGTAATTGCCTCTTGAAGAAGATCGCTTCCTGCACTCCGCTGTCTGCTAATGACCAGTAGATTCTGAAAGGAAGAAACCATCTTCCCAATTATTTAAGCACCTGGAGCAGTCTCGGTGCACCAGGAGCTTCGAGAACAAAAGGAAGCTGGCGCATTGGGAGGACGGGCTTGATGTCCTTGTGTCTTTATGTAATTTTGATTTTAGGAAACTAAAACCAAATAAGACTGGGATGAGGCAGGTGAGGAGTTTTCCTTTGTTCCTGCTGATGACACAACCTTTGTTTGAAGAGCCCGGGGAAAACCACGCGAGAAACAAGTCCCGTTTTCATCATCTCAGAGAGCTGTGGGAAGACAGAAGGAAGCCGCATCAACCCCCCCTCCCATTCCACCCCATGAAACTGTTTTGCCATTATTCTGGTCCCACCTCAAATTGATCTTCCAGAAGAAGGGGGTTGTAGGGAGGGAGCGATCAGTCCTGGATTACAAAGAGTCCCTGCTCCAGGGTTTGGAGAGCAACTGACAGACTATTGCCAAAGTCCCCTTGCCAAAACACTATCTGCGTCATGGTGGGGCCAATGTTCTGGAGCAGGGGTCTCCAACGACTTCAACTCCCAGAATTCCACAGCCAGCAAAGACCCCTGTTCTGGAGGCTTCTGCCCAGCTTCCTTCTTCTTGCCCCACCTTGCTTGACAGCAGGACATCAGAGCAGGAAGCTCCATGTCTGGGGGAAGGCAGATGTTCCAAGAGATGGCTGCAAATCAACTGCAGTGGGTTGCGAGGAGAACCTTGGGAGACTGGAGGAAGAATCTGCCTCTAGGGCAATGATGATGTTCAGGTACAAGACCCTCCGGCCCACCGAAGGGACAAAGGGGGAGGAAGCATCTCAGAAGGGGCCTTCTCAGGTTCTCCGAAGAGTAACGGGAATTTTCCTCAACCTGCCTTGCTGCAGCTGTTAAAGGGAATCCCTGCATTTGTTGAGTGAGTAACACGGCTGCTGAGTGAATCCCCATTGACTTTGCTTGTCAGGTCACAAAAGGAGATCAGGCGACCCTGGAGACACAATATAACCCTCACAGCTGACCCCTTTCCACACAGAAGGCTCCGTTTAGTGCCCCTTCCACTGGGGTGCATTAGGTGAGAAATGCCCCCCCCCCCCCGAAAGCCCTTCAAAGGCACGTCCATATGGGCCGGGTCTACCTTCGCATCTGTCTCCCAGGCTGTTGTCCTCAGCAGCTGCCAAAACCTTCTCTCTCCCCCCCCCCAAAGCAGCCGGCATCCCCGAGGCTCTGGCACTGGTCTTGGGGGGGGGGGAGTACTGCAGGCCACAGACTTTGCCAGCCTTGCAAAAACCCTCCCCCCACCTCCATTAGGGTAGCATCAGCAAGAAATCATAAATATTCAGCCTCAGTTCATCATTAAGCAGAGAGATGCAACACATTTACTTAGAAACTGAGTTTGGGGACCAAAAATAAAAAACTAACAAAGCTCCAACTGGGAGTGTGTATGTGTGTGTGTGTGGGGGTCATTAGGTACAATTTCATTCTTTTAGGACTCCTCCACAAGTTACTGCCAACCACTGAGGCCTTCAAGGTGCATTTCTGTCTTAGAAAACCTGAGCTACCTTCCGGATTTGGCATTTGGTCCTAAGCAGACTTTCTGATTTGTGGGTGGGCTGAACTCAGGCGGAAAATTAATTCAAACCGTTGTCGTTTTTCCTCCCTGGCCTGAGAACCAGTAACATGTGAGTAGCATGATGTAAGGGTACATCATGTGCTGCACATTGGCCCATCAATAATACATAAGGGAGCAAATGCAAGAGTTTTGACTTATTAGGGAGACAGTTGTGAACAGTTGCTTATGTAAAGAATTATTAATAGATTTCCCAGGAATTCAGGTTTGCTAGGCTCAGCCATGTGAAGTATGAGTGGGAATCTTTGGTACCAAAAAATGCCCGAGAAATTGCAGGGAAAGAAGTTTTGCAGCTGACAGGTAGTCCATGACTTATGACTGCAATTGAGCCCAATATTTTCGCTGCTAAGTGAGACGTTGGTTAAGTGAACTTTGCCCCATTTTATGAACTTTCTCACCACCATTTGTTAAGTGAATCACTACAGCTGTTTCAGTTAATATCAGGGTTATTCAGTGAGCCTGCTTTCCCTGTTGACTTTGCTTTTTGGAGGTCGCCAAAGGGGATCCCACAATCCCAGGGCATTGAAACCATCATAAATACGAGTCAATGGCCAAGAATCTGAATTTGGATCACTCCATCATGGGGATGCTGCAGTGGTTAGAAGTGTGAAAAATGGTCATAACTCGCTTTTTCAATGCTGTTGTAACTTTGGTCACTATTGTAAATTATTGAGGAATTATTGAGTCTGTTGTCTGCACCTCTATAACTGTCTGGTTTGGTTCTGCAACCCAACAGCACAGGCACAGAATTTAGAGGATAATTAGGACTGCAGAAAAAAACAATGGCTACCAACCTGCCTTCCATCGAGGACCTGTATACGGCATGAATCAAAAAGAGGGCTGTGAAAATATCTACAGTCCCCTCACATCCCGGACATAAATTGTTTCAACTCCTTTCCTCAAAATGACGCTAAAGAGCACTGAACAGCAGAACAACTAGACACCAGGACAGTTTTTTCCTGCACGCTAAAAAAATAAATCCCTCAACTCTGTCCAAATATTTACAAAGTCTGCATTACTATTCCTATTAATCCTCCCATCCTTTATTTCACTCATTTCCTCCCACTTGTGACTGTTATGACTATAACTTTGTCGCTTGTATCCTTATGATTTTTATTGACTGTTTCCTAGTATAATTTGATTGCTTATTGTACCTTATGACTATCATTAAGTGTTATAACTTATGATTTTTGACGAATGTCTCTTTTCTTTTATGTTCACTGAGAGCATTTGCACCAAGACAAATTTCTTGTGTGTCCAATCATACTTGGCCAAGAAAGGAATTCTAATTCTAAATTGAGGAATGTCTGTAGTGGGCTTAACGTTTCAACTGACCTGCATTTTTTTTAACCAATGTGATATCTTAAAAGAATTTAGAAAAAGTTGAACTGAAATTAGAGATTCCCGAAAGACTAAAGGGATCAAGTTTTTCACTTCTGTTTTCCCCCTGCATGAAATTCCTCCTGCAAATCCATCTCAGGGCACTTTTTTGAAGGTGCCCATGTCGATGGCATCATGATCTTTCCTGGCACCAAATCCATTACTTTTCTTTGCTGGTCATACAGGAATGTCCATTTTTTTGTCTCTGCTAAACCTCCCTTCATCGGATGACCCTGGGAACCCAGTTTTTTTTCTCTGATGAGAAAAAACTGCCTTCTTCCAATTAACCATTTTAATGATGATACTAATTGGAAAAGGTTTTCATAAAAGAAAAAAGAAAGTTCATAGTTTTACGAGGCATGCATTGGTCCAATTAGAAGGACGTCAGTGGAAATGCTTTATCTGCAAGAAGTCACACAATGCATTATAAAAGCCCACCACACCTTCTCCAGGCCAGCAGAGGCCTTCATGGTATGAAGCTGGCATCGACCTCCAGCCAAATTTCTCACCCCCTTGTTAAGTAGGGAGTGGTTGCAACCAGCTCTTTTATAGAGCTCTGTAGAAGCCTTCTTTTCAAAGGAAATTGTAAGAGTTAATAGATGCAAAACTAATATTTACTTCCTCCCCCCCTCTTTTTTTTTTTTTTTGGTAGTTACCCCTCCCGCCCGACCGTCTTCGCTGAAATCCTTGAGGCCTCAGGATATTTATTCTTCTTGAGAGAGAAATTGCTCACATCTTGCTAATAGGTGAGCTTAATTCTTTCTGCTTTTTGTGCGGCTCTGAAACAAAGCATAAAATATCAAGCCACCTGCCTGGGAAGATTTGGGGTCCCCTTACAGGGAAACTGAGGGTGCAGATAGATGAGAGAGAGAGAGAGAGAGAGAGAGAGAGAGAGAGAGAGAGAGAGATGGATAGTTTTCCACGTGTTCCTGGTGTCTTCCTACTTTAATTCCGCTAAGATAACTGGTATATGTTTATCTCCCTGCTTTTCTTCCCCACCCTTCCTTCCTTTTATGGGGTAGCAATCCACGTGACCCATAGGAAGGCATGATCCTCTGTGAGATTGTGGGCTGCCTTGGAGACCGAGAGCTTTGTTTTGGCTCTATATCACAGCTAAAACATCAAAACTGATTTTTTCATTGCAATCACCAAGCAGAGAGTTGCCAGTTGGGGCAGAAGTCCTCGACAAGGTTTATAAGTTAGATTTAGTGACGGCCCTTCTCTAAAAGAAGCATTTCCCTTCCTCTTAACTACCCTATTTAGATGTTAATAACTTTACTTAATGTCACTTCTTCACTGATGGATGGAGGCTGGCGGGGCTCCACATAGCAGATGTTGGGGGTCCTTTGTTTATCCCCTGGCAGTGCGCAGGAAGGAAAAAAAATGCAGAAAGGTACATTTAAACCATGTTGGTGGGGGAATTCTGGGAATTGAAGTCCACAAGCCCTACAGCTGCCAAGGTTGGACATCCCTGCTCTAATGCAAAAGAAGCCCAACATTAATAGCACGTGTTCAGTGAGCTCCCTCTCAAATGCGAATGAGGCTTTTCCAAACCTGGTTGTATCCTGGCTTACTCCCCACTGGCATATGAAACGGAGCCCCCATCTCATTCTCATCCTTTGTGTGGTCCCAAAGGTGAATTCCCCACCAGTTTGGTGGACTGGATGTTCGGACGGCCACTTCCAACTGAGCCTTTCTTAATTTCCGATCTAATTAGCCATTTAAATTGTCTTGGGTTCATTTATGAACACTGTATTCATCGGGGTGTAACTTTTTACGAGGCTTTATGGCATTTGGAGATGATATTTTACACAAATACAGCGACGGCTTCCATGTTTGGTGGAAAAGCCTGGCCCCCACCGGGTTTTACAGCATGGGTCTGTAATGAAACTTAGCCGGCCCAAGATTTGATAAGTGAAAAACGTCGCTGGGCTCATTTTGGTTCATCTTTAGTGACGGATAATCCGTGTTGATTGAGCGTGATAGCCCGGTTCTGTTGGCGTTTTGCTCCCCTCTTAAATGGGATTGCAGCGGGGCCTATTAAAGGTGGCTGCATAATAAAATTAGTCAAAGCATCTGGCAGAGGTTTTTTTCCAGCCATCTGAATTTCCATTAGGGTATTGAAATTTGTTAGATTGTAAAACCATCAGGAGTGGGTTGGAAAGACCCCCTCCATTTCCCAGGAAAGGAAGAAGGATGGTAGGAGGACATCTGTGCAATCCGTTCAATCGGAAAGGATCTCCATCGTTAAGGCATAGAAGAGAACAGAATGTAAGAGGGTCACAGAGTGGGAAGGGGGCTTGGAGGCCTTCTATCCAACCCTTTGCTCAAGCAGAAGACCCCACAACAATGGGGCAGCCACAACTTCTGAAGACAAGCCATTCCACGGATGGATTGTTCGAAGGATCTTGCGTTATCCCCATCCCTCTGCTAAACAAATAATTCCCCCAACAGTGTCCAACTATTTACAAAGCGTGCACTACTATTACTATTAATCTTCTCATCACTCCTTATCACCCATCCCCTCCAACTTGTGACTGTATGACTGTAACTTTGTGGCTTGTATCCTAAACATTTACATGGACTGTTTCCTGGTATGATTTGATTGCTTATTGTGCCCTATGACTATTATTAAGTGTTGTACCTGATTATTCTTGACTCTTGACAGATGTAGCTTTTCCTTTATCTACACTGAAAGCATTTGCACCAAGGCAAATTCCTTGTGTGTCCAATCACACTTGGCCAATAAAAGAATTCATTCATTCATTCATTCATTATCCCAAGGAAGAAGCCATAATCCTCAAAAATACCCAGATGTGGCGATGACCAGGCAGAGCCTGAGGGAGGGGTCAAACATGCCATCAGTCTCGAGTCCCTTTGCGCCCACAAGAGATCTAAATCCAGCCCACTTTCTGGCTCTTGTTACCTACTGCCAATTTGCCTTGACTGTCAGTAGTACAGATTCTTGCAGAGCATGTTAGCATGCAATAAACCTGGATTCACTTGGTTTAAATGGCTTATTTAGGGAGCTGGTTGTCGGTTCGGAATCCCTGCCTGTTTTCTGGAAGCAGCAATTATCTGTGGGCTCTTGTCTATTCTTCTAATGGCTGAAGGTGAGGACAGTGATCCTGTGGGACCATGTAAGGCAGAGGTCCCCAAACTTGGCACCTTCAAGACTTGAACAAGGACTTTAACTCCCAGAATTCTCCAGCCAGCTGGCTGGAGAATTCTGGGAGTTAAAGTCCTTGTTCAAGTCTTGAAGGTGCCAAGTTTGGGGACCCCTGATGTAAGGCCTGGTAGAAGAGAGGCCCCCTCCTTCCCCATTGGAAAAGCTCTGCTAAAAAGCAGAAAACGGGTGGGGGAGCAATTGGGTCCTTTCATTTAATTATCTGCTCCCCCGACATTTGCCACCATCCCGACTTTGCCCCCTCAAACAGCCCAGCAGGTCTGCGATGCAAAATATGCTAAAGAGCACCGCGGTTGCACTCTCGTGTTATTTCGCGAGATGCCAAGCTGTGAAGTTTAAATTAGCAATAAGGGAAGCTGACAAGGGCAGCCTCACCAGGAAAGCCCGGAGCCCGACAGGCATAATTATGGAGCGAATGGAGAGACAAAATAAGAGGACGAACAAGAAAACACAAATCAGCTTGCAAACTTGTACCTCGTGTAATATAAATAAAAGATGATCTCTTCCATTGGTCGCCTATCAGTCAGAAGGACTGACTTAAAAATAAAATAAAATAAGGGGTGTGGAATTGAATGGTTATTTATGTTCCGTTGCTTTTAGATGGAGGTAGATGGATAGGTGGACGGGTAGACAGACAGACAGATAGGCATGAAGAGATAGAGGGATAGAGGGAAAGATGGAGAGATATGGATAGTTACATGGATAGATGGATGGATATAGATAGACAGATAGACTGATTGATAGATAAACAGACAGATGGACAGACACAGGAGATAGATGATAGACAATAGATAGATAGATAGATAGATAGATAGATAGATAGATAGATAGATAGATAGATAAGGGGCATGAAGAAATGGAGGGATGGAGGGAAAGATGGACAGATGGACAGATGAAGATATGGAGAGATACATGGATGGATGGATGTAAATATGGATCAATGGATGGATGTAAATAGACAGACAGACAGACAGACAGACAGACAGATAGATAGATAGATAGAGATAGACAGGCAGATAGACAAGAGGCATGAAGAAA
>CM066337.1:1264154-1612543 GCA_033807585.1 Hydrophis major
TTAGGGAGCCTCTGGGATTTGTTCTGCAGCTACTGTTGACTCTCAGTTATTGAAAGTCATGCGGCTCGACCAAGGTCTTAAAAAGCTTGTAATGTTTAATGAAGGGATGGTCATTAAACTCGTTGGTTCAAATATTAGGCAAAGCTGGCCAGGGAGGGGTGGGCTAAAGAGCAAACGGAAAATAATGGCCCATCTCCATGAACAAGGGAGCTGGCAGCTGCCCAGGTGGGCATCTCTTCAACGGTGGGTATCTCCCTTGGGTTCAAGGCACCTGGGCAGGCTGAAGTTCAGGACTAGCTTAAGGGCGTTTTTCTTCCTCTTCTTCTTCTTCCTCTCGGGTGGGACCTCCTCCCCTAATTTGCAAAATAAGACTACTGGGGAGGGGGTGGGTTAGAAAAGAGAGCGGCAGCAGCAGACGAAAAACCTGGCTGGAGATCATGGTACACAAGACCGTGGATGATCCTCAAGGGTTTTCTGTAGGCCAGAGCAGCCACTTTCTCTTGGAAGGACTGAAATCTTAAGCCCAAATGACATTAATTCTGGCTTCTTTGTAATTGAGAGCAGGGGGAGGGGGGGAGAAATACCTTCCGTGGGACGACTCTAGCCCACCTGATTAAAAAAAAAAACCTCTTCGGAAATCCATCTGCTGCCTAATGAGCCTCCTTCCTCTTTTTGGAGACATTTTCCCCTGAAAAAGTCGGGCGGCAGAACTGTGGCCCCGCATGACTGATACTCTCATCACCCAGCAGGCTGAACTCTGCTCAACTTTCTAAATGAGATTTTATTGGAACTGATTAGAGTTAGATAAATGGGCAGCTCTGCTAATATATTATCCCGTTTTCAATTACAGTGTATGTATAATCATACGCATTTCTTTTTGGATAGTCTGACATTTATGTGACAGCCCTCGGATGAGATAGACTCTGTTTACAGAATAGTTTGGATGGTTCCCTTCCCGTCTCCCCACTCCGCCTTTCCTGGCTCTGCTGTTAAGGGAAGCCACAATTTCCACTCCCTATCTCCTAATCCGAGATAGGATCTTTTTCTTAAAAAAAAAAAAATCTCTTTGAATCTCCCCATTTTGGAGAAAATGCAGGCGACTGCGTTCTTTGTCTGATCCTGTTCTGAATCCAGTTCTGATGATCGTAGCAGCTGTGTTGGTAGCCACGAAAGCAATATAGAACTCCCATGCACAAAAGCAGTCTATCTTATTCCTTGGTTTTTAAGAGAGTTCTTTTTTTTTAAATTGATACATATAGGTAAGTTCATGCAAATTAAGTACAGATGACATCTCAGTGCATTCTGTAAACTGCAACTGATGGCTCCAAGGCATATGTGAATGCAGCTAATTGCAGCCAATCCGTTAAGTTGGACAATTTTCCCTTTTTCAAAAAAAACCCCACCACCATCCTTCTTAAGCCCTCAATATACCATGCAGCTCTTAAAGCTGCAGATCATAGTTATCCAGTCCAGCCACAAGCCAACATCTGCATGACTGCAGTGATTAGGTTCATACCGCCTGTTAAACCAGAAACAAGCAACTGCATCATGGCTTAATGGGGGTGTAAACCAAAGCATGGTTTGGGGTTGGGGGGGCAACTCTGGGCCCTTGCTGATTCTTGCACCCTCCCCCAAATATTTCTCCCTGCTGTCGCAGCCAAGGACTGTCCTTAGGATTTTAATCTTTGTAAAACCTGCTTCCCCTGGTTGAGCAGCCACCTTTATCCTCCTAAACCTTCCCTCTCCCTGCCTTTGATTCTACAAGTTCCTTTCCTGAGCTGGCCATTAAACCATTCGCTTCTTCCAATTGGAAATTCTTCCGCTCGGATACAATCGTGCAAACAACTGGCAGAATTTATTTAACCTTCAGCCAACTGCTCAACCAAGTTGAAATTATTGATCGCCCCTCGGTAATAATCAAGATGGAGAGTTCAACTGGGAGGAGGGTTCCTCATCCCCCCCCCGTCCCTCTCCCTCCCTCCCTCCCTCCCTGCAAGAGAGCCACTGAGCTGGAGGACTACAAATGCCATCTCTGGGCGCGGCGGCATCGCTCGGTCATGGAGCTCAGCGGTGGGTGGGAAATAAAACTGCTAAGCCGTGGCGATTCCCCAATCCATCACTGGGGTAATGGGGTTTCCTGGGAGTCAGCTCGCATGTTAGGACACATACATCTCCCCGACAGGGTCTGAGTGGGCCCTGAAGCCCCCGCGGATTGTGTGAGAAAGGTAAGGATCGGCCGGTGATGGATGGCCGGCACAGGACACCCAAATCAATTTTGCATCGTGGAGCGGGCAGAGTTAATCTCAATCCCAGCGAACCCAGTGGGAGCTTTTGATAGAAGATTCCTTTGACAGGTAGCGATAGGATTATCAACTCCAATCCAGCCCCGTTACCCTTCTGGAGAAGAGGGGGGTTCCATCCTGATAATGTGCTATCTGCCATAAAAGGAGTTTTTTTTTTTTTTTTTTTTTAATCGGGCTAGAGAACTTCCTACGTTTGGCCTGGAGACGGATAAACCAGTGATGGATGCTTTCTGCTCCCCACTTGTGACATGGAAGAACATTCACAACATGATTTTTGGATGGCCCTTTGCCACCCTTAACCTTTGGGGGGGGGTGAGAGAGGTGATGATACTAAGCATTCATGGAGCCATCAAGCGGGAAAGGATCTTCTGTTTGTATAAGTGGAAACTATAAACGAGGGGTCCTTGGCAATGAATTTGGCTGTTTTCTTGCAGACCTTTCATGACCCAACTAGCGAACATCATCAGTGCTAGCAGGGAGCACTCACGAGCAAATCTCTTTCTCTTCTAGCACTGATGATGTTCCCTAGTTGGGTCACCAAACGTCTGCAAGAAAACCACCAAGCTCAGAGAGCACTAAAGACCCCACAGTCCTTCCTCCTCATCCTCCTCTTCCTCAACAAACCTCTTTTCCTCCTAGCACTGATGATGTTCCCTAATTGGGTCATGAAACATCTGCAGGAAAACTCAGAGAGCCTCAAGGACCCCGACCCCCCCCCCAAATTTCAAACCTGAGTTACAAATATTTTCCTTTATTGGAAACTGTAAAGTGGCAGGTGGCTTCCCTGACTTACGATGGGCTTCTTAACATTACAAATGGCGGGTAAACCCTCTTCTCCCCTTCTCCCTGCGTGCCAGAGGTCCATGAACGCATCCTGAGCCCTGGGAATCGCCCACCTGTGCACCTGTGTTCTGTTGGCGCTGCCTGCAACATGCTATCATCGCCACTGCAGGGGTCTCGTCCCCTTTTCCGGAGTCTCTATTACTTGCCTCCCTCACTAGGACAGGGGGTGTGTGTGTCTCTTGCTATCTTCTTGTCCTTCGCCCCTGCGGGAATATACGCATGTGAGAAACCTCAGCGGGGTACATATATACGCTCCGCTGTAGTGTGTAGACAATCCTTGGTTTCAAAACGTCGGTTGCTAAGTGAGGCGGTTGCTGCATTTTGTCCCATTTTACGGCCTTTCCTGCCGCAATTCTTAAGTGAATTGGATACACGTTCATTAAGCGAATCTGGCCTTCCCACTGACTCCGCTTGTCAGAAAGTCACCAGAGGGAATTCCGTGACCTTGTGACTGTCATAAAACCAGGCTATTTGCCAAGGGTCCAAATTTTGATCACGTGGCTCCGGGGGCAGTGGTGGTGGTAGGATTCAAATTTTTTTACTACTGGTTCTGTGGGCGTGGCTTGGTGGGCGTGGCAGGGGAAGGATACTGAAAAATCCCCCTTCCCTCCCCACCCCTCTAACCTGCTTTCCAGCTCCATTCTCCAGTTCAGGGCAACCAAAGAAGATCCAGCCAATCAGGTGGGACTCAATGGGAGGCGGAGAAGAGATGGGGTTGGCGGGGCCAGTCAGAGGCGGGATTGGCCGGTTCTCCCAACTACTCAAAATTTCCACTACCAGTTCTGGAGAACCGGTCAGAACCGTCTGAATACCCACCTCTGCCCCGACGAGGAGATTGCAAAGGGTCATGTGAACAATTTGGAGGTCACTTTTTTTCCCCAGTGCTGTTGTAACTTCAAACGGTCATTAAACGAACAGTTGTAAGCCAAGGATTGCCTGTACTTGCAAAGGCACCCATGCGCCACCCTGTTTCTGATACTACAAAGCCCCCAGCTGGCTTTTTTTGAAGGGAGAAAGGAAATCCTAAGACTTTGGAAGGGGACATTGTGCAGAAGTAAAACGAGTGAAACTTTGTTTTTATTTAAGGTTGTTATTTTGCCTGCATTTTCGTAACCAGTGGGTGGGGATGTTAGGTAGCCCTGTTTAGCCCATCCTGCGGGGCTCCCCTTGCCTTAAGTCCTCCGCAATCACCCCAGCAATGCATGCCAAAACGACAATAGATCTTACCATTAAGCGCCCTGGGGAGAAGGCCTGACTTGATAGGCCGATGCATCAATTACTGGGAGGGGGGCGATGAAATGCTACTCGGAGCAGAACCGCCCTGTCTCTCCAAAGCCCCCTTTGCAAAATGGGAAACCCACCGCAGGAGTTCATGAAGAATAATTATCGTCCCTTTTCTGGTTGGGCTCTTTGACGGCACGGAAGAAGCACTCCTGTGATTGCTTTGGGGGGCGGGGGGCTGGAAGCAGGCAAACAATAGATCAGCCCTAGATGAGGCTGGGGTCCCACTGCCTTGGACACCCACAATGGGCCACAGACAAACCTAGGACGAAGGTGCGTTGGGCTCACTGACTGCACCTGTCCTTCTCTCCAGCATCCAAGACCGGTGTGGGATACAGGGAGGCTTCAATTTATGACTGCAGTTGAGCTCAACATTTCTGCCGCTAAGTAAGACAGTTGCAAAGTGAGCTTTGGCCCCACTCCGTGACTTTTTTTTTTCTTGCCATGGTTTTTAAGTGCATTGCTGCAGCTGTTAAGATGGGTGGAAATCCACAGAAATAAACCAAAACTAATGGTCTCTGATGCCTAACACAACCTGGGCTGGTCTACAAAGACCATCATTATGTTGGGGGAAGGCAATGGGCTTTGTAATCCAATCCTACAGAGAGCAGCAAATTGGGGAAAAAGCTTCTTCAAACTTTTTGCTAGTTCCAGGGAAAAGCAAGCATCAAAGAAGTCCATTACATTTTCCCACTTTAGCACTTCACCTTTAAGAATAATGTTATTTGTAAGAAAAAAAACTCTGCCCAAATTTTGGAGACAGTCACATCCCGTTTGTGCCAATCTGGGACTTGGGATCTTGAGAATAACCTGGGTGAAAAAGCCATCCATCTGTCCCCAAAACACACCTTGAGCTACTGGAAAACATGGGGAGATCACTTGGAGGAAGAAAAGAAAAAAAATTACAGCATCCACAATAACAGATACTCGACAGCATAATAGACCCTTTAATGTATTCCTTCTGTTGGCATTGTGTATCTGCGTGATAATTTTATGTGACAGTATAATTAAATTGGAAAACAATTCCCATTTCCTATATCTTTTACCTATTTATCATCATTTATTTCTTTACTTTCACCCCCTGCCATAAATATTATTGTAAGAAGAGTTAAATAAGTTAAACCAATGCAATTACTTTTACAGATTGAAATTAACTTCATATATCAATTTATACCCGTTTCCCAGCTATCTGGCCTGGATTTCCGGGGCTATATTTACGATGTCACCGTGGTTTCTGTGTTTGCATTCGTTTTTGAGTAATGATCTGTGTGTTAAAAGCTGACATTTTAACAGTATTTTCAAACATTTTCATTCATTATCAAATAACCATTTGTTACACTGTGGCAATTCCAAACCATTTACTGCACCCCCCGCCCATTGCTAAACAATGATTAATCAAGCATGGTGCACATTTTAATGCTTATCACAGCAAATAGAGAAAGTCACATTAGGAAGTGACTTGACTTCAGGCGAGGTCCAAATGTTTATTCTTCTTATTTTATTTTTTTTTAAATTCCTGAGGAGACATTTATTCAGTGTGAAATGTTTTGCATTTTTTTTAAAAAACAAGCCAGAAAAAAGCACCAGGCAAGGCATTGGGGAAACCCTTTGAAATCCCTCCGCGTTCCTCATGGGCCTGTTTCAGTTTCCATTCAGAAGTTTCCCCATCAGACCCAACTTTCAAAAGTTCAGTTGTCAGTCCTGAGCTGCTTCCTCACGTTAAGCTCGAGATGAGATGGGCAGGAGATCGATCAATCAGTCAAATAATGCTCCTGAGAATTGGGGTTCTTTCGCCCTGCCCTCCCTCTGCTGCTTCAATCTAGGATCAGACGCTACCCAGCTTGGCATATATTGGTTGGGTTCATACGATGCTCTAAGACAGTTTCTTAATCATGGTTTATTGGCTGGGTTAACACAACGCTTTAAGCCGTTGTTTTTCATTCTTGGCAACTTTTAAGAAGCATGGATGTCAACTCCCAGAATTCCCCCACTAGTTATGAGGCTGGGGGAATTCTGGGACTTGAAGTCCACACATATCATTTGCGGAAATCTGGGAGCTGAAGCCCACACACTGAAGTCTTTAAGTTGCCAAGAGTCAACAACCCTGCACTAAGCCATCGAAGATACAAAATGTTAAGCCCAAACTGAACAAACATGGTTTGGTCTGTTGTCCAAAGCCAACTAGTTCAGGGCTTGCTCATATCCTGTGTGGTTTTCCCCGTCTCCATCTTCCTTTCCTCCCATGCATTTTTCGTTCGGATGGAGAGATAATTTTGGAAGTGAAGAGCAGTGGTTCCACCTTGTTGAAAAGGAAACCATGCTGCACATCCACAATTAGCCACATACTGTATTAGCTGCAACATTAGGCTGCTTTGCAACTCAAACATATCATTAATGACGGGAACTTAGCATGCAAAATGAACCCTGGGAACCCTGGGAACAGCCAGGAGTGGGCCAATTAACACCCCCTCCCCAACATGAGTTCTCTAACAATACCCGGGGTGCACAGCTGCTCCTATGCTTGTGCCCAGCTTCACCCCATGAAACAGGTGGAGCATCCTGTAGCCTGCCAAACAGGTGACAATTTCTGAAAAGCACTATATATTTAATTTTCTTTCACATCTGGGCAGATCATCCACTTTTCTTAAATTCCCCCTCAGCTTCTTCCAAAAATGAGAAAAAAAAAAAAAAAGGAGTTGCAACACTCTCCCACACCAATAGAGGGCAGCAAGGAAAACCTCTAGTGGTTCACCTAGAGAACTGCAGGCCAGAAAGAGCAGTTTTAGCCCCTCCCTTCCCCACTTCTATCCAGGTTTGTTCTCTGCATCACCTCCAAATCCTTCCCTGCCTTTCCTTCTTCCATGTTCAGGGATCTGCCTGCCATCCTGTGGACAAAGGAAAATGCTGCAAAACAGCAAATTTTTCCCAAGGGGGGGAGGGGGGGAAGCAAGACAGAACTAACCCCATTGCAAATAAGTCATTGTTCTAAATAAAAGAATTGTTATAAATAAATCTTGCTTTTAAATTCCTTACTTTTAGGCTGAATGTAGCCGAGCCTCAACAAACAGTTCCTGCTAGAGCAAAATAAAAGATAAAATCAAGGTCATAGACCTCCTTGAGTTATAGAAACAGTTCTAAGTAGTCGAATAATGGAACTTCCAACTTTAGGAGCAGGATACCTGATGTGCTGCTTGTGGGTGACTGGAGAGAGATACGTGGCTGGATCTCTGGGCGCTTTTTATGTTCCGTTGGGGTGGCTTTGAAAAGATTTGACTGACTGACAAATATGGATGATGTAAGTTTGACATTGAAGCCTATTGTGTGAATCAGCCCAGGGTTTCCTAAGCGGAGTCTGACTGCATGCGTGCAGACAGCCACTTATTCTGCAACAACAACAACAACAGCAACAATAATAATAATAAACTTCTGCAAAGATTGCATGCCCCCATAGCTCTATTTGCATAAACCACGCCCACCGCCTTGGAGACCCCTCCCACTGCCCGACTCGGGAGACGAAGGCATCGCGGCGACAAAACCAGAAGGAATCTTCGCTTTTAGACGCACGCGCAATTTACCCGCACGGGTTAGCCGCTGGGAGTTGAGCACCGCTCGGCGCATGCGTCCTTGGCCCCTCCCTACCACGCCCTTCCAGCCGCCTCACAGTTCGCAGGCGCAAAATAGCGGCCCGCTCCGTTTCCTGAAGAAAGGAAGGGGGGGTTGCGTCCTGTTTCCTGTTTGCTCACGTGTCCTTCCGGGGCAGGGTCGCCACCTTTGGGAGGGGTCGTCCGGCCGGCTGTGAGCGAGAGAGCCACTGCGAGGAGGTGAGGATTCTCCTCAGGGCCGGAGAGGGCTTATTATGGGATGCGGGAGTCTCGGAGAGGGGAAATGGGGAGGGGAGGGGGTTCTCCGCCTTTCCCTCTCTCCCCAAGATCCTTGGCCGGCTAGATTTCTACCTGCAGGGAGCCTGTGTTGCTTTCTTTCTTGGAGGGCGGGGCTCTGAGGGGGAAAACCCCCATATTTGCTCCTCACAATTCGGCCTCAGGTCGTCGTCAACCCCCCTCCCCCCCACTCCGGTCGGTATCACAGGAGGGCGGGTCCTGCCCTTTCAAGAGGAGGGGCCAGGTAGCCCACTTGATTGGTTCGTTTGGGTCCCTCTGAATGTGATTGGGCAGGAGCTCCTTGGAATGGGGGGGACGGTCCAACTTTGTTTGGCTGTGGAATTCTGGGAGTTGAAGTCCACAAGTCTTAAAGGTGGCCAAGATTGGAGACCTTCGCTCTATATAGCCTTACAGGTAGTCCTCGACTTACAAAATTTCATTTAGTGACTGTTCTAAGTTGCAACAGCACTGAAAAAGGGGGCCTAGGGCTGTTTTTCACGCTTCTACTTCTGCTACCTAACGATTGCCTGCAATTTGGCGTTTTGAATCCCGTCAGGCTCAAGATGGACTCAGCCTTCCATCCTTCCAAGTTGGGTAAAATGAGGACCCAAATTGTTGGGGGCAAATAGGGTGACTTTGCAAACTCCTTTGAGGGCGGTAAAGCCCTGTGAATCAGTATATAAGTCTAAGTGCTATTGCTACGGTCCTTCCTTTCTCCCCCTTCCCTTCCTTCCTTTCCTTCCCTCCCTCCCTCCCTCCTTGTGCAGTGGTTAGAATACACTATTTCAGGCTGACTCTGCCCACTGCCAGTAGTTCGATCCTAACCTGCTCAAGATTGACTCAGCCTCCCATCCTTCCAAGGACTCAGATTGTTGGGGGCAAAAGGCTGACTCTGTAAAAACAGCTTAGAGAGGGCTGTAAAGTGGTGTCTAAGTCTAAGGGCTGTTATGGCCACTGCAGCATCTTCATGGCCACATGATCAAAAATTGGTGACTGACTCCTACAACAACTGCAGCCGCCCTGGAGGGAGCTGGGCTGTTTTGAAACCTGTAGCTTGGCTTCCTTGCTTCGCCCTTCTAATGGGAAGTGGAATGACTCAAAATGTGTTTCCTCCGGGGCTTGAGTAGGCAGAAAACTCACTTTCAAGGGACTATGATTAATATATCCTTTCCAAGCGTGCCCTGTAGCTGTTGTTGGCTACACCCAAAACCGTGGTTCCCTCTCCTATCAGTTTCCTTCTTAGCGATCTTCCAAAGTACCTTCTTGTGGCCTGACCATTAGTGGCCCCTCGACCAAATCCCCTGGTTTTGACCTGCCTGGCTCTGTCTGGGCAAAATTGAACAGAATTATGGTAGGTGTGATACTGGAAGAAGTGCCTCTGCCCTGCTCTCTGTTCCAGTGAGGCTGGAAAGATCCCCCTTGTTGCAATTGTGATGCTAATATGCAAACTTATTGTGCAAGACTGCCCACCACATCGTGTGTTCTCTGGTGCCCTAGAAGATCTGTACGAAGCAACACATCTGGATAGATGAATAGGACATCTGCTTATGAGGCCACTGCTGTACCCCTGTAGAAATTGTATATATAATTATGGGGTTGGTGTGCTTGTGCTTGTTTCTCTGCAGTCATGTTCCCATCATAGGCTAAATATATAAATAAGTATTCTTCCCTAGCTTTTCCTAAGAAGTATGTTTGTAAGAAGAGCAGATGATGGATTTGCACAGGGTGGAAAACATTCCCAGCCCCTTTCCGGAATGGTTAACTCCCATTTATAGGGTCTGTTCTGGTTTTGCTAATTTGTTCTCACATAGTGCCCCGGTTGTATAAGTTGCTGATGGCAGGTGAAGGAAAAGGGCATTCGGAGATGGATCCTAAATCTATTAACTTTCACAGTTTTAACTCCAATTTAACTTCTGTGGACCTCAACCCATATTAAAGTGATCCTTAAGGGGTCCTTAACATGCCTATCTCCATGTCATGTTTGAGTTTTTTTCATTTTTTTTACTTGTTCGGATGTGTTATTTTTGTTTGGTGAATAAACGTTAAATGAGACCGGAAGAAAGGAGGTCTCAGCTCAGAAGCTTTGTTGTTTGATGTACCTTTTTTGGTTTGGAATGCCTGTATTGGTAACGTGTGGCAGTTTTTCCTTTATACCTATGTCCCCTGGATGATGAGCATAGTCTGTGTGCTGAGATCCATTTCCAAAAGGCACTCGCTGAGAAAAAGCATAGATTGCAATCGGTCAGTTGAGGAATATTTCAGCAGAAATGGAGCAATTGCTGCTGCTTTCGCATAAATGCCCTGCCCCACTTTCTTTTGTGGATGAACTCAGATGCTAAATTAGGGCTTCCTAGGAAGTCACTGCTGCCCTGACTAAGTTCCTCTTCGACAGAGACATATTTTGCAGTTCCTCACATCTCCAACCACAATACTCTGGAACTCTGGATCAAGACGGAGCTCTGTTAGCCCTAGAGGCAAAGCTGAGGATGGAAGGAGTGGAAGTTAAGGAGGAGTGGCAGGACGAAGACTTTCCCAGGTAAGGCCCAGCCGACTTGTTTTGGTTCACTTGGGTTGGAAAATGATGTCGGAGATTGTATAATTTGCAGTACGTACAGAAAATTTCCTTGCTTATGAAACTGGGGCAGATTCTGACTCAAGGCGGGGTGATGATGAAAATTAATGCAAGTTATTGCAATGGGTTATTTATATGCTAGTGGTGGTAGCAGTCCTGATCAGCAAAGATGTCTTTTACAGACACCTTTTATAGACCATTGTGGGAGGCTGTTTATACAGCAAGGGTTGAGAAGGTGTGCAGATATATCAACAGGAACAGGTTGGACTTTTGTGTTCATGTTAGTGTGTCATCTCCTGATGCAGCGGGACTCACAAGTGGTCTGGACTCAAAGTAGTTGTGTCGTCCACTTGGAATCAAAATGTTGTGAGCTACTGCGACTCTTAGGCTTACAGAAAGGAAACAGGAAAGGAAGGAACTTTGATCTTGACTACATTTAATGTCTGCCCTCTATCCCAGACCTTTGCCAGAAGATGACCATATGGAAACTGGGCCAGCTGAAAGAGGAGACCAATCCGGTAAGTGCCCCCATCTCGGTTGGAGTATTAGGCAATTTGATGCCCCCAAGATATTGTGAACTTGACCTTCCAGCTGAGGCAGCTAAGGCAGAAGTTGACATCTCGTCTGCTGCTATCAAGATATTTTTTTAAATTAAAAATGTGACATTGTGCTGTTCCAGGTCACAGCAAGAATAAGAAACTCTGGTGGGACACTTGATATATTCTGATGTTCCACTTCAGATTTTGTTTTGCCTGATACTCCCCTGGCTAGTTCCAGTATGCTAGAAGTGATCAAAACATTTTGATGTTGCAATTCTACAACTTTCAAATACTGTTTTCTGTAGGGGGGGGGGTATTCCTAACCTAGGCCACTTTAAGACTTGTGAACTTCAGCTCCCAGAATTCCCCAGCCATTCATGCTGGCTGGAGAATTCTAGGAGTTGGTCCAATTCTAAAGTGGCCAAGGTTGGACACTCCTGCTGTAAAGATTTTCCCACTTTGGAGAAGAGTGAGGCAGCCTTCCCAGGAGTGGTCTAACCTTGAATTTGACTACCATAATTATGACAATGGTTTGAAATCAGGCTACATTTGACAAGATCAGAGCATTTCAGTAAAGATGCACCGGAGCAGGGGTCTCCAACCTTGGCAACTTCACAAGTCTTAAAGTTTCCCAGTTTGGAGACCCCTGCACTGGAGTGTTTAAGACCAGTAGCATTGGGAATTCAAAACATTGTGTTCATTTCTGATGGATCACAATGGAGACAAAATAGTGTTTTTTATGAAAGATAGTGTTCACTTTATTAGAAGGACCAAAGTTACATATATGATCTCTGCAGAAACGTCAAAACAGATTTCAAACAGAATAGAAACAGTCTTGTATTTAATTCTAGAACTGTTGAGTATATTATTAATTTCTTTGCTGAGTGAAGTGCCTGTATTATCTCCCTTTTAAAAAGTAAAGAAAGAATGTAAGATAATGCTTATGTTCGATGGGCTTTCAACAATTAGCCCTACTTATCAACAAGTAAAGTAACTTCTCTCTCTCCCCCTTCTGTTAAATAGTCTCGTTTCTAGTTTTGAGGCTTCTTTTTCTGGCTTTGACATTTACCACAAAATCACCTATTATCTTCCCCTACCTTTCAACCTATTAGAAATTAATGGCAACAAAGTTAAGAAGAAACTAATAGCTCCAAATATAAACTTGACTTTGGATCAGAGTGAAGAGTCCATTTTATCTGGCTTAGAGGCAAGTGGAGATATTGACTTGGACGATATAGACACCCCCTCGGAGAACAGCAATAATGAGTTTGAGTGGGAAGGTAAGATTTAAAAAAAAAATAGCAATGAAGTTTTATCCTTAGGTGTGTTTCTTCTCGGGTGCTGTTGCCGCTGAGCCTGCTCCTTTGTGTGGATGTTTCACAGGCATTGAAACAGGGGGTGCAGACTCCACAAATGCTTGGCTTATTTTATTTTATTTTTACTGTGGGCGAGAGGTGGGTCCAGTCGTGTGTCATTGCAATAAGGTTTCTATCTCTTCTCTTTTTAATGCCGCTGTCTGCATTTCCCTGGAAGGATAGTTTCCCTTAACCCAGCCTTCTGTCCTTGGAAAATAAACTACTAACTTGCTGAAGTAGTTTTTCCCACCTCTGTGGTAAGGCTTGCACTACTGAAATCTCTTTTGCAAAACCAGGAGGATGATTTAGTCCTGGCTAGCACACACACACACACACACACACCCAAGATCCCACGTAGCTTTGATTGAAAGATTTGTCTATTTGCATGACTGCTGCAAATCGGGGAGTGAAAATGATTTTACAATCAGTGGAAAAATGATTGTTGAAGGGAAACCATCCAGAGCTGTCAACTTCTCAAAGAGTTTTCAGGAGGTGTCTGCACCACCCTCAATATTCTGAATATGTTTTTTAAAAGACCTTGCTTCTGTAACTTGGGCATGTCAAATTTAAATGCTGATTATTCTTTGTGGAGAGCAACTCTGATGCAGAGAAAATTGATCAAAATGAGACTCACATACATTGATTTTAAAAATCTGCAAGGGATTTCATGTTTTCAAAGAAAATGATAATATTCCTGAGTAGCTCGACTTTAAAATCATTCGGCAATGGTTTAATTCCTTGATTCCTCATTCATTTTCATAAGGGAATGTTGACCCTTTGAAACGTGAGCCTGTCACTCTGAAACACTTAACTGACCCACCCATCCATGCGGCCCAGGGGATTCTGGGAGTTGGAGTTCACACATCTTAAAAAGTTGCTGAAGTGGGGGAACCTCAGCCTGTTAATCCTCTGTTTCCATGGCGGCCAGATGATCTTCCAAAGCATAAAAGCACCGATGCTGTTCGGAAGGGCTCCCTGCTGGAATACACGGCATCGGAAGAGAAGGAGGAGGAACGGCGATGGCGAATGTACCAGATTGGGGACCAGGGTCACCGAGTGGACATGAAGGCCATTGAGCCCTACAAGAAAGTAATTAGTCATGGAGGCAAGTGCTGACTTACTAGGATGCTTGGTTTGCCAGACCGGCTCTCTGCAGCCGCAGGAAGCCTTCAAGAAAAAGCATCGTTGTGATTGCTATTTCCTCCCCTCCCTCCCCTCTCTCTAGGCTATTACGGGGATGGGCTAAATGCAATTATTGTCTTTGCGGTTTGCTTCATGCCAGAAAGTAACCAGCCAAACTACCGATACTTAATGGATAATCTGTTTAAGTAAGTGGCGGAGCGAACAGGTAACTCTGCTTTCGTCGGGAGTTAGATTTTGAGGCATCTTATCTGGAAGGGTGGTTGTCTGTGGAGCTGGGAGGGATGGACCATCGTCCTTCTTGCAGGAGGTGCTGGAGATTAACTCACGGTTCTTGGCATGTGGAATACCCCCGAGATTAATTCCCCCCCATATGAACAGTCTCATTTCCAAAGATGAGTCACAGGGATCAGATTGGATTGGGAGCTTCTCTTGACACACACAGAGGTTGTAAAATGCGGGCCAAACTCACTTAACAATGGAAAGGTTGGACTCCGTTGTCGTAAACCGAACACTACCTGTATTGTCTGGTCTCGGTGTGAATCAAGCTGCCAGGCCAGCTGTTTCTTCCTCTTTTCCTCCCCACAGATACGTTATCGGCTCCCTAGAATTATTGATAGCGGAGAGCTACATGATTGTTTATCTCAACGGGGCAACCACCCGGCGGAAGATGCCCAGCCTAGGTTGGCTCAGGAAGTGCTACCAGCAAATTGATAGGAGGTAAGATTAAATAGGGACAGTGGGGATACAGGAAGAGGTGCAATGCAGAGTTCTTTAAAGGGTGGGAATTGGGGAAGGAGATCTGCCTCATGTGGCACTGAGGTCACCGCGTAATTTTCCGGGAAGAGTGGTGTTGCCAGCCTGTTGCCAACTTCTGTGTCGCTTTTATTGATCTTAGATTAAGAAAAAACCTGAAGTCCTTAATAATAGTACATCCTTCCTGGTTCATTAGAACACTCCTGGCAATCACAAAGCCGTTTATTAGGTAACACGTGCAATATTTATCCTTCCTTTTGCTAAGCTACAAAAGTATCGGCATGGTTAGCGCTATAGCGGTGACTTTTCTTTTCCTCCTGTCTCTTTCAGCTCAAAATTCAGCCAAAAAATCAGATACGTCTTTAGGTTGGCAGAGCTGGCAGAGCTGATTCCCATGGACAGCGTTACCATCCCTGAATGCATAAAACAGTAGGTCACCTTTCTTTTGTGTCCACGGCCCCCCAGAGAGGGTCTGAATGTTTAGGCCCAAAGGGCTCCCCTCCATGGAGTTGGTGGCTAAAAGCCAAATGAATTGCTGGCACACTCTTGGGAGCTTTCTCAGAGAAGTCACCTGCCCTGCCCAGATTACGATTAACAGAGTGGGAAGAGACCCTGTAGGTCAAGCAGGAGAGCCTCCCCCATTCCTGACAGAGGGCAGTCCAGTCTCTTCTTGAAAGCCTCCAGGGATGAAGAAGCTCCCACAACTTCCAAAGGCAAATTCTGTTCCTTTGGCTGATTGTTCTCACTGTTATAATGGAAATCCATTCTTTCCAACTAAGTTTGATCCAGCTGCTGGCCCGGGATCCTAGTTTCCTTTCCCAGGGGATGGAGCATCAGAGACTGCTCTAAATTTTGGAGGGAGGTCCTATGATCTCTCCCAGAGAGGGGAGGGGGAACCCTTGTTTAACATCATTGTTATGCCTCAGTGCTGGGAAGTGCTCGGCTAAGTCCATGCGGTTGGCTTGGGTTTGGCGAGTTTCAAAATCTGCACCAGCTGTAACTAAAATTGAATTTTCCCCACTAAGGTATGAAGAAGAAAAATATAAAAAGAAACTCCAAAGGTACCTGCACTTCTTGATCAGGAACGCATGTCTCCTTGCCTTTTCTGCTCTGGGCTGGCTTTGGGAAGGGAGGTGGCCAGCTGGTGTGCACACAGCAGCACCTGGGGATGGGAATTCACCCTTGCTTGCACGGTTCTTGCACTCCTGCCGGGCTGCCCAGACCACTGCTTGCTTCCAAGAACGATAAGTAACCCCCAGGGCTGAGTCTTTGCTGTCTAGCTGCAGGTAGTCCTCGACTTACGACCCCAACAGAGCCCCCCCCATTTTTGTTGCTAAGTGAGGCATTGGTTAAGTGAGCCTTGCTCCACTGTAAAGCCTTCCTGGCTTTCGTTAAGTGAATCCATGTAGTTGTTCAATTGAGCCACACGGAGCTGAAGGGAATCCGGCTGGTGAGAAGGTCACAAAAGGGGACCCTGCAACCGTCATAAATACAAGTCAGTTTTTGCCAAGCGGCTGAATTCTGATCACGTGACCACCGGGGAGGCTGCAGTGGCCGTAAGTGTGGGGGGAAAAATGGCTGGTGACTCCCTTTTGTTTCCAGTGCCGTTGTAACTTTGGCCACTAAACGAACGGCTGTAAGTCGAAGACCACCTGTATTAACCCTGACCTTCAGACCGAAGCTGCAAATTGGGCAGCCGTTGGGCTATGAAACAAGCACTTGCTTAATTTTAGACTGAGGGTGATTGTGACTCCATCAACCTTGGTTCATCCACCTTAAAAGCTAACAGAATCGCTCCTTTTTTTCTTCCCCTTGTGCTGTTTGCGTTTGCAATCCTTCCCCTTCTCCCCCATCCCCGTATTTCAGTGCATGCAGAGCACTTCTGATGGGGCTTTTAACCAGAGCAGCCTGCTAATAACATTTTGACCACGCCGTCTAACTGACTGCGTTCATTGCTGTAGCTGATTAACAAATCCACTGGATCCAGAAAGTGCTGGTTGTCTGGAATTGCTTCAGATCCGCTCCCCTCTCCCTTTCTCCTTTGGAGGGAACAGCTCACCCCCCTCCCAAAAAGCCGATCCCATCTCCAGCCCCAAAAGGTCTCTGGCCCACTCCCCCTACGCTCCTTGGGACCTGATAGAATTACTCCCAGGAGTTAGGCTGCCAGACCTAGGAAATTCCTGTATTATAGCCAGAACAACATTAAAGTAGTTAGCTTGCACTCTGCACAACTTTGTGAGCCCGGTCATTCGCACCCATGCAAAGGAAAAGTTGCAGAATCGGTTTCATTTCCCTGTTAACTATCACTGTTCAAAGTTCCCCTCCAGCCTGTAGGAAACTTCCTGCTTTAACTTAGACCAACTGTTTCACCGCAATTGCTAAATGATAAGCTTATTTATTTTTTCCTCTGCGCAAACACTTGCAAAATATGACTTGTATTCCTTCTCTCCGACAAGCAGAATTGATCAAGAATTTAATGGGAAACAGGAACAGAAGTCTGAACAGTAAAAGAAAAGAAAAGTATTTCTGAATTCAAGTCGAGAGTGAAGAACACGCTGGGAGATTTGAGGCCTGGAAGAACACGCTGGCCTTCTGCGTCTGGCCTGTTGGGATGATGCACTGCCGACCTGGGTTTGCACGTCCCAGGCGATGCCGACACTTCATAATTGCCTTTAATTGTAACTTTTACACGGCAGTGTCACAAAGGCACCCTAGGAGGGGCACCCCTTGTTATATTGCGATGCTTATTCAGTAAGTATTTATATGCTTCAACTTTAAGGGGAGAGATAATATATATTTATATATATATATTTATGACTCTTCAATGCATATTTTATAACGTTCATCTGCAAAAAGCCTCTGAGACACACTAGCCCACCCATGACGGTTGTCGTTCACTTAGGAATAAAATGCATGAGAATTTCTTATATGTGGTGAAATGCTTCTTGGCTAAGGAAGAGAGAGTTGGTACTTCGGTTATCCGCTACGCTGGCAAGATCCTTTGCTGTTTCCACTGTGGGGATGGGCCTAGCCCTCGAGTTGAGTGTCCTGGGCACAAACTCGATCCAGCCCAAGCCCTTCCGTAGTGGAGCTCCGAGGTTTCAACTCCCTCCTCGCCTCCTGGACAGAAAGATCCTGTAATTGAGAATAATAGCCTGTTTGGATGTTGGGACTGGTGGAGGCTGTTTAGCTCTGGATGCCCAGTGAGTGACTTAAACATTTGGGATATTGGGTGACTTTCCAGAGTGGAAAGGGGGCGGCCTCCCACCTGGCCTTCTCCTTGCTACCACGGAAGAGACCTCAGTCCAGCTCCTGCTGCTGTGCCTGGCTAGTTTGCTGCCCACCCATAATGTGGAGCAGAGTTGCAGAACTTGGCATCAGGATGTGGCACTCAAGAGGAGAGCAAGTGTACCCTGAATTAGGGACAAGGAGAGCTTAGCCCAGGGGTCTTCAACCTTGGCTTCTTTAAGCCTGGAGGACTTCAACTCCCAGAGTTCCCCAGTCAGCTTTGCTTCATCTCTTGTGATCCCTTTCTCTGCAGTCTCTCCATTTTCATTTAGTTCTCTACAATTCTGGTAGTTGACGTCCACAAGCTTTGCTGGCTGGGGAATTCTGGGAGTTGGAAGTCCTCCAGGCTTAAAGTGGCCAAGGTTGGAGACCCCTGGAGCCTTAGCTTACACAGGCTGTTGTGAAGACCACCCTGTGTCTCTCACCAAGGTGGAAGAACAATGTTATGTGGTTATTTCGTACTTTGGAAATCAAGGCTCTTGAAAAGGGCACTTTCCACCAGCACTAGCTTCACTTTATACACTTTTTTTAAAGGAGTCTGTGTTTGTGATGCATGTTTTACCTGTTTCAACAGCCCTCCTCAGTCAGGGCACAGATGTGTCATATGCATGAATTCCTAGCAGGTTCATCATCAAAGCCATAGTGGATTGTAGCAGAAATGTTAAGGGTTTTTTGTTTTGAAAACTTGGGCATCGCTCTTATTTTCATTTGTATTTAAAATTTGTGCGTGTTGTTGGCAACACAGTGTTTTCTTGCTCCCAGTGTTGGGGAAGCGGGGGGGAAATACTGCCTGTGTGTCGTTCATAACCCAATCAATAAAACATTTTTAAATAAAGAATGCCTTTAATTGGGTATTTGTCGTAAATGCTTAAATTTATTTATTTTAAGATGGGGAAAATGCTACTTATCTTGCTTAACAAACCCAAATCTTCACATTGCTGGAGTGAAAACAGTTAAGAGGCAGGAGGAGAAGACAGTGAAGGGCAGGGAGGGAAAACGGGACAGTTGCGTTACTTGGGCCAAGGACAAGAATAATCGCTGGGTCAGACGTTGCGGGTTTTTCAAATGCTGTGGATTTTCCTTGGTGCCCCTGTAAAGGGTCTGAAGCGGGTGCCTACCAGTTCAAACGCCAGACAGCAAAAAGGGAATTATTAGGCCCAGAAAAACAACTTTGCCACTTTTTTTAAAAATTGGAATGGAGGATATTCTTGCTTCCCTGGGTGGAGCTTTGGCAAAATCCCGGCAGGCTGTATTTATGTCTGCCTTCGGTTTAGAAGAGGGTAGGGAGACCTGGGCTTCTGGGCCACGTGGCTGGCTATCTAACCTGGTGCCAGGAGGGGGTAGTATTGGATCCACTGGGTGCCCAGGAGCAGTGTTTGCTCCCTTTTCCCAGAGGATCTCCTGGTGGTCTCCTATCCAAGAGTCACCCAATTTCCACCCCCACCCCACCCCCGCCACTGGGGCGGCTGAGCTCCTCCGCACACGCGCAGAGTGCGTTTCCCGTGCAGGCCTAGCGGACCGGCCCCTCAAGCCAAGCCGAACCGTCAAGGGGCGATTCCCACCGAGGGGAACCCGCCGCACTTGGACAGCGGAAGAACCGCCCAGCAAGGATGCCCGCCGGCTGTCTTTTCCGCGCATGCGCCGCCCTTTCCGGCCGCCGTCCCGTTCGCTCCGCTTGCCGAACGCTCCGCCCCCCCCTCAGGAGCGCCTGCGCACGTTCGCAGCGGCTCGATGGTCGCGTCCGCCGCGTTACTCAACTTCCGCTTCCGGGCCCCGCTCGGTGGTGTTGCGGAAAGAGGCGGGGATCGAAGCTGGCGGCCCGTTTCTCCGCGTCGGAGGTCTGGAGGAGCCCGGCGGCCCCCGTGCGGGCGAGGGAGCCCTCCTCGCCGAGGTAGCTGCTCCCCCATCCCCCTCACGCCCTGCCCGGGACTCCGCGACCCATCCTCCACAGCCGGCCGGGCGCCCCCTGTCCCCTCCGCCTCCCTCGGACATCACAGGCCCCGCCGCTCGGCTCTCTCGGCCGCGCCTGGGGTGGGAGGCGGGCAGGGGTCTCCCCAGAGGGCGGGGCGGGGAGCGCTCGGGACCCCCCTGCGAAGCCCGGGCCGAGCGCCCCCTGGTGGCCCAACGCGCAGGAGGAGCGCGCATGCGTGTTCATGGACTTGGGACCCCCGACCCCCATAGTGGGGGGAAGGCCCCGTTGCAGCCCCCGAAGGGAGCCTCGGCCTCCCCGCGGGTGCGCTTGCATTGCCCCCGCAGTTCAGGGTCTCCTGTTGGGCTGCAACTCCCCGCAAAGGGGGCTGTGGAGCTCTGGGAGTTGCAACCCCACAAGCCTCCCGGGGCTTCGGTCGGGGGTCCTTGCACGGCCCAGAAGGGCGGGGGGGGGCGTTTGCGGGAGCCTCCTCTGCCCTCCCGCACCCCGGAAGGAAGGCGCAGCCCCCGAGTCGACAGCAGCTCACTTAGCGACCGCTGGGAGTTGCTGGAGAAAGGGATGACATTGGCTAAGGGAGCCTTGCCCCCACCGTACGACCCCCCCCCCCGGCTTTCGTTGTTAAGTGAATCCCTGCAGTTGTTCAATTGAGCCACACGGTGCTGAAGGGAATCCGGCTGGTGAGACGGTCACAAAAGGGGACATTGCAACCGTTGTCAATACAAGTCATTGTTTGCCAAGCGGCCAAATTCTGATCACGTGACAACAGGGAGGCTGCAGTGGCCATAAGTGTGGGGAAAAAATGGCTGGTGACTCCCTTTTGTTTCCAGTGCCGTTGTAACTTTGGCCACTAAACGAACAGCTGTAAGTCGAAGACCGCCTGTATGAACCCTGACCTTCAGACCAAGGGCTGCAAATGCTCCCCGTTAAAATTGGGGAGCCATTGGGCTATTAAAAAATCAATTCATTTAGTGACCATTGGAAGCTGCAACAGTACTGGAGAAAGTGACATAGTTACTACTGTTTTTCACGCTTAACGACCACTGCAGCCTCTCCGTGGTCCCGTAATCCGAATTCGGGCATTTGGCTCACTGACTCGTATTTACAACGTCTGCAGCGGAGTCACATAATCCCCTTTTGGCGACCCTCAAGGGAAGGAAGCTGGATTTGGTTAAAATGTCATTTTATTGTATGCCGATGAGTGAACTACTCAAAGCGACAACAATGGCCGTTACTCTAACCCTGTTCTGACTAGCCGAACAACTCACAAGAAAGGGATCAAAAATGGGGCAAACCTCACTTTACAAATGTCTCGCTTAGCAACCGACACTTTGGGCTCCGTTGTGGTCATAAGTTGAGGACCACCTGTCAATGGAAGAGCAGGGTGCAGCCGGGGTTTTACCCGCAAGCAAGCTGAGGGGTGCTTTTATTCTAATGTATCTTTGGTGAGAAAGAGGGAAACTGGCCTGAAACGGGCTGGAAGCTCCCTTTTATCTCCCTCCCTGCGTGACGGGCATTCTCCTTCCCTCGCCCAGGATGACCCCCACTCTGAATTTCCCAGGTCTTTAGCAAAAGTCGGGGGGGCGTCAGATCTGTGGATGATCAGCCTCTGTCTCCCTGAGCCATGGCCTATCAGCTGTACAGAAACACCACCCTGGGTAACAGCCTTCAGGAGAGCCTGGACGAGCTCATTCAGGTGAGGCAGAAGCTCCTTTTTATTATTTCATTCCGAATAGACGGTTTAAAGTAGAATAAACGTGGTTGAAGGAGGTACGTATTAGTTTTTTGAGGGACCAGGTGGCTCAGTGGCAAAGACGCTGAGCTTGTCGATAAGAAAGGTCTGCGGTTCAGCGGTTCGAATCCCCAGCGCCGCGTGATGGAGTGAGCTCTCGTTCCACGTCCCAGATTCTACCAATCTAGCAGTTGGAATGCACGTTTAAAAAAAAGAAACGCAAGTAGACAAATAGGGATCACTATTTTGGTGGGAAGGGAACACCGTTCCGTGCGCCTTTGAAGGTGTTTAGTCATGCCGGCCATGTGACCACAGAGACCTCCTCGGACAGCACTGGCTCTTCTTTGGCTTTGCAACGGAGATGAGCAGCGCCCCCTAGAAGTGGAAACGACTAGCAAGGAGGGGAACCTTTACCTTTATATTAGTTTTGCAGTCAAGAGATCAAAGCAATATATACCGTCTTCCAACTTGGCAAGTTTAAGACTGGTGGACTTCAACTCCCAGAATTCCTGAGCTAACATGACTGGTGGAGGAATTCTGGGAGTTGAAGTCCACCAGTCTTAAAACTCAAGTTGGAAGACCCCCTGGCTTAGGTGAAAACAGTGTTAAGAGTGCTTTCCTTTCCCAGGTTTTTCTTCCGTGTCATCATCGGAGGCAGAAGCAAAGAGTGAGATGCCTGTGAGGATAGGAGAGGCTTCACAAAGGAAGACAATAATTGTCCAGTTTCTCAAACTCAAAACAAGGGTTTGAGTTCCGATGGGCAATGTTTGCTAGTTTCCTGAAGCTGTAAATGGGCAGAACCACATTTATACTGATTTAAGCATCTTTAGAGTTCTGCATTTATATGGTGGTTGAAGGGAATGAAAAAAAAACAACTAGTCAAGTCACGCTGGTTGAAATTGTAAATTCTAATTTGTGCTCTAAAAATTTGGGCTGTTTGGACAAATCTGATACGCCAATGGGTGTGTGGATATCAAAGCAAACTTCTGATTGTAGACAGACAAATGTTGTGTCTTTGGAGTTTAAAGTTTTCTCCTTCAATCTTTCAGTCTCAGCAGATTACACCTCAGCTCGCTCTCCAAGTCCTCCTACAATTCGACAAAGCTATCAACGCTGCACTAGCTCAGCGAGTCAGAAACAGAGTCAATTTCAGGGTAAGAAATGCTAATTCGAAATCATCCGGCATTGGCTGAGTTTGCATACAGGCCTCTGATTGCAGCTCTATTCTAAGAAGCACCTAAAATGCTAGCAGAATATGTTTTCCCCCCCCATAGTTTAAATCTCTACTAGTTCCCCTTTCAGACATAATGCTCAAAGGGAATGACTTCCTGTATAATTGAGCCCAATATTTCTACTGCTAAGTGACAGGCATTGTTTGCCCCCACTTTCTAGCCATGGTGGGTAAGGGAACCGTTGCCGTTGTTAAAAGTTAGTCACATGGTCTTTAAGTGAATCCAGCTTCTCAGAAGGTTGCAAAAGGCGATTATGTGACCTTTGGACCCTGCAGCAGTCATAAATACAAACCAGGGGCCAAGCGTCTGAATTCTGTTCACGTGACCCATGGAGAGGCTGTAACGGTCATAAGTGTGGAAAAATGGTCATGAGCCACGTTTTTCAGTGCTGTTGTAACTTTGGCCGGTTCACTAACCAAACTCGTAAGTCGAGAATTAGAAAAGCAGCTGCTTGAAATACATCAAAAGCGATGAGATATTAGGTAAACCTTCCAAGCGAGAACCATCGATCCATAGAACAGAAGTTTCCCTCGGAAGTTGTGGGAGCTTCATCCCTGGAGACTTTCAAGAAGTGACTGGACTGCCATTTGTCAGAAATGGTGTAGGGTCTCCCGCTTGGGTGGAGGGTTGGGCTAGATGACCTACAAGGTCCCTTCCAATTCTGATTATCTGTTACCAAGCCCAGAAGATGCCTGCCTTTCATGCCGTAGTTTAGCAGACTGAGCACCAATTAACAGGTAACGGGGATTCCCGCTACTCACAAACGATGTTGAGGGTGGAACGTTCATTGCTTAGTGAGGTGGCCGGTTAGCCAATGGCAGCTACGTTATACATACAGACACCAATATAAATAAAATGCCAGCAAATGTGAAGTATACAGTACAATATACAATATTATTTATTTACTTATTTAATTTATATTGCTGCCGATTCGCCCATGGCGACTCGAGGCGGCTTATACCACGTAAAACCGTATTTTTTAAAAATAAAAAACTTACAAAAAGAATCAAATAAATTAATACAGCACAATAGAACAAAATCTGGAAAAAATAAAAAAATCACCTCCCAACCCCCCAACCCCCACCCCCCCACGACAGCAGGTCACACCAGCCATTCGATGGGCTCCCTCCCAGCCCCAGGCCTGCTAGCAGAACCAGGTCTTCAGGGCCTTCCAGAAGGGGGCTAGAGTTCTAATCTCTGGGGGGGATGATATTCCAGAGAGAGGAATATGAGATAAACTATTAAATTGAGGGGGAGCCATGATGAAATCGCCCTAATAAACAGAATCGCAGTAGGATAGATGGTTGAGGACAATTAAGATGACAAAAAGCAAAAGTATTCAGGTATCTATATCGTACAACTGTTTATAAAAACTTTCCCCAAATTCTCCCGCTCGCCGTTGTCCCTCTGATGGCCACAGGGGGGCAATAGACCCATTTCCAGAATAGCCGCCTGCCTCTATCCGGAAGGGAAGGGAGCTTCAGGCCCCCAATTCAACAGCTGCCCCTCCGTTTCTCCCTTTTCCTAAGTTATTTACGGAAATTCTCGGCCATCCAGGTCATCGTTGCTTGAAAGGTGTCATTCTTCTTCCACAAAAGAAAAACTAAAACAGCCCAAAGCGCCTTTTAAGATCCTTTTCCTACATCTTCTGTGATGACCCAAAGGGACGTGGCACAAAAATAACAAAGTCACCAAAGTAGACAAATCCCCTTTCATTGCCTCCAACTTGGCCCCCAGTGTCCGGTTATCCTCGGCTGGTGATTAAACTCTTCCAAAAACAAGGGGAACAAAGGGAAGAAATGCAGTCCGAACCCAAAGTACAGATAAAGTAGAAATAAAAAAAAACCCAACACAAACCACACTGAAGTAAATTAACACGACAGGCCAGGATAATAACTTGCAGGCTTCCAAAAGATAACGAGGCACATGACAAAGATCATGCTTTGCTTCCAGCAACTTTGTCGTGCGCAGTTTGCCCTTTTAAACAGTATTCCGAACTGCAGGTCATGAAGGAGATTAGGGCCCTTTTCTCTCCCGTAAGCCATGTTGTTCCCTTCTCTGTTCCTCCCTGCATGCCCTAGGATGAAGAGGGCATGGTCCTGGGTCTTCCTCTGAAGGCCCATCCGGCCTATGCCCCTCCCCAGTTTCCTCCACAGCCACCAGAGCCGCAGTCCCACTCCCTGTCGGCTGTTCCACCTCAGAGTCAGATTCACCTTCCTTCCTCCCCCCCCCCGCCCTTCTTCTTCCCCCCAAAGGGCTCTCTGAATACGTACAGGTTTTGCGACAACGTTTGGACCTTCGTGCTGAATGATGTGGAATTCAGAGAGGTCACCGAGGTGGTGAAAGTGGATAAAGTCAAAATCGTGGCCTGCGATGGGAAGAGTAAGTTTGGGAGGGGAGGAGGTCAACGCTTGCGTTTCTCCACCTGGGCCCGCTGCAGCTCCCAGAACCTGCCCCCCCTTCACCCCAACCCCCAGGTTGAGGCTGAGAAATGCGGCTCTAAAGCAGGCAGGTCCCGGATTGGTTCCCTCTTGGAAAGTGGAGGTTGCAACGGGTTTAATCTCAGGCCGGTTTTCTCCTCCTCCGCCTTGGAAGATAGCTGGCATTTGCTGAAGGCCGTTTGTTAGGAGGGGATGATGACAACACCTTTACTCCGAATTGGCCCTGCCCAAAACAACAGAAGGATGAACTTCCTGCTACGAAGAGGCGCTCTGCCACCTGTTCACACAGAGCCTCGTTGTTTAAACTCACCGGCTCACTTCCCTCGCCCGCCAGCAGCTGTCAAACACAACCCTAGAATTGTTTCCTTCTGACGGACACACGCCCGTCTTCTCACCTTAGTTACCTCTCCTGGGCCACGATGGGAAAACCCGGTGGGCTCCATGAGGCACTGGCCATTTTTTGCAATGTTGGCAGGAGGCTGGCTCTGTGGAGGGCAGCCCCCCCACCCCCGATCAGGGGGTCTCCACGGAAGGCCTGTTTTGCATCCTTCTGAGGGCCGTAAAATGAGGGCCCAGATTGTCGTTGGGGGCAAGAGGCTGACTGTAAACCGCTTGGAGGGGGCTGTGGAGCAATATATAAGTCTGTACCCTCCCTTTCTCCTTTCTCCCTTCCTCCTTCCCTCCCTTTCTCCCTTCCTCCTTCCCTCCCTTTCTCCTTTCTTCCTTCCCTCCCTTTCTCCTTCCCTCCCTTTCTCCTTTCTCCCTTCCTCCTTCCCTCCCTTTCTCCTTCCCTCCCTTCCTCCTTCCCTCCCTTCCTCCTTTCTCCCTTCCTCCTTCCCTCCCTTTCTCCCTTCTTCCTTCCCTCCCTTTCTCCTTTCTTCCTTCCTCCTTCCCCCCTTCCTCCTTCCCTCCCTTCCTCCTTCCCTCCCTTTCTCCTTTCTCCCTTCCTCCTTCCCTCCCTTTCTCCTTTCTCCTTCCCTCCCTTTCTCCTTTCTCCTTCCCTCCCTTTCTCCTTTCTCCCTTCCTCCTTCCCTCCCTTCCTCCTTCCCTCCCTTTCTCCTTTCTCCCTTCCTCCTTCCCTCCCTTTCTCCTTTCTCCTTCCCTCCCTTTCTCCTTTCTCCTTCCCTCCCTTTCTCCTTTCTCCCTTCCTCCTTCCCTCCCTTTCTCCCTTCTTCCTTCCCTCCCTTTCTCCTTTCTTCCTTCCTCCTTCCCCCCCTTCCTCCTTCCCTCCCTTCCTCCTTCCCTCCCTTCCTCCTTTCTCCCTTCCTCCTTCCCTCCCTTTCTCCCTTCTTCCTTCCCTCCCTTTCTCCTTTCTTCCTTCCTCCTTCCCCCCTTCCTCCTTCCCTCCCTTCCTCCTTCCCTCCCTTTCTCCTTTCTCCCTTCCTCCTTCCCTCCCTTTCTCCTTTCTCCTTCCCTCCCTTTCTCCTTTCTCCCTTCCTCCTTCCCTCCCTCTCCCCTCCCTCCCTCCTTTCTCCCTCCCTCCCTCCCTCTCTCTCTCTCTCTGTGCCCTTCACAGGGCTGCTGTTGTGGGGAAAATAGGAGAAGCTTTGTTGCATATGTTTGCTGCCTTGAGTTAAATGTCAAAATAATCAGGGTGAGATATAAACAAACACCGCCCGGACTTGTCCTGGCAGTTTCTTTGGCCAGGTTTTTGGAAGTGGTCTGCCCTGACCTCCTTCCTAGGTGAGAGTGACGGGCCCAGGTCCACCCATCCGGTTTGGGGGCTGACTGGAACTCACCTGTCCTCCGGTTCCTAGCCTGGTGTCTCAAGCACAAGACCAGCCAGCTTGTTAGGAATAAATCCGTCATTCCTTCTGGGCCGCTTTGGCCCTGGAGCCAAAGTGTTTCTCACCCGGCGTCTCCCTTGCCTCCAGATACAGGTTCCAATGCTGCGGAGTGAAGGGGGATCGGGGCCTCCGAGCCCACGTGGACTGGATTGGCAGGGCTTCCAGGGGAGCGGCCTGGACCAAGGAAGACTCTGCCGGGAGCTGTTTTAATCATGCAGGCAAGGCTCACCTTTTCTGGAAGGCCTTGTGGAACTGTCTGAGCAGTTCGGTCCCATAAGGCACCTCCGGGCATTGGCTCGGTGACGGAGGTAATAAGCAAGCTTGCCTTTTTTTTAAAAAGCAAAAACCAGAGGATCAAAAGTAAAGATGAAACATACACAGCTACTTTTGGGTTCATCAAGGTCACCAATAAATATTTTATTTAAATCTTTGAGTGGCGTGATAAGTATTGAATCCTCTTCCTTTGCACCGTCAGCTCTTGCTGGATTCACCTGTGTCCGTGTCCCGTCTCCCCCCCCCCCAGGTAAAATCTCACTATTTTGCCAGTCTTTGGGCTTGCAAACATAGCCAAACTCCTTTGGCATGCTTTAAACCCGATTTTAAGAATGGCTTATTCTTGTCCTTAAAAAATGTTCCAGCATTTATTTATTCATTTATTTTCTTTCTTTCTTTCTTTCTTTCTTTCTTTCTTTCTTTCTTTCTTTCTTTCTTTCTTTCTTTCTTTCTTTCTTTCTTTCTTTCTTTCTCTCTCTCTCTCTCTCTCTCTCTCTTTCTTTCTTTCTCTTTCTCTTTCTCTTTCTCTTTCTCTTTCTCTTTCTCTTTCTCTTTCTCTTTCTCTCTCATTTTTGTTATATTCATGAGATCATGTTCTATATTTATCTAACCTGTGTAGCCACCTGTATTTATTCAGTGTTGGGATATTGACTTACTCCAGCTCCTTTTAAAAAATTAACATTATTTAATCAAGGGGGACTCAACAGTCTTACATCCTAAACTGGGCACATCCAACCTGAATTCTGCCTTTATGGGCTCATCCAAGCATGCCGAGTAGCAACGAAGAAATAGACTTGCATACTTGCAACAGAAAGTAAGCATTGCTCCCAGGAGCTGCAGATTTTGCTGTAGCCAATCAGGACGTTGTTTGTTCTCAACTCAGATTTCTCAGATAAGATTTTTCCCTGGCTGATTTCTGCCTTATTGCTAAATAGTTACACTATCTTGATTGTGGGCATAGCAACATACTTAATTTCCAAAGGTGAATAGATAGCCCTCTTGATAAGGAAATCGGCTTCAAGGCTGGGCACGCCCGTTTTCTTCGTTCCTAGGACTGCTTTTCCCTGACGTTGTTGGGCAACAGCTGTACAAAAAGTCCTCCACAAAAAGCGTCAAACTGGCCCTCGCTTTCTGCACGCCACACTTAGAGCACTTAGCAGTGCTTCAGGAAACAAAGCTGGAGATCTGATGGCTGCCGGTTCTCACGGATTACTGGTTTTTATTTGTTTTAAACACTTTGGCCAAGCGTTTCTCAGGAAAAAAACCAAATCCAACAGTACTGTGACAGGCACGCGAAGGATGTGAAAAGAGGTTGCCCTGCTTCAGAGGGACTTTACAAATCTAAGTCTAAACCACATTGGCAGAAGCTCCTGGATAGAATAAACTATGATTGATTGCCCTCATTCGTTTTTGCCTTCTGTCCTATCAAGATGGTTACCCTCTGCTTGGGTGGGGTCTTTGAATCCAAACTGTCCGCTGGAGACATTTAAATCCGCTCTCGCTAAAGCAGGGGTCTCCAAGGTCAGCTCCTTTAAGCCTTGTGGACTTCCAACTCCCAGGGTTCCCCAGCCAGTGGGGGGGAATTCTGGCAGTTGAAGTCTCCAAGCCTTAAAGTGGCCAACAGTGGACAACTTTGCTCCAAAGCAGGGGTCTCCAACCTAGGCCACTTGAAGACTGGAGGACTTCAACTCCCAGGATTCTGGGCTCAAGACATCTTCCCAGGGGTCTCCAATCTTGACAGCTTTAATGGCTGGCTAGGGAATTCTGGGAGTTGAAGTCCTCCAGGCTTAAAGTTGCCAAGGTTGGAGGCCCCTGCTCTAAAGCTTACATCATAATGACCTGAGGCACCAGCTGTGGACACACAAACACATCCCAAAAGGGGCCTTTTGGACAGCTAGTCCCTGACCTAGGACTGGTTGCTTAACGATTGACCTGAAAAAGGATTTATGACCTGGAATTGTTGGGCTGCTCTGGTCAGGTGATCAACAGCAGTGGTGGGATTCAATTTTTTTTATACTACCGGTTCGATGAGACCAGGCTTTGCTGTGTCTTGGGGAGGGGAGGGAGATATTACTCCATTACTGCATTGCTCCCCTTGTTGACTTCGAATGCTAACGATTGGGGGAAGAGTTGAGGGCTGCTATCAAACCCACCTACCCAAATCGTGCATGCCTCAACCTAAACCTGTGAACCACCAGGGAGTTGAGTGGCCGTCAGCAGCAATCTTTTCCCCCTCCCAAGTCCAGGCAGAAGACAACTCTTTGCAAAGAGCTAAGAGTCCCTCGGTCGGGTCTCCCCTTTGGACATGTGGCAAAGAGGACCCAGAAGAAGAATTTACAGGCCCCTCACATCCCGGACATAAACTGTTTTAATAAACCTTAAAACGACGCTATAGAGCACTGTGCACCACAACAACTAGACACACAGAGAATTTCGCCATCACTCTGCTAAACAGTCCCTCAACCCTGTCCAACTATTTACAAAATCTGCACTGCTATTATTATTAATCTTCTCCTCACTCCTTATCACCCCTCCCCTCCCACTTGTGACTATATGACTAACTTTTTCGCTTGTATCCTAAAGATTTATATGGACTGTTTTCTAGTATGATTTGATTGCTTATTGTACTCTATGACTATCATTAAGTGTTGGACCTTATGATTCTTGACTCCTGCCGAATGTCTCTTTTCTTTTATGTACACTGAGAGCATTTGCACCAAGACAAATTCCTTGTGCTTCCAATCACACTTGGCCAATAAAAATATTCTGTTCTATTCCTATTCCTATTCTATTCCTATCCTATCCTATTCTATTCGTACCTATGATTATTATTAAGTGTTGGACCTGATGATTCTTGACGATGTCTCTTTTCTTTTATGCACACTGAGAGCATTTGCACCAAGACAAATTCCTTGTGTGTCCATTCACACAAGAATTCTATTCTAAGAAGGGTGGAATAAAACAGGTGTTGGGAGCCTCCTTTTCAAGGTCCATGCAGAAAGAAAAAAAAAGGGGGGGGGAATAAGCCTTCCCGCCCACAGTTGTTGTTGTGTAAGAAGGGTGTTCTTTGGATTTGACATTGCACAGCAGCTGGGAACTTAAGTTGTTGCCACACCGGGGGTTGTCCCAGGAACCAGAGGAAGGATGGGCTGCTCTGCCGAGCCAATCTCAGAGAGGAAGGGCTGCTGGGATCTGGGAAGAAAGGAGCTGGGGAGGGAAGGAGGGAGGGGAAGAGTTTGCAGGTTGGCATTTGCCAGCTTGTGACCCATTGGAGCAGGCAGAGAGGCCAGCTCAGCTTCTCAATGGCGTTGGTTTAGTATCAATGTCTTGTTCCAGTCCAAGATGACAGGTACCCCAAAGCCAAATCCCACAGGCCACTGAACTTTTGTCCCAAAGGCCACTGAACTTTTTTTTTTTCTTTGAAAACATTTCGCTTTTCATCCAAGAAGCTTCTTCAGTTCTGGGGCAGCCATGATCGGGATAGTTGAGAAGCTCCATAAACATCTCCTCTCCCCCCAGAAGAAGAAAAAAAAAAAGAGCCTGCAAATTGCCCTGGTTTGTAATCAAAAACTCCTCCTGGATTTAAGTTCCCACAAAAACCAAAAGTAGAAACTGTGCTTTAGTTTATTCTGATTTTTCCCCCCCACAGTGTGGCCTTTTTGCCACTGTGTAGGCATACAGACATTGGCACATCCATAAATCAACCCCTGGAAACACGGTGTGACGTTGGCCCCTGGATTTACATACGTGGAAATATGTAGGGCTCATTTGGCAATCCTGAAATGTATTTCAGCACCTTCATTACAGCATGGCACATCCGTAGCATCTATAAACGCCCCTGAGAAGTGCAGAGACAAAGAGTTGAACTCAACTAAAGACTCTGGGTCAATCCTCTTTAACCTGGTGCCCATCAGGTGTGTTGGACTACACTTCCCATCATCCCTACAAATGTTTTCTCCCCATCTAGCTCTTAGACTCACCATCCTACCTCCTTGGTTTGTGTTAGGGAAATCTGAATGTGGAAGCTGGTTTAAAACCTAGACTTGGCTCCCTTTTTCTGAATTGTGTCCACTTGAGGAGGGGTGGATTTCAACTCGCAGAATTTCCCAGCCAGCCTGCTTCAATGCAGAATGCAGAATAACAAGAGTTGGAAGGGACCTTGGAGGTCTTCCAGTCCAACTCCCTGCCTAGGCAGGAAATCCTGTACCATTTCAGGCAAATGGTTGTCTAATCTCTTATTGAAGACCTCCAGGGATGAAGCACCCACAACCTCTGGGGGCTAATTGTTCCACTGGTTAATTGCGCTAATTGTCAGGAAATCTCTCCTTAATTCTAGGTTGCTTCTCTCCTTGGTTAATTCCAAAAACATGCTTTAAAACGAGTGGGCTTCAGCTCCCAGGATTCCCCAGGCAGCTAAAGGAACATCTAATCAGCGGAGAAGAAAAACCGAAGAAAACCTTAGCATTTGCTGAAAAGAAGGCCTGCTGGGCTGAGGAAGGGGGTGGTCAAGCCTGGCAAGAACAGGCTGGCATTATAAGCTGGCAATATCTGTGAGCTGGGACTCTCAAGGAAGCATTCTGGCTCGTGCAGACTCAGGAAGCAGGCACCCTATGAGCTTCCTAGAGAAGATAAAAAAGAAGATCTTTTGACACTTGATGCCACCTGGGTAAGGTGACCAACTTTTTTACAATGAGACAGAGGACACAAATAAATGGAAGAAATAAAAACAAAGCCATTTGCGCATGGCGCACTCTCTCAAAACAATTCTCCTGTGTGGAGTGCATGCGTCTCATAATTGCGTCAATGTACCGAGCTTTGACGAATCGTCATGTCAAATACCAAGACGTCACATCACACACAATGGATCGGATCGGCATCGATCAAATACGGAGATTTACAGATTAGTCTGCCAATGTCAAAAAGGAGGATATATGTAGGAGGACACTTTTCGAGAGAGGACAGAACTTACCAAAGGAGGACTATCCTCCCTAAAGGAGGACGGTTGGTCATCTTACACCTGGGCATGAAAATTGAGCGAAAGACATAGCCGGGTTGAGAAGTGAGATGCCAATTTGCTTACACAGTAAGCTGGATGCAAATCTGATGCCTTGGAGGCGGTAAAGGGAGGAGGAGGAGGAGGAGGGGTTCAAGGTCCTTGGTGCTCTCTGAGCTTGGTTGATTTTTTGCAGACGTGTCATGGCCCAACTAGGGAACATCATCAATGCTAGAAGGGAAAGGGGTTTGCAGGTAGGAGGAAGAGGGGGAGGGGAACTGGATGAGGAACACCTCCCCAAACAGTCCCTCTTACCCGATCAGCACAGCACAATTATCACAGCTGTTTCCCACGTACGGAAAACAGACCAACGCAAACAAACGGTGAAATGCCACTTTCTCCCTTCCACCCTACCTTATAAATACAGAAGGGCAGAGTCCAAAGACGTGTGTTCACCAGGCCACACATTTCCCCCACTAGGAAACACAACTGCAGGGCAGGAGAATGACTCATGAATCTAACCAACACTACCAGTTTTGCTGAAACCGAACCTGTGGGGTTGCACAAGTCTAGCTTCCACCCTCAGCCCTGGAGGGAAAAATAACCCCCCTACCTTGAAGTTTGCAATGTCCCTGAATGTCAGATCTAGGACCACAAAGCCCTTCAGAATGCTGAAAGCGCTAGGGTGCAAAGTCCGGTCCATCGGATTGACCCACAATTTGTCAGTCCTTTCGTTGGAGGGATGCCCCCAGTCTGCCCTCCCTGAGGAAGGAGGTGGGCCATGCTCAAAGGGGCTCCTGGTAGATGGCCTTGTGGCGCAGGTACTCTTCCAGGCACTGGATGACGTACTCATCCACGTTGGGGTCGAACTTGTTGGCGAACAGGTGGTGCTGGGAGAGCAGCCAGTGGAGGTCTCCAAATCCATAGACACAGACCGCCCGCTGGTAGACTCCGGTACACTGTGAGTAAGGGGCTCCCTTGGTGATGTCCCCTTCGCTGTAGGCCCACTTCACCGCCCGGACAATGGCATTCATGTCTGTGAGATCAAACTTGTCATTAAAAGGGACCGAGCCGGGCACCTCCGGCATGCGATGCAAGGTAGCCCAGAGATGTTCATCGGGGCTGTAGGTGTCTTTGCACCACTCGATCAAGCGCCTTGCGGTCGGGTCCTTGAAGAGATGCTGGACAAACTCCCTGGTGACCACGATGTAGGCATTGCCAGTGAACATGGGGGACCTTTGGGGAGGGGGGCTCTTGGTCTCCTTGGTCTGAACGATGTAGTTGGTCACTTCGTGGTGGTATTTCCAGCGGTTCCTTTTGTGGGACGAAGGTTTCTCAGATTCCATGTTGTTTTTCCCGTTCAGGAGTTTTAGGGCTTGGACAATCTCTCTGTTCGTCTTGATCGGGAAATCGGTCCCACAGGTGTTCAGGAGGTACTTCCAACACACCTTGCTTTGAAGTAGGTCCTTCATGCAGTTCAGGTCGGCTTGGACCCTCGTCCAAGAGGCATATACCACACTCTCCTGCTTAGAAGCCAGAAAAACATTGTCGAAGCAGGAGGCAATGCCCCGAACAGCCTTTTGGAAAAGTTCGGGAGATTTGCTGTCCACGTGGACACAGTATACATTCTGAGGAGCAAAGATGGATCTCAGTAACCTTTCGAACATCTCGATTTTCTCATGGATCACCATGGAATAAGCAATAGGGAAGTTTTCTTCCTCTTCGCTCAGGTGGAACCCAACGAATCTTCTCCTTTCTTTGAAGGTCCGGCAATCCTTGGTTAGGTTCAAGTAGAACATCTCATCCAAGGCCAAACGCTTGCTCTTCCATTGCAACTTGCTCACCAGAGCATCCTGCATCGCTCTTATGTCCCCTCTGCTGATCCCAGAGCAACTGATGTTCTCCACGGGGGAGAGCCTCACTGACTGGTAGAGCTGGTCCTTGCAGAACTGACCTTGGGGGTCCATGGTGCCTCTCTCCAGATAGCTGGGGTCACACTGCCAATAGCTGTACTTCAGCATGACTGTGGCCAGCAACATGAGAGTCCCCAGGGCCAGCAGGTGTGGAATCTGGCACAGGGACCTTTTATCCCCCAGGTACATCTTCCAGGCTTCAGAGACAACTGATTCCCCAAATCTCTGCTTCCAAATCCTCTGGCAGATTCAAAGCTCTCCTGTTGCAATCAACATCTCCTGGAAACAGGTGGTTTACCTGAGCTCGTATCTGGCTGTCTGGCTTCTTCATAAGTGTAACCTGAGAGCTGTGATGAATTGCAGGTAGAGTTCACTCAGGGCGGGACTGAATGAGAGAGATCGCCTCCCCATTTGCTCAAAGGTCTCAGATCTCTTCACTCCAGAGGTGTGGCCATCCATATCACAGCCATGAACCAACAGGAAGGAGCCAAGCAGATATTTCTTAGCTCCTTTGGTGACCTTTCAGAAGCAATAGGAGGTTCTAGCAGCTTCACAAAGGAAATGTCTCGATGTTGGTTATGTGAAGCATGCTTTGTGCTTCAGAAGACAATCATTGGATGGGTGGGGACAGAAGGTTCCCAGGAAGAGGAATCAGGAAGTAGATAATTTTTGGAAAGAAATTCCACTCTGGGTTCAGTTGCAAACATGCTTATCTGGGAGTAAACCTCACCGGATTCAATAGATGAGGCAAGTAGAGGAGACCCTGATTAATGGATCAGCAAGTCAGTGGGCCTAGAGGTCACTTTGCAATTTGACCTTCAGAGGGAGGTCTGAAAAGGGATTCCTCATGCAGTTCTCTAGGTTCTTCCATGAAATATTGCACAGAAAACCTCGTAGCCCCACTCTGGGTGATAGCCACTTCTTCTTTTTAAAAAAACTATGGTATAACTTTATTATTTTTAGTAAAATATAAACTAAAGAAAACTATGGGGATGCTGCAAAGGTTGTAACTATGAAAAACAGTCGCAAGCCATTTTGTTCAGTGCCATTGTAACTTTGAACCATCACTAAGCAGACTGTTGGAAGTGGAGGACTTTGATTTTTTTCCCCGTTTCTGGTAAAAATTGCATCAAAGTCTTCCCAAAACTGCTGCTTCACCGGGGCCTGTAGATCACTATGGCTGCAGCTGGGACGAGCTTTCATAGAAACTTTGAAGCTGCAAAATTGGTTGGTTGGTTGGTAGAAGTTGGACTGTCTCCCCAAGTTCCCCCTTCCTTCCCCTGCCTTCTTTTCGCCTCCCAGAATCAAGCCAGGTAGAGCAAACAAGCTTGTTGTGGCCTCCAGAGTTGGCAGCACCAAAAACAGCCTCTGCTCTGACAGCTAAATTGCACACGAAATGCTACCCAGATGATGCTTTAATGAGGCAGCCTGTTCTTTCCTAATAATAAATTACCATCAATTGCTATCTGGTTCAAATAGGTGGCATTTGTACAAGCACCACTTATTTTGGAACTGTCTACTTCAGCCAAGACAAAAATCCACCTTCCTAACTTAAGCTCAACAGGAAGGGCGGCCTCCGAAAAATGTACCTAGTTGGCTTTATAAGAATCTTCCTGAGCAGAAAACCATCAACAAAGGCCAATAAACACAACAACTTTTCATAAATGGCCCAACCTGAACTAGTTCTGTCTTTTAACTCCTGTCATGTTCTACTTAGATGTGATAGTCATTGTTTCTCTTGCAACCAAATTGGGTGTGTGTGTGTGTGTGTTTGTGTCTGTTAAAAAAAATTAAACCAAATGCAAGTGAATGGGTTCAGGTGAGGAATCACAGCTTGCAAAGATGGGAAATGTTCAGATCGCCTTCTTTGTGTTGACCCAAGTCAAGCCCAGATCTCGATTAAGAGGATTCTCACTAAATTAGCTTCTTGACAATCATAGAATCGTATGGTCAGGCCGACCACTCCCTGGGAGAAGTTAGAGTTTGCAGGATCCAGATTCACTCTCTTGCCCCTTCAGTGAAAAATGGTTGGGAAGGAGAAGATAAGGAAACTGAGGCAAATCCCTTTATCCATCCATGTTCCCGTTGCAGATTGGTCTGGACAAGAACATTTCAGGCCCTCATTGAAAGCTCTGGAGGGGTGTGAGTGTCCTGAAATGCTAAAGCACGAGTCTTCAAGCTTGGCAAGTTTAAGGCTTGTGGACTTCAACTCCCAGAATTCCCAAGCTAACATGACTGGAGGAGGAATTCTGGGAGTTGAAGTCCACAAGCTTTAAAGCTGTCAAGTTTGAAGACCCTGTGTTAAAGCTATGTGTACCAACTACATTCAGCTGAGCCTTTACAAGGAAGCGTCCTATTTGAACAAGATCAAGATCAGTTTATGGAAGAATTCCAGCCATAAACTTTGTGATTCTAACTGTAAAAGCTCTGGTGCAAGATTAGCATTCTTTTTTTTTCTTATTGACATTGGAGCTAACCTACGTGGATAAGGATGTTGAACCAGGTTGTATGACATTCCTGGGAGAGATACCTGTCACGCACCACTGGTCCTCAGCAGAGGAACCTCAGGAGGATGTGGGTGCTCAGGACAGCAGCTGCTGATCAGAGGAGAAACAGGAGGTTCTGGATTCTGAACTTTTCTAAGAAACAAAAGGGTCTGGGTTCCCAGGTGTTCTGGTTGGGAAACGAACGCCCATTCACAAATTATAGGTTGTGGGTTTGAAGTAGCGGAGGTCTTCTGATCTTCTGGGTTGCAGTTGGTCAATCCCTGCAGAAGAAACAATGTTGGAGGTGGACGCATTTTCCAACTTACCTGGGCTCTCTGCCTTGGCTGGCCAGGTATCTGTTGGCATCGGTGCACCAGGTTGCCCTTTCTGGACTGAATTTTCTGGTTTTGGATTTGAATTGTTTGAATACTTTCAAAAGCATTTATACAAAGTGGATCCTGGATAAGCAGAACAACCCTGACTCAGATTTCTAGCTTGGAAATGGGAGTGGCACAGAATTCTTAAATTTCTCAACCTTGGCAGTTTGACTCCTGGAATTGGCATGGCTGGAGGATTCTGGGAGTCGATGTCCACACACCTGCAGCTGCCAAGGCTGAGAAACATTAAAGGAGAGCTGTGAAAGAACTAGAGTATGACATATGATGTTTCGGCCTGTAGATGGAAAGAGAATTGGGGCATTCAGCAGGTGGGAGGAGGAGGAGGAGGAGATGATGATCTGAAGGAGTTTCAGATCAGATGTGGGTGAGCAGATATCACCATTGACTTTAGGACAAGAAGCCATCATTTCTGGACAAGATGCACAGTTCAAAGGTCACCATCCCAACGTAGCCTTCAGCTGCCAGTTTGACCTGCTGACCAAATGGGTGGCCTAAGCAGGGCACTCCACCAAGAGTTGTATTATTGTGGCAGCATAAGCCATCCCAACAAAATCAGGAAAGCAAAAACTGGAGGATGCAAATTCAGAAGAATCCTTTTGAATTCCACCAAGAAACAATTAGGGAAAACAAAACCATCCTAACACGGAGACTCTTGTAGATACACGTCCACTGTTGTCATTTCAAAGAGAGTTGTGGTTTGCCAATGATGGTGCATCACACTCTCAGGCAACCCCCAGTAGTTTTCCAAACGTTGCTTCCCATTGTTCATTGCCAGCCTCCTGCAAGGCGAACTTGCCTATTGATCTGAAAGTCTTGGCAGTTGTGCAGAGAAGGAGTGGCAGCTTCCAGGAGATCCGTGTCTGCAACCCATGGATTCCTTCTGCGCCCCACCTCCACCCCCCAAATGAACATATGGAATAATGAGTATTATTCTGTGGTCTGATGATGCCATGACTAATTGGGCCTCCCAAGAGAAAAAAAATATCTTCCATATTACTCATTGCAACTTGAGTCCTGAAGGCAGTCTGAAGTGAAAACTCAGCAGTTGTGGTGGAGCACACCTGCAGCTGGCATGAGCTACAAGCTGAAGGGAAAGAAAGAACATAGTCCACGGGAGGGAGGAAGCCGGAGGCTGGATGGAGATCAGGTTTGAGCCCTGGGTGGGTCTCCCAGGCAGTGCGTTGGGCAATGTGTGCTGGAGTTCCTGGGGGCGACCCATAAATATGTCATGATGAAAATGCCCTCCTGGGCGCTGCCTGGAGGACACATTGCAAGCACAGTCACCGACAAAAAAGGGTAAACAAGCAGTCGCTCTGCTGAACCACAAGCCCACTGCACAGCAATGAAGGACGCACTGGGACACACTCAGGGGTCGGGCCACCTCTGTGGGGTACAGGGAGATTTCCTCCCATTGCATCAGTGGAAGGTCCAAAATCCTGCGCCCCTATTCCTATATGTCATTCTAATTAACTCAGTTATTATAGGTTGGTTTGGTAAATTAATCAGCACGTACCTCATTTCTACTCTATACCTGCTTGTGATAGGAAGCTAGAAATACTGCTGGTTTGCACCACAATGAATGGCTTTAGAACTTGGCTCCACTTAATTTGGCATTGTCTGTGCCAGGCACAGGCAACTATGCCAAATTTATGCCCCATGGACTTCAACTCCCAGAATTCCTGAGCCAGCATGTCATAAAGTTGCTATAGTTGCCACCTCTGGTCTATTTTTTCTTTCTCTTCCTCCTCCTCCTCTTCCTCCTCCCTCCCTCCCTTCCTCATCTTTCTTTCTTTCTTTCTTTCTTTCTTTCTTTCTTTCTTTCTTTCTTTCTTTCTTTCTTTCTTCCTTTCCTTTCCTTTCCTTTCCTTTCCTTTCCTTTCCTTTCCTTTCCTTTCCTTTCCTTTCCTTTCCTTTCTTTTCCTTTCCTTTCCTTTCCTTTCCTTTCCTTTCCTTTCTTTCCATCCTGTCCTGATTTGCAAATATGCTCCCCGTGCTCTGCAGCCAGGCAAGGTGTCCTTCTTTGGGTGAGCTGCTTTTTGCAAAATCTACCTGAAATGTATGTTATGGGATGGCACCACCTGGTGGCAGGCAAGCCCATTTAGCATTGCAACCAGAAGCAGGCAAACAGGTGAGATGCCACACCCTGGGCAGAACATTCCCCCCCCCCCCAGTTCTTGCAATGCTTTTCTGCTGCAAATGGAGAATATATTTGAATACAGAAATATTAACAATGGTAGATGAGTGTTGGCTGGCTGGGGGAATTCTGGGACTTAAAAGTCCACCTACCTTAAGGCGGCTAAGGTTGAGAAACCTTGCCTTAGAACTGATGGTTTCTGGGCAAATTCTCAATTTATTAGCAAGAAACCATTTTTCTTTCAAGAGTTTTCCTTCCATGGAGCAAACTTTTGCTGGCCAGGTGCCTATTTTTCCTTGCCTTAATCTTCATGCAACCCTGAAACCCTAACTCCCAATCTCAAAATTTCTCAAATGTGGCATAAGATCCAGTTGCACCTTCTCCCTCTGAGCCCCGTTTGCCTGAGAAAACGGACTTGGCTGAAGAAATGATAAAACATCAGGAGTTTAGTTCCAAGAAAAAGAGATTAAAATGAAATAAAGCAATGAGGTGAATCATCAACTTGTCAGGAAGCACTGTGGAATTTAACAGCCAGCCTTAGCACTTTGGGGTAAAAAAAAAAGGTGGTTATTTTTAGCCCACTGGAGGTATCAGAAATGTTGCTTTATAGAAGAACAGATGAAAATGAATTTCCACCCCCTTCCTAATGAAAAATGCAGGTTTGCCGCCTTAAGCCTCCGGAGACAGTTTCTACGTGTCTCTTTTCATAACTCCGTGCCCATCATTTGCAATTTTCTGTCTCAAAGTTAAATGAAAACCTCGAAGAATCCAGGAAAATCCAGAGGCCTGAGAGGCAATTCAAAATATGACTTGACTAACCAATTTTTTTTTAAAAAATCCATGCCGTGGGATAGGCCAGGGTTTTGACTTGGCTCCAGTGCTAGTCGACATTTCTAGAAATCATTCAGGTGAGGATAGGAAAAAAAGACCAAGAAATTCATTCACTTGTCTGAAATGGTATAGGTTATCCTGCTTGAGTAGGAGGCTGGACTAGAAGACCTCCAAGGTTCCTTCCAGCTTATTCTGTCCTGTCCTGTCCTATCCTATTCTATTCCTTCCAATATTTATTCTATTCTATTCATTTCTACTCTATTATATTCATTATTTTATTCTACTTATTCTATTCTACTCTACTTTACTCCCTGAATTTTATCTTGTAGGCCCAGAGTTGTTTGAAACCAGAGGCAGCTTTAATAGTGACCGCCTTTCCCAGTTCTGCTTCCTTGTTGGCGTAGGTCCACAGTTTGGGATTATTTGACATCTAGCAAGAGTTGGACAACTTGGTGGAGTGGTTCATGGTCCTGGAAGCCAGGAGAGGGCTACCCTCCACTTTTCAAATCCTAAACTGAGGCTAATTTCATGCGAAATTTATCTATAAAATTTAAGAGTACATTGTAAAGCAAAATTAGAAGTCCCTTGGCAAACTGTCCGTCATCTTGACTCAAATGAAGACAGAAGGAGGTGGGAGACTATTCGAAAGCCTTCTAGGATGTAAGCCTTTGGGGATCCACTGGGGTTCATTCGGACATTGAAGAAGCAGAAGAAGATGGTGCTGTTCAACTTTGACCTTGGAGGAGACTCCTTAAAATACCATGTATAGCCAAGAAAATAAATCTACACATCAATGAACGAGTCTGTGTTGTGGCTCAGAACATCACCCTAGAGATGTCTTTGCCATTGACAAGTTCTTCCTCGGACACCTGAAAGAAAAGACAAACAGCCAAACTCTTGTGGAAGGCAATTCTTTGGGGAGGTTTCTTGATGCAAGTGGGAGGTTTGTTCAAAAACACATTGTTGACTGGGCTCTCTCTGGACTTGCCTCCTTACCGTGACACCTTGAATCACCGGGAGAGAGAAGAGCGGCAGCATAGGGTTGAATTGTGCAGTCCTTGATTCTCTGTGAACTTGGTGGCTTTCTTGCAGATCTTTCATGACCCATCTGGTGATGTTCCCTGGTTGGGTAATGCAACCCCTGCAAGAAAGTCACCAAGCTCAAGGAGAACCAAGCACCCCATGCAGCCTTGAAGCTGGAGATACGGGGGCTCAGCCATGAAATTCAGGCAAGGGGCGATGCGGGTTGGCTTCTTTGATGATGCTGGCTTGTTGCAGCAGGAGCAGGACTTCCGCCTGGAGCAACAGGCCGTTTGGCTGGCAGAAACCATCGGTCTCCTATTTCATCCCACAGAACTGGATTCCCAGAAGAAGCTCCTGTCGTTTTGGGGTTTAGGTGGGAACACAACAGTTTGGCTACCCATGTCCAGTGGCAGGTCGATCTCAGTGGACTTAATTGGGAAAGTAAAGATGGATCGAGGATGTCCCCTAATCCTAGTTTAATTTTCATTGGTCGTGGCACTTTCCCATGCATTTTACTCTGATCCATAAACCATTCTGAACGAAAGCTGTCCCCATCGCTTCCCTGACATCCATTTTGACTCCCTCCTTCTCCCCAGGTGCCCCTCCTGCCTCTCACTCCCACCAGAGGGGGATGGCTGCTGTCCCCTCCTCCTCCTCTCCCCTCTTCTTCCTCTTCTCCCTCCCTCCCTCCCCTCTTTCCCCCACTCCTCCTCCTCTTCTTCTCTCCCTCCTCCCGTCTTTCCTCCTCGCCTTCTCCCTCTCTCCTTCTCTTCTCTCCCTCCTCCTCCTCCTCCTCCTCCCTCTCTCCCTGCGCGAGAAGGCGAGGGCTGGGCGGGAGCTGCGGCCGCCTTCCTCCCCCGCCCGCCCGCCGCTCCCGTCCCGGGGCTGCTCCGAGGAGGCAGCGGCGGCGGCGGCGGCGGCGGCCGCCTTTGCGCTTCCTGCCCAGCCGGGGCTCAAGGGCGGCGGGAGGGGGCTCCGCAGCCCCGCCGCTCGCCCGCCTCCGGCCCGGCGCCGGAGCAGCAGCGCCTGCATTGCAGAAGCCGCCCGCCCGGTCCTGCCCTCCGCCTGCCAGCCAGCCAGCAGAGCGGCCGCAGCCTCCGCCAGCCGGGAGGAATGCCGGCGCTGCGCTTCCCCGGCGCAGGTAAGGCGCGCCGCCGGGCTCAGCCCCGCTCAGGCCGGGGGGCTTCGGGGGGGGAGGGGGGGAGGACGGGGGTCCATCCCCCCCCCACCCACCGGCCGGCCTCAGCATCCTCGGCCAGCCCGGCCTGGGCAGCCCCGGGCGAGGGCGCGAGGCAGCGGGAGGGGGCCAACTGCCCAGGTTGGGGGAGGAGGGGACCCCGGTGGGGGGGGGGGGAACGACATTCCAGCCCCTCCCATCCCTGCCCGGCTGGGTAAGTGCCAGAATGTCACACCTGGCGGTCCCCGTTTCTATGGCGACCAGGTGAGGGCCAGGCCACCTCGGGATGCAGCTGAGCTTTTGCATCGGGTTTTGGGGGGGGGGGAAGGTGGCCTTCCTTGCAACCCCCCCCCTTCCCCTTTATTTTGAATAAGGGCCCCTTGCTCTGACCTGGTCCGGTGACGTCATAAGGCAAGATAGTCCTGCTCCGTCATCACCCCCTCTTCCCCCCCCCCCCCAGGCAGTGCAGAGATGGAGAAGCCTCAAATGGGTCAAAATGTGAATGTGCATTTAGAGCCCTTGAAACCTGACCAAGTGGCCATTGGAGATCAATCCGGATGGTGGGTTTGCAGGGATGCCTGCCAGAAATGCTGCTTTTTTTTTTAAAGCCATGAAGGAAAGCTGGTATTTATCCTCAGGCATTAGAACATCTTCATCTTCCTGCAGCTTTTCACCAATTTTATTTTTAATTTTTTTTGCTGGGGAGCTGTTCCTAGCTCAACCCAATCTCATGCCTAATCTCTGCCTTGGGTGCAAAGAATTCCTCTCTCTCTCTCTTTTGGGGGGGAGAAACTCTGCCTTTAGCAGAGAATGATTCCCCCTGACCCAATTGAGAGGTGGCTGAGCTTGGAGTTGGATTCCAATTCAGCTTTGCCTCCCTGGGTGTTCAAGCCGTTTCTCAGCCTCACTTTCCCCGCCTGCGAAGAAAAGGTGTTCTGGAACTGATCACCAAGAGATAAATCATAATCCTGGGAGGGGGAAAAAAATAGCAGCCAGGGATGGGAGGTGTGTGTGTGTGTTGTGATATTAATATTCCCTTGCAAGGCAAAATGACCTCTAAATTTATTTTTGTATTGATAAAATAAAGGTTAGGGCAGAGAGGTGAGTTTTTATCCTTTCGTGCAGGGGTCTCTCCAACCTTGGCTACTTTCAGCCTGGAGGAGCAAAGCTGGCTGGGGAATTTTGGGAGTTGAAGCCCGCCAGGCTTAAAGTTGCCAAGGTTGGAGACCCCTGTTTTAGTGGGAAGGTGAGAACAATTGAACTTAATTCACATATTCGCAGACTGCTTAAGGCCTTGTTGCCAATAGGTAAAGCCTATAATGCCCCTTAATTGCCTTATCAATTTCATACCTTAAAATAGTCACCCTGAAACTCTATATTATGGGGCAGATGTTCTAAGACATTATTTCTCAACCTTGGTGACTTGAAGGTGGGTGGAACTCAACTCCCAGAATCCTGGCTGGGCCTTCAAGTCTCCAAGGTGGAAGAGAGATACAATAATTCCCCACAAACTGCAATTTTTGAGAGTGCACAAGGGGTTGAAGTTAGCTCAGGTACATTAAAAAAAAAAAGATTCTTTTTTAGGGAATTGCCAAAACCTACCAGGAGCATCATTTCAACGCTTCCTGATCTGGCAACCTAAGCTCATTTTCAAATAACAAATCCATGCATCGTTTTTTGGGAAGAGAAACCTTTGTGTCTTATTTGTCCTGACTCAAAACAGTGGACGTGAGGCCTTTATGTTCCCACTGACCAATGTGTGTGTGTATGCTTTTATACATGACTTCTTGGCAATAAGGAAGCAGGCCCAATCTTTTAATAGGGCTTGATTTATGCTTGTCATATTGATTAAGTCTTCCTTCCCAAAAAATATAATTGTAAGGGTTGCTAATGGTATGGAAAACCCGTAAGATTTTCCTTCCATCTTCCTCCTTCCCCCCCCCAGCTGTTTTCCATTCCCCTAACAGTCAGCATTTGCAGGCAGCTAAGTACAATTTGTCCTTCCAGACCAAAGATTCCCTTCCATTTTTTAAAGATAGCTAAAAATACCTCCACACATGCCCTTTTGCAAATCTTGAAGTCGACCTGCTGAAATTTCCAAGTTTTTGCATGGATGTTATCCTTCTGGCTGCCTAAGCAAGGATACGGGCCGGTCATCAGAAACAGAAAAGGTGATGAATCCAAGAAATATTTGCTAATGTGCTTCTCTCTTCCGTGATATGTGATCACGTTGCAGTCTGAAAAAACAAAAGTTTTTGCCTTTTCAAATAATGCTTACCTTAGAACCTTTGTGCATGCGAGCATTCATCACTCTCTGTCGGTGCGCTTATATAATCGCTTTGCTGGTAAATTTCAGAGTGTCCCCCAGTCATACTGATAAATTAGGAATTATTAGCGTTGCAACCTCATGCCTGCTTAGTTGGGAATTAAATCTCCTTGAATCCTGTGTATTATGCTTACCAATGTTTGGTTAATCAGTTATTTCGGGAATATATTCGACAAGCATGGTCATCACCTAAAGAGAAAAGAAATAGGAAAGTTTCATTTTCTGGTTATAATTAATACCCCATAAAAAAGAACTTCCTTGGGATAGTTTGGATAAGAGCTAATGACATTTTGGGGAACACGATTGGGAAGTATTTTAAATTCTGTTTAGCCTCCAATCCCTAATGAAACGCAGCCCTGAAATAATTGCAGGAAACAGTAGTTTAAATTGGTCAAGTCTAAAGGAAGCACCACAGCTATGAATGTTTAATGTCTTGGCCACAGGATGTGTTTCATGTCAAAGGTTTCAGTAGCACAATCGTTAGATCCGAAGCATGCCAGAGAGAGTTAAGTTGCTTCTTTGTAGGTAAACAGCTCTGTGGGATGGTATTTCACATCGCCAGGCTCTAAATTTATGTCCATAAAATGATTGTATTGTTTTCCTGAGGAATTTAACTTTTCAATGCTGAGGCCAAAATAAATCCAAAGTGGTCAAGGAAAGGTAGGATAATTTTATTCTTTTAACCATGAATCTTTTTTCTTCTTCTTTTTGGTCCCTGCATATACATATTTATGGCTGTTTTATACCATCTATCTGTGCAAATAAGAGGACTAGCTATTAACATTGCAGAACTGAATCTGTCTCTCTATAAAATGAAATGAACTCTGATGATGGCAGCAGTTTCCTTGCCCTCTATTGCCGTTCAAGATTCTGACAAAAAAGTAGCAGAAATTGTCTTTCTAATCCCTCCCTATTTGATCCTTTCTGAGGATTTTTTCTCTGTCACATTCATTTTGAAATAGTCAACATTTAAACCAGTTAACCTGTGTTTGCTCTGGCAGCACCTGTTTCAGAAGGCTTATGCAAATAACCTTCTGATAGCAAATACTGTATTTTTAAGACTAGGAAAGCCAAAAATAAATAATGCTTCAATTAAAGCTCCAATAACACCCCAGCAAAAATTGAATGAGACAGTGATGCTCAAATGGACATTTGTTGGATATTATTTATTGGGGCTATTCAATACAGAGCCTTGTTTCGTTTCTTTGCACTGAGTGCTCTAGAACAATAAAAGAAAATGGTCATCTGTGCATGTAAACCAGGGTTTTTCAGTTTTGGTAATTTTGAGAAGTGTAGGATTCAACTCCCAGAATTCCCCAGCCAGGGGATTCTGGGAATTGAAGTCCATACATCTTAAGATTACAGAGGTTGAAAAGTTATATATCCATATAACTTCCCAGATGACTTCTCCTTAAGTATTAGCTATTAGATCTTGCTGGACAGATATAAACTAAGTAACAGTAGCAATGTATATACAGGTAATTTATATATAGGATAATGTGTCTGTTCCCTGTCCAGCCTCGGTTGAGTAGCTATGATGTAGAGCACCTGAGTTCACATCCCATTCCCACCATCAATGGGTCCAGATTTCTTCTTCCAGGCTCAGAAAAGGCCCTTCTGGACAATATGATGGACTATTCTAGAAGACTAGTTTATGGCTGAGCAGCATCAGAGCTTAAAAGTGTTTCCAGGCTGATTAAAGGTTTGCTAAACTAGCAGTTTTGGTCTTCAGAGTTTTCTGAGTCAACCTTCTTGAAATCCCACATGCCAGAATTATAAATGGTTGGTTGATATGTGGTGAAGTGGAATATAAGTATACCTGATGCTGAAAATAATTAAAATTAGGGCTGTATTTTGCCCAAGGCTCCATTTTAATCAGATTTAATCAGATGTTGATCTATATCTTAAATCCTATTGGCTTTAAAAGCTGGTGATCCAGCACCGTATTTTCTAACTGTAACCATGTTAAGATGGGTGGACTTCAACTCCCAGAATTTCCCAGCCAGCATGCTTTAAGAGAGGTGGACAGCTGACAGGGGTATTCTGGGAGTTGAAGTCCACCCATCTTAAAATGGCTTCAGTTGGAAAACACGGTGCTAGCAGAATAGCTTACCCAAGTATTTTCTTTATGAAGGAAAACTCTGCATTTTGTGTGGTGATGTCCAAGTAGTAACACATGGAAGGAGTCAATAAAATAGATTACGCTGGGCTTCCATTCTCCAAGTAGGGGCATTTGGATATCATTCTAAAGCAGACGTTTTAAAAGACAATATGTAGTTGAATCTAGACAAACTTCTGTTGTTCTTGATACCAACATTTCCAATTATATTTTGATATTCTGAGTCTCCTCGGAGGAGGACATCAAACGCTGAGAGTTGTTTTATTTTGCATGCATATTTGCTGCTGGATAACCTAGATTTTTGGAGGAGTTCATAATTTCTGAACATTATTTATGAGATGATACCAGATGTAAAAATTGATGACGGACATTTTAGGTCAAATAAGCTCTGCAGGGAAGTGAAATTAATTTTTTGAAAATAAGGAATTGCTTTATGTATTTTTTTTTCCAGGTGTCCTTTCTTTGGGACATGATTTATTCCAGCAGAATAATTTTGTAAAGCTTTTGGGGAGTCTGATTAGTGAATTCATTGATGGCGGTAACCACATTTCCAGTATTTAATATAGCTGTGTCCATAGTTGCTTCAAGAAGGAGCTAAGTGTGAGGTAACATCTGATGATAAGTTGTGAGTATCAGCGGGTACTTTAGAGAATTTGTAGTGTTGCTAGTGTGTCTGTGTTGGCTGATCTCAGTTGTGTATCCCTTGTGAGTTTTTCTCGGGATTTCTCAAGACTTTCTCAACAGTCTCTGAGAAAAACGTTCAGGATGCTGTGGTCGTTCCCTTTCAGATCAAAACAGCAAAATGATAGAATGAAATTTAGACTCCTCTTCTCCAGTTAATCACTTCCCAAGAGTTTCAGGAGACTCTGTTGAAATTCTTTGGTTTTTGAAAACCAAACTAAAAAGCCACATGCTTAGCAGATGGAGGAACATTGACAGAGTGAAGAAAATCACCATCTACGCTCTCTGAGGTCACCGTCTTTCCATAGCTGATCCATCAGGATGCATATGCTAAAAGCTGAATTCTTGTCCAGAATGGGCACCAGAGGTCCATGAAAAACGTAAATATTTATGGCTTTCTGAAGAGGTTGATCTCAGCGACTACCAACCTAGGAGTTAGATTCCTCCTTCACTTCCAGATCTCCTACAACATCTTCCCTGCCTCCATTTCTACTTTCCTTTTGCAAAACACATTAGAACAAGTTCTTGAAAGCTGGTGAGTAAGAAAATGTTTAGCAGAATGACAGAGTTGGAAAGAACGTTGGAGGTCTTCAAGTCCAACCTTCTTTTGGGACTCGAGCAGGAGACCCTAGACCATTCCAGACAGGTGTCTGTCCAGTCTCTTCTTGAAAACCTCCAGTGATGGAGCCCCCACAACTTCTGGTGACAAACTGCTCCACAGATTGATTGTTCTCACTTTAGGAAGTTTCTCCTTAATTCCAGATTTCTTCTCTCCTTGGTTCATTTCCATCCGTTGTTTCTTCTCTTGCCTTCAGGTGCTTTGGAAAATAAGTTGACCCCCTCTTCTTTATGTGGAGATAGGATTAACTAGATTTGAATGTAGATGTTTGTGGATGGATGTTGAAGAGAAGAAAGGAATTATATCCAGATGTTTAGCTCTTCTTTTCGGAGTGGGGGAGGCCATTTCTTTCTTTTCCATTGATTTCAATTGTTTTGGGATCTTTGCTGACAATTTAGAAATGTTTCCCAAATATTAGAAATGTGTTACCTGAAGACCAGCAATTTGTATGTGTGTGTGGATAGTGCAATTTTCATTTGGTTATTTTGCTTAGATTCTGAAGTCTGTGCGAAAAAGAGAGTGTCTTATTTGAACTCTCAGTCAATCAATCAATAATATTTATTTGCTCAATGACCAGCAAAAATGTACAAGAACAAAAATAAAGTGAAGCAAATAAATGCAATAATATACTAATAACTAGAAGTATCAATCACAGAATATAATATTCACTGCTCTATTGCTGTGTTAATAAAGTTGTTCCTTGGGCAATAAATCTAAAACATTAATGAGTATAAAATAAAAATAAAACCCACATATCCCCTACATATTCGAACTATATATTCGAACTCTAGAAGAAAAAGAGAGGGATGATTAACATCAAACAAATTAGCTCTACAGTATATGATCTTCTAAGGCAGGGGAGTCTCCAGCCTTGTGAACTTTTATAAGACTTGTGGACAGAATTCCTCAGCCAAGTCTTAAAGTGCATAAGGCTGGTGATCTCTGTTCTAAGGGAAAGCTAGTATGGGTTGAGAAGGCTCCTTCACTTAAGCATGCCAGCTGCAGAGAGTCATTGTATTTGCAGGAAAACTTGTTAGATAATCCTTCTTGCTGAAACAGCCTTTCAGCATGTAAGCAGATCGTGTTTCTTGGCTTGTAGGTTTTGCCCTTCATTTTCTTGGTTGCAAATCTCCTGGTTGATTAAAAGAGTGGCATTTAGGTACAAGGTGCTAAGGAGTTAGTGCATGTTGCAAAGTTAGTCCATGGATACGTGATACTGATGCCCACATCTGATAAAGCCTAATTTGGCTATGTTTGCCTGGCATTGGTCATTATTAGCCCCTTTGGGTTGTTCCTTGTTTAGGCATTCTGGGGTGCTCATCGTTATTCATAATGGGTGAAGGCTGCTTTCTTGTTCCCCGTTGCTCCCAACTCTTAAGATCCAGTTTGGGATCCCATCCAAAGAACAGTGATTTAGGAGACAAAGGTTTGGACTGCTCAGGTGTAACATTACACAGAATGTTCTTAGATGTCTTGAAGATAATCAAAAGGGAAATAATTGACCTTGGAAATATGGAATGGTATGTGGGAAAAACCTTGGGAGACTGGAGCAAAGGGAACAGTCCGATAAGAGACGGCGTAGCCCACAGCTGCATAGTGGGTGGAACAAAAGGCAGCTTTGCAACTGTGAACATTCACTAAATGAATTGTTGTAAGCCAAGGACTATCTATACATCAAATAAATACTATTGGCAAAAACCGATGAGAGATTAAGGATCAGCATGCAACCTAGTAGCAAGAGTTGATCTACATTCCTTTTTTCAAGTTCAGGTGTTGGCTCTTCTAAGGCTACTGAAGAATAGATTATATCTGAATCGTTTTCCAAAATCCATACAGTAAATGATTAATCAGCAATCAATGCTGGACAGCTCCCTTTAAATGCCCCTTCCTTCCAGGGGAAAAAGCACCATGCTGACCAAATATTTCATTATAGAGGAGGGTTTGTTTTTAATTCAAAGAGAAGGAAAGACAGTATTTTTGGGGGGTTGGGGGGTTGGGGGTGAATTAATTAGAAACAAGGAACAAATCTCACACCATCCTGTAATTTTCCCTTCTTTGATCTCATTCTGGTCAATACAAGCAATGCTCTGGGAGCCTCTTGTGAAGTTTTCAAAGGTAACTTTTTGAAAACAAAGGAACTTAGGAAATCTCTCCTAATCAAGGAACCCCATCCAGGGGAAAAAAAATAGAGGAGGGACATCTAAAGCAGCAGAAAGATCAAAGGAGATTTAGCAACACAGGCTGTTCCGTGAAATAAAATAAAGCATCCTTTGACATCCAAGAAGGCGATGCAAAACAACTTCGTCTCAAGTTGCAACGTGCTCCATATTAATTCCACCATCCCACATTGACTGTGCAGGGTTTCAGAGAAGGGGCCTTCCCCAGGATTAGGCCAAAATGGAGACTAGATGGCTGCATGGGATGGAAATGATACCCAGGAGCCCGAGAGCCGCAGTCATATTTGTAAACGGAGGCCTATCCCCCCAAAGCAAACGGAAGCCTAACTACAGCGGCAATTACTTTCTCTGCTAGAGCAAAGCATTTTCTGGAATGTTCCATCAATAGTCATTTGCTCTTGAACAAGAGAGGAAAAAGGAGCTGTGGATGATCAATCAAAAAAACCCAACATACCCTTCTAAGGGTGGGAGGGAGGAAGAACCCAACCTCCAGAGAAGTGAGCAGCTTGCACTTAGTCAAAAGAAAATCAATACATACCCAGAGAGGCTAAGAGCGCTATCCCCTAAAACCTGTCCTGGAAAATGATGGAGTTCAAATGCACAGAGCATCTGAGGGTGTGGGGAGAGGGAGGGAGAGGGGGAGAAAGGGAGAGAGAGAGGGAGAGAGGGAAAGAGATGTGAGCCCCATTTGACAATTCTCAGGAATTTGGTGGAGTTCATGGCGGTGCAGAGCTGTTGGCAATATAATTAGTTCTTGCTGGCATTATATCTTCTGCTTCTGAAGCAATCGGAGCTGAAGACTAGAGAACATTGGCAATAGAGATGCAAGGATCATCAAACATGGCTGGGCTATATTCAATGCTGCACTTGGAGACTGCTCTGGGCACAGTGTGTGCCGTGGCTGCAAATATGGACTATTATTATGCATTTCTGGAGGAAGAAGAAGTAAGCAGTTGCTATGGAAGATCATGTAGATCAGGATTGCCCAAGTTTAGCCACTTTAAGACTTGGGGACTTCAACTCCCAGAATATCCCCAGCCAGCATGGTCTTCAAAGTGGCCAAGCTTGGACATCCCTGATGTGGATGCTATAGAAAACACCCCTTCCAAATCTGAGTTATATTTAAAAAACAACAACCCCACACATCAGGAAGAAAGGAGACATCTCATTTATTTGATACTGAGTTCAAGAAATATCCTGCCAATAATAAAGCATGGAAAAGGGATTTTAATTCCCTCCTGGGCTTTTGATTCAAGTTGCCCTGATCACAGTTGCCAAAGCCGACCCACAAAGGTGCCAATTGTTGTCATCTCTTTTTTTTTTCTTTTTCCATATTTGCTTGTGATGTCAATGGGGTCACTCTTCTAGATAGGCAAAGTTTCCAGGTGTTGGCCACCAGAGGCAAATTCGAAATAAATTTAGCAGTCTCACAAAATAAAACTGCAAACAAAGCAAGAGAAAGAAAGACTGTGGGGGAAGAGAGGAACACGGGGAACTAATAATTAAAGGTGCATTTCCAAAAGCTTGAAGACTGAAAAGGAAATGGTTTTTTTAATACTAACAATGACCAACTGCAATTCCCAGGCAAGAAATTAGAACGTAGCCTATTATTTAATTTTTTAAAAACAACCACAAAAAAATTAGCTAATAGTTTTGCATGGCCCTTTGACTTAAGAAACCCCCCCCCCCCAAAGACAGGTATTTTTTCCCCACCTTAACATCACCGATATTGAGAAACTCCGAAGTAGTTGGACCAATTGGCGATCTTCCCCTTCTGTCGGTCTTTTTATTCTCCTTTATCTCACAAAAATTATGTGTTCACCCCCCCCATCGTTGCTTTAAATAAATAATATGCCACAACAGCTACTGCTGCAGTGACTGTGAACTTGTTCCCAAATGCATAATGACTTCATTGAATTCTAGCTTCCTCCGAGCTCCTAGTTTTTCCCCCTTTTCAGTGGCTTTTTTGTCTTCCTCAGTGACTACATTTAGGGCCACAATAGATGGTTTATCTAAGGCATCTTTCATTAGTGCCTTTTAAAATAAATAAATAAAATAAAGCATCCTGCATGTTCCTTGAGTCGCTTCCAGTATCTCTGTGATTTGCTTTAATGTTGTCCCTGTTGTGTTGGAGTAGAGGAGAAGGGAAGCAAGATTCTTGCAAGATTATTTTATTGCTAGATTCTCTCTTTCTCTAGAGTCACCCCAGAAAGGAGTGGTCAACCTCAAGGCCCTGAAAATCATGTACCAAAGACTCAAAATATTTACAAAGAGAAGTAGTTGCTTCGAAGACTTTTGACTTCAATAGGTCCAGAATTTCTTTTCTTTTTCTTTTGAAAAAGTTTTTTTTTATAACAAAAACAAAAACAGACAAATAAAACCATCTTTCTGTTCAACAATGTGTCAGTTGGGTAGATATATCTTGTGCACATAGTCGTATTATCATACATACCTTATTTATATTTATAGCCATTCTAATCAGTATTTTATATCACATTTATCAATTGTATTGTCATTAACATTATTATTTTCTTTCAAAAGTATATTTCATCTTCTTTCTCTTACTCTAACTCAATCAATTATCAATTATAATACTGTTATTACATATTTCAATTTCTTACTCTTCTCTCTAACCATTCATAAAATAAATTCCAAATTTTATAGTAATCTTTTTCTTCCTGTTCTCTAATTGCCTACTCATTTCAGCACATTCCATTATTTTCTTAATTATTTCCTTTTCTGTTGGAATTTTCTCATTTTTCCAATTTTGTGCAAATACAATTCTAGCTGTTGTTAATACATGAATAACCAAAGACATCATCTCTTTATTGTAACCTTCAGGCAAAAAATAGGTCCAGAATTTCTGTGGCTATGCACGGTCGTTGTTATGCGAGATATGCCCAATTTTGCAGCCTGTTTTTTTGTCACAGTTGTTAAACAAATCCCTGCAGTTGCTAAGGGAATCATGTGGCCATTAAAGGAATCCAGCTTTTCCCATTGACTTTGTTTGTCTTCCTGGCCTCCTGGGAAGGTCCCAAATGGACATCACATGACCCCAGGCCTAGCCACCATCGTAGCTTTTACATGCCAGCTTCCAGGCAACCAAGTTTCGATCACATGACTGCAGGGAAAACTGTAATCGTCATAAATTAACACTGCAGTCAATTCTGTCCCTTAAGTGTCCCTTAAGTGTCACTGTGTATTAAAACAACTCTCTTCTCTCTAGGGATTTATACTTAAGGATGTGATGCAGTGCAGGTTTTTCCAGGGTGCGTACTTTTCCCCCCAACCCTCATTTAGCAAAATATTTCTTACTTCTTCCAAAGTAGTAGAGAATGCTGAATGTTTGTTTCCAGGACTGCAAAAGGCATCAAGAGGATAACTCGTAACTCAGGCCGGACAATTCCAGAGCAGCCCACATACAATATAGACTCTTGATCACAAAGAGACTTTTTATTGTATTTTGGATGATCTAGAGCAGCGATCTCCCAACCTTGGCAACCTTAAGACTTATGGACTTCAAGTCCCAGAATTCCCAGCCAGCCTGGCTGGGGAATTCTGGGACTTGAAATCCACGAGTCTTAAGGTTGCCAAGTTTGGGAGACGGATGCTCTAGAACATCTACTTAACTTCACAAAATATGATGAATGTATGTGGCAGTTATTTTTATACCTATTATGATAAACCTAGGTTTGTTTCCACATGGACATGAAACCCATCCTCACATTCTTTATTATCATACAGTGATCATGGCATTTAGAAATGTGTGAGTTATAACAGGGACCACAGAGTTTGTGTGTGTTTTTCTTTTCTGTTCCAATCTTTTGCCCATTGATATCAGAAGAAATATGGGCAAAAAAAATTCATAACTTGTTATAAAGTTCATAATATCATCTTTGTTTTAGCTCATTATAGTTATGGAATCGTTTCCATGGTAGTCTTTGAAGAAATTTCATTTATTAAGTGCTGATTAATTGCAGGATTCTACTTACTCTTTTATCTCCTTGTGTGTAACATTGATTACAGCAAATCTGGTGTTATTGCAAGCTGAAAGTTGCTATCATTCATGTTGCTAATCTGTCATTATTCATTTCATTTTATTGCTTTAGTGAAGGCCATATAATTTGAATGCTTAATCTGCATTTTCTGTCTATAAATGTCCAAGACACCTGATTATCATAAATTTAACTAATATTATTAAGCCTGATAAACCAAGTTACTGCAATGGTAGTTCTGTTACCTCTTTTTTGTTTTGTTTTTTTTAAAAAACCCACAATGATTTAAGACAAACAAAATTGTTGAGTCTTTAGTGTGTCATTTCTCACTGGTTGTTTGGTTTTTTTTTAAAGAGAAGCTTTTCCATTATAAGAACATCTGAAGTACTCAATTAAAGCAATTTTGTTTCACTCCTTAAAATAATAAAATAAAAAGGCTATTTCATTTTTGGCAGCACCATTGCATTATATGGGAATATAAATAGCAGCTCTCAATATTAATTCAAGGGAAGTTCTGAACAGGAGCAGTAATTCTCCATTATGAGGTACTAAGAATTCCATGAGAATATGAATACACACACACACATGAATAGATAGTGATGACTGCAGAAAATCTCAGCATGTGAATATTACACCATTTTCTTGAAAGTTTTCCTGTGCATTCATTTATCAAGGCCCTGCCAGTGCTGTCTTTTCCCAAAATGCACCCCGCAGGCAAATTCTTCTCTTTCATTCCAGCCCTGAAAAGAGAAGGGAAAATATTGGTGCTTTCCCCCCCTTCTCTGGATGCTATTTCTTCAAACCTTTTGTGCTCATCCTTGCCACGAAACGCAAACTGAATTACTTTCTTATTTATTTGGCTTTTGCTGATAATGGCAGTAGCAGACGGCACCAAAGAAACGAGAGAATGCAGGTTAAATGGATGCAATAGCAAATGCCATAGAAAAACAGAAAAAGAAGGGAATGAAATTTAACAGAGATAAAGGCAGCATTCTTTAGGAAATTTTTTTTTAACCTGGATGACTAGTGGTACCTGTGGATATAATCAGGAACCTGAATTAAATCTATTGGCTTTAAAACAGTATTTTTCAAGCTCGATAACTAGCAGATGAGTGCACTTCAATTCCCAGAATTCCCCAGACAGTGGGAACAAAAGAACAAAAATAAAAAAAAATATAGAAAGAATTGGCTTCTGATATTCCTTACAGCAATACCAATATATTTCAACCTCTCTAAAGTTATAGCTTGTTACAAGTGGATTTACATTTGAGCCCTCAAATTTCTGTTGCTAAGCAAGATCACTGTTCAGTGAGTTTTATTTTGTTTTATGACCTTTCTCACCACACCTGTTAAGTATACCATTGTAGTTAACTTACTAACAGAGTTGTTGAGTGAACCAGGGCAGTTCTTAAAAGTTAGAAACACGGTTGTTAAATGGATCTGGCTTCTCCGCTGGCTTAGTCAGAAGGTCGCAAAAGGGGAATCAGCTTGGTTTTTCTTTCCATGCCGATACACATCCCTGACTCCAGAATTTTATTTTTAACCCGGCTTTCTTTTTCCTTACAGATTTCTCAGGAGACGTAACTTACTCTCACGGCTTACTGTGAAGATAAAAATGAACTAGCCTCTTCACCATCTGACGCACGCTTGCGAAACTTGACTTCAACTCTACTGAAAGTAAGTCAGAGGAGACGTTGACAATTCTTCTTTGTCATTCTTCATAGAATAGAATAGAATAGAATAGAATAGAATAGAATAGAATAGAATAGAATAGAATAGAGTAGAATTAGAATTAGAATTAGAATTAGAATTAGAATTAGAATTAGAATTAGAATTAGAATTAGAATTAGAATTAGAATAAAATAGAAAATAATAAAGTAGAATTAGGATAGGAAAGAATAGAATAGAATTCTTTATTGTCCATGTGATGACCCAGGGTGGGATATAAAACAAACACAGTCACAGAAAATAGGTGAAGCCCCTTTTATTCCTTCACTTTGCTTCCAAGCTCCAAATATTCTTGACAGAAGACAAAAAAACCCACACAAACAGTTACAAGAAGAAAGAAAAAACAACACAAACCAAGCAAAATAAGGACTGGAGGACATCCACAGATAACACACACTGGGAAGGACGCCAAACTCAGAGAGGAACCATCAACTAGAGATATTTCCATGCTTTGTTTCCAGCACTTGCCTGTACGCATGTCCGTCCTCTTATCCAGTTGTCACAGCTGCAGCCCATGAAGAGGATCAAGGCCCTTTCCTTCCCCGTAGACCACACCATTCACATCTCTCCCTTATCCTCTCTTCCCTGTGTGTCCTAGGATGGGGAGGAGATGGGCCTGGGTCCTCCTCTGACTGGTCTTCCCCAGCCTCCTCCATGACCACCCGAGCCACATTTCCACTCCCTATCGGCTGTTCCTCCTCTCCCTCAGAGTCAGTCTCCACCAGGGGCGTAACAGTCCAAGTGTGATTGGACACACAAGGAACTTCTCTTGGTGCTAATGCTCTCAGTGCACATAAAAGAAAAGAGACATTTGTCAAGAGTCCAGAATCATCAGGTACAACACTTAATAATAGTTTTAGGGCACAATAAGCAATCAAATCATACTAGGGATCATTTAAGAGAACCAAGTCCGACGTCTGGGTACAGCCCAGATTAGTCTAGGATTAGTCATCCAGAGTCCCTTTGGTTAATAAATGAGATGTATAAACACAGGTGGCCCTCAGCTTATGACCATAATTGAGCCGCAAATTTATGTTGCTAAGTGAGAAATTTGTTAAGTGAGTTTTGCCCCATTTTACGACTTTTCCTGCCACATTTGTTAATCAAATTGCTGCTATTTTTAAGTTATCTGGTCATTAAGTGAATCTGGTTCCCCCCCCTTGACTTCGCTTCCCAGAAGGTTGCAAAAGGGGATCACGAGACCCTGGGGGACATTGCAACCGTCATATATGTGAGTCAGTTGCCAAGCACCTGAAGGTAAACCGTGTGACCACGGGGGTGCTATAGTGGTCACAAGGGTGAAAAATGGTTAAACGTCGCCTTTTTTTCAGCGCCATTGTAACTTCATACAGTCATTAAGCGAACTGTTGTGAGACAAGGACAAGTTGTACATAAAGTAAAGGACTAAATAAAGAGCCACTTTCAGGTGGATCTCTGGTTGCTTCTCCTTATGCGCCATGTGGCCTGTGCAACCTCATGTTAAAGCTTCTCTTGCCCCATACACCACCAGTCAAAATTCATATTAGTGATCCGCAGGATTTGAAATTATGAGTTTGGTGGTCCTTGAGGTCCAAAAGGTTGGCGACCCCTGCTCTACAACATTGCAAACCTTGAAATATCTTCAGATACTAGCATGAAGCTTCCAGGAAAACAGCCATAGTTGAAACTTGGAGGTCTCTTGGTTTCATAAAACCCTTAATGAAACCCATTTCTTTGTAGAGAAGTCAAAAGGTTGCATTCGTCATCACTGACCTAACATGTCCTCTTGATCTCAGCTTGATTGTGATGCAACAGTGAAAAAGCCAGGAAGTGCCACAATTATGTGAACATAACCTTGTCCTCTGGGCTTCGTCTTCAAGGCCGTGCTATCAACTCAGAAAAGTCCATGAGGAACGGCAGTTGTCCTTCATTAAAATGAGGAACACCAGTTTGGGAATTAGGTTGGGAATTGCATTCTTTGTTGTCGTGATGGTTGTAGTCATAATCACCATCAAAAGAGATTCCTTGACTCAGTTCTGTAGGAACCGCATGTATTTGCCCTCTCTGGCCAAACACATGTCATCAGTGGTGCCCAAGGAAAGTTATGGAAGAAACCATACCAAGAAGACCACTAGCTCCGTTGCAAAGGAGGAATCTGGTGGTGGTGATCACATCACGAAGGCAGTGGAAGAGCATGAAATGCAGCAGCTAGAAGATGCCAAATCTAGGCATTGATGCATCCAAGAAATAATAATAAGATTGTAAACATGTGAGCAGGACCTGAGTTTAGTGGCTGTAGAAGCCAACAGTATTGTGAGTTTTAAAAAATAGCAACACTTTCTAATTATATCTATGTTAAGTTTTCGCAAAAATATTAGTAACTCCTGCAACAACTATCTAAGTGTATAATATTCTCTCTGCACTGCTTAGGATTAAGGCTACTAGAAAATCAATTTCTGAGTCCATTTATGGCCTGTGAAACAAGAACTGATGGATTCCTATCCTGGAACGTGTAAATATTAGTTTCTAGTTCAATTTAAATACACAGGCAATGTACTGCCAGAAAAGGCTGTGTATTAAAACAACAGCAGGTGTTGAATTGTGTTGCCTTTATGGACTTTTATTGCTCAAAAATAAGTTTGCATCTGGATAGTATCAATTTTAAGGCTAATTTTTTTAAAGGGAAACCTGGGGCCTTATCATTATACCGAGTTTGGAATCTATAAGAAGAGTTAATTGCCTGAAAAACCCAAGGAACGTTCAGGGAAGAAAGGATAACACAAACTTGTAAAACATAAATAAATCAAACATGCCTTGATTTCTTGACTTCCGTTGATATGATTGGTCTTTCTTTTCCCCAAGCTCTCTGTCATCAGTGATGGAAATATATTTTTCCAGTTTATTTTTTTCACCCAAGAGCTGGGCAGGCCCAATTGTTGTTGAGGTAGAGAATTGAGGTCCTTGACTACTGACCAAGCTATGGAAGATTCAAATGCATAGTCCTCCTTCGATATCAAATTATATTTAAACTAAATTTGTATATCAGTGATTGCATGACCTCTGTAGATGCCATACTCTACCTAAATGCATACAAGAAAGTTTAGTTCAAACCTCCACATTGAGTTTTGGGGGATTCTGTTTCAGAAAGCTGACTTCTCCTATCCTCCAGTAGGTGGTTAATCTGGGATCTTCTTTCTCCCTCTTGGCAGATGAATGTCTTGTAACCTTCCTCCTTCTGCTGCCCAGTTAGCAGCTGCCCTACATGCTCCCATGACTCTTGATATGGATGCTGTCCTCTCAGACTTCGTTCAGTCCACGGGGGCAGAGCCTGGTCTAGCCAGAGACTTGTTGGAAGGTAAGAGCTCCACCACGAAACATCATCTACAGCAGGGGTCCCCAACCATGGCAACTTGAAGGCTTGTGGACTTCAACTCCCAGAATTCCTCAGCCAGCCATTCTGAGCAACTCTCAGTCCACAAGTCTTGAGGCTGCTAAGGTGAGGGGCTCTCAATCCACCTTTCCTTCAGCTCCCTTTGCATGTGTTGCAGGATAGGAGCCCCCAAATGTAGAAGATACACCTCTCTGGATCTCATCTTCAAACCTTACTAGACAACCCATGACTTGTTGCATCATCCTTTCTGCGAGGCTTCCTTACTTCTTCATGCCTTCAACCAGGGCCGAACAGCTAATGTACTTCCTTCCATGGAAATGTTGGGATACCCTGAAGGGGTTGGTTGGTTGGCGTGCTGCGGTGATGCCGTGTGGTTGTGACAATCCATTGGTTGTTTCCGAGAAGTTTTTGATCTATGGCAGTGTTATCCTTTTCACAGCTTGTGTTGGTTGTGCAAAAACTGTTGCCCTGTGATGCACGGTTTTTCAGTTAAAGGTTCAGGAATGAAAGCTTTCGCGGTATATAGGTTTATGGGACAAAGCAGAAGAGGCAGAATTTGTGGTGAGCAGATGTTGTCAAGGGTGGTAGATTCATTGTTTTGCTTCAATTTTTATTAGCAAGTTTAGATGCTAAGTGGGCTGGACTTTCCTTTGTTCCCTCGTGTATCAGACAAAATCAAGTTGGGATTATCTTCTCAGGACTAGGCATTCTCTCCTACCAGCTTCTCCTTCATGCTTCTTTTAAATGAGCCAGGAGGTCCTCCCAACATTCCTTCACACACGTCCTCATAGTGACATCTGGAACAAGGCACAAGATGTCACGTGCATAAAATACGTAACTCAACGCCATTCGCACAAGGATGTCACATCATGCACAGGATGTCCCTTTCCCACAAGTACCTTTGCACCGTTTCTTTACAACATCACAGTCAGGTGACCAAAAGAAGGCATTTGTGTAAAGTCAGGGAAAGATACACTTGTTCTTTTTTTGTATTAAGCCATCTGTAAAAGAACAATCTGCCACCTGTTTTATGGAATAATTCTCACCCACCTCCAGCTTGGTAGATTGCTGAATCCAAAGGAGGTGGGATTTGCCACGCACTCGTACAAAACTGTGGAGAAATTCACATGAGAGCAGTGGAAGGACCATCTCAGATAGTCTTTAGCTATTCTGGGAGAAGCCATCTCTGAATCCTTTTCAACAACCTGTGTTCACAAGGGAGGAATCCACAGTTGGCCAACACTACACAACATCACATTCCTTGCCTTATACAGTTCTCTTAATAGCAAGATCAATAAACAAGAACCAACCAGGAAGGTCTCTTTAAGGCTAGGATCAAACCTTGTTGGACATTGCAATATGAATTTGCAACCTTCCTGCATTGACTTGTTGATCCAAGCAGAGTCTCTTCCAATGATTTAATTTTTATGAAATTCATTTAAGTTTCTATTAACCAGTGGAAGTTCTGAGTGCTTCATCACTGGAGGCTTTTAAGGAGAGACTGGTCAACTATTTGCCTGAAATGGTCTGGGGCAGCTAACCGTTCTGGACTCCTGTGCCAAAAATTTTGCACTCACGTTCTTGCGTGCCAGCACCCAGAAGGCAATGTGCGTGCCCCACACACATCCCATCTGTGCATGCACATGCAATCTCTCCCTCCCTCCAGTTGTCCCCTTACCTGCACTGTGCCTCACAGCTGATTTTAGGCTGGTTTGAGGCCTTTTTCGACCTCCCAGAGGCTTGAAAAAAAAGCCTTTGCAGGCTGAATAATAGATATTACAGGAAGTGACAAAATGGGCCTATTATTCATCCTGCAAAGCCTGCAGAGGCTTTTTTTCAAGGCCGAAAAAGGCCTCAAACCAGCAGAAGAATCAGCTGTGAGGCATGCGCAGTGAGGTAAATTTGCCTTGCACAAATGACTCTGCGTGCCACCTAAGGCACGCATGCTGTAGGTTCGCCATCATGGGTCTAGGATCTCCTGCTTGAGCGGGGCTGGACTAGAAGACCTCCAAGGTCCCTCCCAACTCTGTTATTCCGCATTATCTCAATTTGAAGTGCTTCTTCCCAGCTTCCTGGTTATCTGGGCTAAATGGTCACTGATGATAAATGTCCCTCCTCTCTTTTTAGCTGGTGTGTAACACACTCCCTCTTAGGCTTCCCAGTGTGACAGACTGAAATAAAAGTCTTATTTTCTGTAAGCAATATGTTATAGACCATATTTTATCTTTACTGGCACATAGAGAGTGTAAAAGGTAACTTTCCAAGAGCACCAAATAGAAAAGCAGTTGTATATGTGTGTGTGTGAGAGAGAGAGAGAGTGTGTGCTTGGGAAGAAATTGCAATGGTCAGTCAACATGGTTGTGAATCCAAACGAAGGTAAGATTTAAATAATAGTGGTTTGGAAGAAAAGCAACCTAACTGTTTGACGTCAGCTGGCGTTTCACCGTGCCATTTCAAAGAAATGTCAGCTTGGAGGGCTGCCTCATTGCCAGCCAATTTGTGGAGACACTGTTCACAAGAGCATGTGGTCTGGGGGGAATGTGGTAATTTCTGACTGTCCTTTGAAAGATTGCTAAGAGCGCTCATCCTTCTGCTGTTAATGATGCCTTACTTCAATGGAAGAAAATTAAATGCATTCTGCTTTGATAAAAACGACTAATCATCTTCGGGTGAAAAAAAGCTAAAAAATTGCTCAAACGTCATTTCTTTTCTGGGTTTTGTTTTTTTGTTTTTTTTCTTTTGGCAGGCAAAGGTTGATCTCTTGGAACAGCAGGATATTGTTCTATCAGCTTGACAATGCTGCTTGAATTATTGCTTGGAGATAACCATTTTGCAGGCATCAAAATAAAGCCACTACTGTTCCTGGTAGCTTTTTCCATGCATAGAAGCCAATTGTGAGATAAAATCGTATAAAAGCATTTTCTGCCTTCAAATTCATCCCCAAAAGTAGCTCCTTCCTTCCTTTCTTCCTTCCTTTCTTCCTTCCTTCCTCCCTCCCTCCCTCCCTCCCTCCTCAAAATTCCTAAAATTTGCCTTTTCATTGCAGAAAATTATTTGGAATTATAAAATGTGATCCTTCCTCCAGAATGGTTGCATCCTTATTTTAATCCAGTTATCCTTGTGTGTGTGTGTGTGTGTGTGTGTGTGTGTTTAATCATTTGATGACATTTCATTGCCACAGTTTTAGCTCTGCTCTTTTTGCCATGTTCTGTCCTCCCCAACACATGGATATTGTGTGTTCAGAATACACCAGGGAAAGAAAAGGCAGTTTAGATGTGAACGATTAAGGGAGGATGATATAATGAATACTTTAGTGGCTTATTTATTAACAGTGCATTGAAAAATAATAAGGGTCTGATGTGATAATTCACCACAGCATTCAAGAGCAAGAATTAAAGTTTAAGAATATAACAAAGGCAATGAACCGGTTATAAATTGAAGTTATATATTATACGTTAGAATGCAGTCCTCAGTGAATGAAATAAATGCGGCTTGTTCAAACATACATCATGCTTTATTGTCTCTCTTCTGGAAAACAGTCTCTTTGCAGAGATCTGCTTAATAAAATATGCCTTTCTTTGAATTAAGCATTTTATATTTCTATTTGAATACGGATCACTGGACTCATCCAAAATGCTCAGTAAATTCTATTATTTGGCCATTTTAAATATTTTACGGTGTTATGAACTAACATATACTATCTCTGGAAGAGCTAATGCTCTAAATATCTGAGAGTTGTTTAAAGCTGGATTATAATTAAATGTACTATGACATTTTGTTTGGTTATTTGGCTAATTAACTGTATCAGCATTTATGCTTTCTGTTGATCAAGTGCTATATAATCCAGGTATCTAATTTCTAGAGATAACAAAGCTAAGAGGTCATGTGGTCAGAAGTATGAATCATCCAGAAACTAGTATTAAGAGTGGTACAGCTTCTCTTTGGCAAACATAATTTAGATCCACAAAGTTGAATGGGCATCCCCTGTCAATTTTTGGCTCACTTCCCTTCGAAAGTTATTCAGATTGGTAGGCCATCATTACTCAGTTCCACAGATCAACTCTGTGAAATAGGGATTTCTCTCATTTTTCCTCCATAGTTTAGTTCAGGGGTCTCCAAACTAGGTAACTTCAAGATTTGTGGACTTGAACTCCTAGGATTCCTCGGCTGGCTATTCTGGGAGCTGAAGTCCACAAGTCTTCAAGTTGCCAAGGTTGGAGGTTTTTGGTTTAATTCACTGGCTCATCCTTGCTGGTTTCGAGGAGACCAAAATAACTGGGTGTGCACTCCATTTTAATAAGTTTTAACAACCTGCTATGTGGCGCTGTTAGATAGACCAATATTTTTCCTAGCATCAGAGCTTTCTCCACAGAGTTGGGTTTTCACATTATGTGTCCAAAGCAGGATAATTTGAGCCTGGTCCTTTGTGTCTTGAGTGAGGACTCTTAAGTTGATGTGTTCAATGATCCATTGGTTGGCTTTCTTGGCTTTCCGTGATATTTCCAGGCATCTTCTCCAGCCCTAAAGTCCAAATGTGTCAATCTTCTTCCCATCTTGCTTCTCCAAACCCCAACTGTTGCTTCCGAGAGGCTCACAGACAATGAAAATCACTGCCAGTGTTTAGTTTGATACCTTTTACTTCAGTTTAATGGATCTGAAACAGCGGATGTCTGCTGGTCCTATTTATAGACATCATGCCTGTCGAAGTCAACCCTGCCTCCCTTTCTGTGTTTTTAGGCAAAAACTGGGATTTCACTGCTGCTTTGAGTGACTATGAACAGCTCAGGCAGGTGCATACAGCTAACCTGCCCCACGTGTTCAACGAAGGGAGGTATCCCAAACAACAGCCACAGCAAAAGCCAGAGAAAGAACCTTCCCAACAGGTGAACAAGAGTGAGCGGCTCTCCTTTCCTAGGCAGGAGGACATCTCCCAAGGTAAAGTGGATTTCTGCAGTGGATTCTGCCTCTGGAAAGCACTCCAAAACTTCACCTGATCTGTGTATTAGCCAACTGATGTTGCTATAGTCCTGTAACAGCTATTTTGCAGTCAGTGTATGGATTATTGAGATGTTTCTGGAGGCCATTCAAGGTGCTGGGTTGGACCTCAAGAACTTCCCTGGGTTTTGGCCTTGAGGTTCTTCCAGGAACATCTCCACACATAGGCACTTGGCTAATTTATCCATTGTAGAGTGGCTACTGCTGCAACATTCGTGTCAGAAACACCGATCAAGGCACTTCTGGGTTGAAAGGACTAGCCGATGAAATCCGGGGAGGCTCAGGGGAGGCTCCTTTCATGTTCATGTCATTTTATATTATGTAGACTAGCCACCAACATCTTTTCATGGTTCCCACATGAAGGAGGCTGGATTCTCAATGCTTTCCTGTTGCAGCTCCCTTGTTGTTACACACCTGTTCCTAGTTAGCATGGCATCCTTATAGTTAGCTTTTCAGAAAGTGTTAACTCCATCAAGCGTATTTGCACCAGTTGAGGGAGGACTTTATTTATTTATATCCCTGTTTTATATACCATGGTGTTCCAGGAAGAACTCCCTGCATTTAACAAAACAACAAAAACTGCATAAAATATCCCCAGTAAATGAAAATAATAATTTCACTTCATTCATTTGAAATGTCCATGGTAACTAATAGCAGAAATTAAACCATACTGAGCTTAGAAACATAATTCCTAAGGGAGACGTTCTTGATCAATGTGCCCACGCCTTGTAGATGTGTGGGCTTAATTGAGAAGGATCACTATCTTTAGGCATGGGGCTTATTGCTCAGAGGCTACAGACAATTCCAAAATCCGGATTTATTTGACAGTAAATAAAACAGTGTCAGTTTTTGGGTCTGCCACAGGCTCCCCCTTGATCCCTTGGCATGGATAATCAGTTGAGCTGCCTCAAAGCCCAGGTAGCACCTGCCTTCTGAAGCCCCCATTCCATGGACATCATCCTGGTTTTCACATCTGGTGAAACTGCTGAGATTTGAGCTTTTATCTCCTCCTCCTCCTCCTCCTCTTCCTCTTCCTCTTCCTTTACCTCTACTTCTACTTCTTCTTGAGATTAAAGCTAACTTGACTTCGTCCCATCTTTGGTGCTGCTGTCAAGGGTGCCTCTAGATCAGGGGTTCTCCATCCTTGGCAACTTTAAGACTTGTGGATTTCAGCTCCTAGGACTTTGCTGGCTGAGGGACTCTGGGAGTTAAAGTTCACAAGTCTTAAAGTTGCCACAGTTGGAGACCCCTGCTCTATATGAGCATTACTCAAAGAGGATAATTATTAAAGATGTATTGTGAACTAGGGAAAGGCAAAAGTTTTACAATAGCTGGAGAGAGAAAAAGTTTTATACCAATTGAAGATAAATCAGGAAACCGAGGAAAACTACCTGCAATGATTTTATGTTGACTCCTCCCGATGGTCCTTTCTTCTGATTATTGGGTGATAGGGATCTTTGAACGTTTTATCCTCTGGGATATTCCAATTCTTAGCCAGCTTTAAAAATCATGCGAGAGCAAAGGTTTTTGTTTTTGTTTTAGTTTTCTGTTGCAGACAGGATTTGTGAATTGAGTGAATATAGGGTGGAAGAGGAGGAGGGGGTGAGGAGGAGGAGGAGGACTATGTGGTCCTTGGTGCTCTCTTGAGCTTGATTGTTTTCTTGCAGACATTACATGACCCAACTAGGGAACACAATCAGTGCTAGAAGAGAGTTGGGTTTGCATGGAGGAGGAGGAGGAGAAGTGGGGAAAGAGGATGATGATTTTGGGGTCCTCTGAGCTGGGCTGTTTTCTTGCAGAAGTTTCATGGCCCAAGTAGGGGACCTCTCTGGGGCACATCTCATTGCCTGTTCTCCTTCTTTGTTCTCCTGCTTAGAGAAGAGGCTTTCTAGGGGAATCTCCCATGCCAGCTCCGCCATCGTCTCTCTCGCCCGCTCTCACGTGGCCACCGAATGTAACAATGACCACTTCTCTCTGGAGATGCCCATCTACACCTTTCAACTTCCCGACCTCAGCGTTTACAGTGAAGATTTCAGGAGCTTCATCGAGAGGGACTTGATTGAGCAAGCCACCATGGTTGCTTTGGAACAAGCTGGTGAGATAGCCTTCAAGCTGAGCGTCCTGGCTTCTTCACGGAGCCCTCCGTTAAGCCCAGGATGGCCGAACGCGGGTTACCTAAATCAGGAATGACAGCTAATCTCTGAAAGGTTGTACACGGGTTAGGAAGTGCCTGGGAAAGTGGTTAAAATGATCAGAGAGATGAAACTCTTGCAGTTCAAGGGGAGGCCAAAGAAAAGGCTGTTCTAATAAGACAGCAATGTGTGGGAGGGTTTGCCTAAACCTTTCTGAAATCATGAATAATGGAAGACTATTGGGCGATTTGCTTTTTGCTCTCCTCTTACATAAGTTGAAGATATCTCTCTGCAGGTGGAAGTAGTTGTTTCTTTAACCACACAAATAAATTTCTACAGTCCACTGAAGACGTAGTTGAGGTTTACAGGTGACTGAACTTCCCCTGGGCCTCGTGAATAAACATAATTATCTGCCTTAGAAGCCTTGGCGGCTGCTGCATCTAATGATGCCTTCAGAGAAATGGGCCTTTGAGGGAGATGAGCAGAGCAACCTTCTGTCCCAAAGGTGCTTTTTTTCCCAAGAGGCAATTGGACTTTCTGGCTTTTTTCTTTGAAGACGTTTTGCTTCTCATCCAAGAAGCTTCTTCAGCTCTGACTGGATGTGGGGAGTGGAAGGAATCTGGTCCTTTGAGTCGTTGAGGCCCCTTGGAGGTTTATCTGTGTCCTCAGGGTCACCTGAGTAGTGCAACATCCTGCACTTTTCTTCAACAGAGGAGGGGCATGGCAGAAAATACCTTGCATCCAAGAAGGCTCCACGCCTATTCACTGCTCAGGTGACCCTGAGGACCCAGACACACCTCCAAGTGGCCTCAATGGCTTTCTGAAAGAACGCAAATGACCAGCTGTCTGCAAGGAATCTCAACCCTTCCATTCCCCACATCCAGTCAGAGCTGAAGAAGCTTCTTAGATGAGAAGCGAAATGTCTTCAAGGAAAAACAAAGAAAGTCCAGTTGCCTCTTGGAAAAAATAAAATAAAAGCATCGTTGGGATTATCATGACCTGAGAAGCTCCATAGACAAAGCAGTTTTTGTTTTTGTTTATGGTTGAGGATGAATTTGGATCTGACTAGGTGTGCACAGAGAAGGGAATATAAGTAGCCCTTGACTTATGACACAACTGAGCCCAGCATTTCTGTTGCTAAGGGAGACATTGGTTAAGTGAGTTTTCTCCTATTGTATGGCTTTTCTTGACCACGGTTGGTTAAGCGAATCACTGCAGCTGTTAAATTAGTCACAGGAGCAAAGTTGGTTTCCCTGCTGACTTTGCTTGTCAGAAGGTCACAAAGGAGACCATGTGATCCCCCAGGATCCAGCCAAGGTCATAAATATGACACCAGTTGCCAAACTTCTGAATGTTGATCATGTGATCGTGGGGAACGCTGCAACGGTTGTATGAAAAATGTTCCTAAGTCTATTTAAACATTGAACAGAGGGTTAAATCAGGGGCCTCCAACCTGAGCAACTTTAAGACTTATGGACTTTAAATTCCAGAATTCCTCAGCCAGTAAAGCTGGCTGAGGAAGTCTGGAAGTTGAGGTCCACAGGTCTTAAAGTTGCCAAGGTTGGAGACCCTCGGACTAAATGGAGTGTTCTAAGTCAAGTACATCCTTGACTAACAGCAATCCATTTAGTCCAAGGGTCTCCAACCTTGGCAACTTTAAGACCTGTGGACCTCAACTTCCAGACTTCCTCAGCCAGCTTTGCTCTGTCCTCTGCTTTGTCCTCTGATGAGCCTTTTGCACTTCAGTTCCTACACGGAGCAGGGGATGGGCTGTTACCTCTCCAGGTGCCCAAGAAAGGTGTTGCTGAAAATGAGAACATGCGACTTCTAATTTTATCGCTCCCAAAGGCAGTCCAGCACACTGAGAAAGATGCTTCCCGAGTGAACTCCTAATTTAGATTTAATCAGAGTAGTTGGGTGAGGAAGCGTATACCAGCTGCTGCTCACTGAATGTGGGTGGAGATTATCAAGGGCTTTTCACAAATCCAGCTGAGGTTGACCAATGATACACGTTTTGCTGGGCTGCAGAAAACTCCCGTTCTTGTTTGATTAAAAGGCCCAGAGTCTGGCTTGGTGTGGTTGTAGCTCCTGAATTTCTGAATTAAATAATGCTGTATTCAAGTGGATAAGACAGTTGGGAATCAAATAATTAGTCTAGGAGTTAGTGGTCCTTGGTGCTCTCTGAGCTCGGTTGTTTTCATGCAGATGTTTCATTACCCAACTAGGCATCATCATCAATGCACTGATGGCACCTAATCAGGTAATAAAATGTCTGCAAGAAAACCACACCGAACTCAGAGAGCACCAAGGAGCCCATAACTCATCCCTTAGCTGCAAATAATTTCTTCTGTTGGTGGTTAGTGAAGTTTCTCAGTGAGTAACTTCAGAGCTGGAAGCTGAATGCAGCTCTCAACCTGAGGATAGAATTTACTGGCTAATCTCTTCTGCAAGCTTCTTCTCTTCTCTTCTCTCCTTCCTTCCCCCCTTAATGGATGCTTCATTAACTTCTCCAAGATTTCTTCACACCTTTATTGTACTGATGGTTGACTTACCCTAGGTCGGCTCAACTGGTGGTCAACGGCATGTACCAGCTGCAAGCGTCTTCTTCCATTGGCCACAACCGGGGATGGGAACTGCCTCTTGCACGCTGCTTCTTTGGGTAGGTGTCTATGTCTCCTTGGCTTAGGATACAAGAATGTCTGTTGAATGTCAACCACAGCTGGTTCTTCTGCAGGATTTACATCTATCCCTTCCTCCTTTCAAATAGAAAAACCTGGCCAGCGTCAATATTAAGCTCTTTTCCTTTCCGATTTTACTGATTTCACCTTATAACTACGCTACTTTTGGAGTGACTCTTACTGTAGTCTCATGCTTTAATTGGCTAAGTCAATGTGGAAGAGATTTATTTGGCCTGGGTCTGTACAATCGGTCAAGAATTTATGCTGAGAACTCTAAGGTTACCGTACAGGACAACCAAAGATTAGCACTCAACATCAAAGATTAGAACTAAACAGTTCACTATTTTAGTTATTTCTCCTGCTGTCCTCTTTCATGTCCTTGAAATTCAATATTGCCTATATTCTGGTTTCTCTGGGTTTCTTTAATTGATTAGGGACAGTTTTTATATGTTTGTATATTGGATTTTAATGGATTTTTATTGGATTGTTTTTAGCCTGCTGTGAATCACTCAGGTTCACTTAGATAATATGGACGGCTGTACAAATTGAACAAAGAATAATATAACTTTAGCAGATTTTATCTGAAAGGCTTTCAAATAATTGGAAGGCCTTCAACACCAAATGAATTATGCTTTCATTTATTTTCTATTTTGGTTTCTTTCTTGGGAGAGAGGTGTTTTTGTTTTGTTTTTTAAAGACCTCAAGGTTTCTTTCCAACTTTATGGATCTGTGATTCTTTAGATACACAATCCAGCCTTTCTTTTGCTTGTTAGGGATGTGGGGGTTCCACGACCGAGACCTCGTCTTACGGAAAGCCCTTTACACCATGATGAGGAGTGGGGCCGAAAGGGAAGCTTTGAAGAGAAGGTGGAGGTGGCAGCAGACCCAGCAAAATAAAGAGGTTGGTATGTTGGGTGCTTCCAGAGATTTTTCTCTCCTGAAGGAGCTTCATGGAACCCTTGTTTTTGGTTGAATGGAAGGTGGATGGAGACACAAAGGCCTTCTATTCCTGTTTCCCTTGGACCACAAAAGTTCTCAACTACCCCAGAGAAATCTGGAAGACGTTATTGAATTGCTCTTCGAGGACGTCATCTCTCCCAACATCAAAGCATGTCCTTCCTGCTCAGCCGTTGGTATCCAAGTTCGTCTTTTCTTTTGTTGTGGCCTGTTTTCTTTCTTCAAAGGAACAATGGGAGGGGATGAAACCCATCTGTGGCCAACAGTTCATCTTCTCGGTTGTAAATGTGAATTTTGGCACAAAAACTGATCTGGGGATCCCTTGAAGTTCTGCAGGTTGGAGTAGGACAACGTTTTCCAACCGTGGCAACTTTAAGACGGGTGCACTTCAACTCCCAGAATTCCCCAGGCAGCTTAGCTGGCTTCCTAGGACAACCTTCCTCCATCTGCACCCACTTCTTCTCCCAAGAAATATGCAAACCTTGAAGGTCTCTCCGTTACCTTGGATGGGCTTCTTCTTCTTCTTCTTCTTCTTCTTCTTCTTCTTCTTCTTCTTCTTCTTCTTCTTCTTCTTCTTCTTCTTCTTCTTCTTCTTCTTCTTCTTCTTCTTCTTCTTCTTCTTCTTCTTCTTCTTCTTCTTCTTCTTCTTCTTCTTCTTCTTCTTCTTCTTCTCTTCTCTCCTCCTCCTCCTCCTCCTCCTCCTCCTCCTCCTCCTCCTCCTCCTCCTCCTCCTCCTCCTCCTTCTTCTTCTTCTTCTTCTTCTTCTTCTTCTTCTTCCTCACACTACGTTTTCTTTCTCTCCCAGTCAGGACTGGTTTATACGGAAGAAGAATGGGAGCGGGAGTGGAACGAACTTCTCAAGTTGGCATCCAGTGAACCTCGGACTCACATCAGCAAAAATGGAGGCAGCGGCGGTGGGTAAGTGGATATTTGCCCGGTTATCTTTTGTGGGTGGATGCAGCCAGGAGTGTAATTACCATATAATGGGGAAAGGGTGCTTTGTGGGACATCATGGGGAGCTGAACTATAAGTGAAGCCAGGGGATCATCTTCTAGCGTGTAAATATTTTAAACCAATCAAAGCACCTCTGAGGAAACGGCAGGATTTCCATGAGGATAATCACACAAACTGTCACTCACGAGGAAGCATCTTGTCACCAAGACTAAAGAACAGACTGTCTGTCGAGATCAGCTGACTTTCCAACTCACGGATACTATATTTTCTATCTTGTTTCATATTATTATTTAAACTCCTCTCTTCTCCCCCTTCTCCTCTCTCCTCTACCTCTTGCCCTCCCCTCCCCTCCCATTCTCTTCCCACTCTCCTCTCCCCTCCTTCTTTTCTCCCTCCCTCTCTCCCTCCCTTCAATTCCCTTCCTCTGCTCTCTCTTCTCCCCCTTCTCCTCTCTCCTCTACCTCTTGCCCTCCCCTCCCCTCCCATTCTCTTCCCACTCTCCTCTCCCCTCCTTCTTTCCTCCCTCCCTCTCTCCCTCCCTTCAATTCCCTTCCCCTGCTCTCTCTTCTCCCCTTTCTCCTCTCTCCTCACCTCTTAATCCAAACTGCTTCTGTATTCAGCCTCTTTTCAGCACTTCTCTCAGCCTCATCCTGTCTTTCTCCAAGAGTTCAGGCCTCCTGGTTTTGTACCTCTTGGTGTCCTCTCCAACTAGAGATGTGCTGAAAAGTATTTGCTGGGGTTGGTTTTTTTAAAAATGTTTTTGTCTTGCTCTGTTTTCAAGAAACCTCTTCTGACTGTTTCCTTCTCTAGAAATCAGAGCCCCCCCTACAGCATCACTAATACATTTTTAAACATGGGTCATCCAATTTCTCCAAGGGGAACTCGAAGCACCATAAGTTGGTCTTGCTGGTGACCAGCAACTCTTTGCGCCAGATCTCCCACAAGCCTCTTTGTCAAGGAGGCAAAGGATGGGAGCAAAGAGATCTCACCTGCCCCCAAGAGATTGACTGAAAACAGCAAAGGCGGTTGTAGGTTTGCAACACATTCAGTTGGAAATTGGAGGGGGGGGGAAGAAGGGTGCGTCTAAATTTGCCACATTTCCATCCCACAGGAGTCCTGGCTCCCAGGTGTTGGACACATTGTGTAAGTTAGCCTCTTTGAGATACCTTGGTTCCAAAACCGTTGACCTACGATGCACTGTTTTGCCCCATTAAAGGTTACACATAGAGAAACAGAAGCATTTTAGCAGTAGAGATCAGGGGCCTCCAACCTTGGCAACTTTAAGACTTGTGGACTTCAACTCCCAGAATTCCTCAGCCAGAATTCTGGGAGTTGAAGTCCACAAGTCTTAAAGTTGCCAAGGTTGGAGGCCCCTGGTATAGATAGATGTATATTAAAAGGGGGTGGAGCTTCAGATACCTGGTTCTGGCCACAATTGTGTCTTTTATGACCTTCTTGTAGATCCCTCTTCGAGGCAATAACATCTAGAAAGGGGCAGTGTTGTCCATTACTAGCAGAGGTTGGGCAACCATCCATTCTTCCCGTCGGTTTACTAACGGTTGTAAGTCGAAGTGCAGAAAGAAAGCAGGGAAGTCTTCAAAGCCAACCCAGTTCTTTCATAATAACGTTGTGGAGGAGAATTACCATCATGGCTTTTAAATTATAGATGGGCTAATTTCCTTTGGTGCCAAAACAAGCTTTCAACCCACGATATGGTTGCTTCAAAGCGGCCTCTGTTTTTAAAAAGAAGAAAACAAAAGGACAGATTTTGAAGGGTTCTCCTAGCTTGCTAGCTGCCTCTTAGATCTTTGGTTTTGTTTTGGTTTTAATGAGCAAATAGGCACCTTAAAAGAGATATAAACATTGCCAACTTCCAGCGTTTTGTAGAGGTTTCAGTGTCTACCTGCCAATTCTGGTGCCATGGAAATGACAATTAGTGGTTCACGTAAAGTGGCTACACATGACAGTTCTTAGATTCCAGGCAGAAATAGATCTCAAGGGGTCTTCAAGACCCCTTTGATATTCATATCTGTCAACTTTATAGGCAAAAATTTACCTGCACATAACTGATGGACTAAAAATGGTGTACGATGTTATTTAATAGGTACCTACAATTTGGGGCTTCGTTGTTTTGTTAATTTGCAAGGCTTACTGTATTAAGTTTCTCTCATGCATGCAACAAAGTACATGCATATATTTGCATGGTAAGTAACTGTAAACTAGGGTAGTCTAAGTCTTAGATGTGGCCTCCACAGCCCTTTTAGGTATTGCTATGGAATTGTATTAGGTTTTTTTTTTTAGACAGACAAAAGGGGAAATTAATAAATGCAGTGCATTAAATTTCATTCCCTGTACTTCATTTAAGTTTGCAACTATAACTTTGATCCCATTTACATTTCATGCTGGGAGAACTAGCTAGTTTTTAAATCCAACCCAAGGGTCCTTTTGCAAAGCTCTGCTTCTCTCAGGAGTGTCTTTCTAGCAAGCATCTTCAGCTCTGGTACGATAGTGGCTGTGTTTGTTTCTTAGAGTGGAGAATTCTGAAGACCCCGTCTACGAGAGCCTGGAGGAGTTCCACGTTTTTGTGTTGGCCCATATATTAAGGCGACCAATTGTCGTTGTGGCAGATACAATGCTACGGGATTCAGGAGGAGAAGGTAAATTTTCATGGCTCTTTGGACCTTGGATGGCAAGCCCAGTGTTTTTCTCAACCTTGGCCATATTACATTTGTGGACTTCATCTCCCAGAGTTCCTCCTTTCCTTCCTTCCTTCCTTCCTTCCTTCCTTCCTTCCTTCCTTCCTTCCTTCCTTCCTTCCTTCCATCCATCCATCCATCCATCCATCCCTCCTTCCTTCTTTTGCTTCTGGAGTCCTTACGATGCATTTTGAAGTCTATAATTTTGATATACCATGACTGCCTTTAAAAAAGAAGATCCTTACTTCCTTTTTACTCAACAATTTGTACTATATATTCCACACGATAAAGAAATCTCCTAAACATCTCTAAAGATGTTTAGTGAAAATGATTAAAGAAATTCTAAAGAAAAACAGGAAATAGGAAAAAGGACGAATGTATATAGAGATATGTATATATATAAAGTAATGTAACTAAATAAATATTGTACTATAATAATAATAGAAATAAGTAAGGATTTAGTAAATAAGCTATAGATATATTTGTAGTAAATAAGCTATAGATATATTTGTAGTAAATAAGCTATAGATATATTTGTAGTAAATGAATTTAATTGACACTAATGGATATGTACACTGTTACGACAACCCTACAAAATGTGAGAACTTGTTTCCCTTTTTTAAAACTTGAAATTTTGAATAAACACATTTTTTTTTTTTAAAAAAAGAAGATCCTGGGTCTGTACCTATTGTTTATTTTGTAGTGCAGCAACTTTTTGTGTTTTTTTCCCAGCATTTGCACCCATCCCCTTCGGTGGAATTTACTTGCCCTTGGAAGTCATGTCCAACCGATGCCATTGCTCTCCCCTGGTCCTCGCTTATGACCAAGCCCATTTCTCGGCCCTCGTATCAATGGAACAGAAAGATCAACAGAAGGAGCAAGGTAGGTCCAGCTTGAAATCAAACTGACTTGTTACAAAGAAGGGACCACACAACCACCCTTGAGCCCAGAACTGACCAGGACTGAGATTTAGCCAAGAATGAACCGGCCACATGTCATATTGGAAGGTGGTTTGATAGGAAACTCTAAAAGCTGCGTGTGCCCAGATCCTCCTGCATTGGGCTGATGGATTTGCAGCATAATATGGAGCTCACCATTCCAGGTCAATTCTAAAATATCTGATCGCTAAAATGGAAGCAATCCTTCCCCTTACTTTTTTCTATGGCTCCTCTGGACCTTTTGCCTTTTATCAACAGTAAAAATGTCTCTGGTGTGTCTATACTTGTCATGAATTCTCTTGAATATTCTCCAAGAGAGAGTTGAAAAACAAGAGTAAAACCTAACAAGCTCAGGAGAAAATAAAATTCTGCAGGTTACTATGGTGTCACTAAGATGATACCTGTGCACAGAAGCAAGGAAAGGACTAGTGATCAGACAAGGGAGCCGTCTGTTACATGAATAGACAGAAAAACAAGAGAATCCTTTTTTTTTAGCTGGGGGGAAAATAAAGCCTTTTGAATTAAAATGTGTTAAAAGACTAAAAACCCAGATATAAACTGGTAAGGTAGCAGGGCTTCATCTGCTCTAAGGAAATAATTTTTTTATGGCTTTCGGAAGATGATGTGGGGAGAAGCTTCAAATGGAGACATTCTTTCCACACATGTTCCTCAACCTTCCCCTCTTCTTCTTCACCCCTCAAGCGTGAATTTGATAAGGAAGAGACAATGATAAGTCAACAGTCACCCTTAAAAATCAAAGAAAGGCATAAAAATAAAAATAATAACAGTAAGATCCAAGAAAACGTCTCTCCCCCTCCATTTTTCCGATAGGAAATGTGGTAAACAAAGAATATTATGAAGGGAACAACATTTTTTAAAAAAATTGGAGAAGGATTGGCAGAGTCTGCTTTGCCCAAACGGACTCTCTGTGTGGTGGTTTTCTAGGCTGCGCCTTGATCTGAAGTCCTCCTGCGGCTTCCCTCAATATTAAATGAACTGCTCTCCTCAGCGTCCAAATCATTTGCTCCCAACCTAGTTTGGCCTTCAATTCTGCATGAGGTTTTCATATGAAGTAGATTATGGATGTGGAGTCCAGTTGAGTCTTCTCATGTCCACACACCCCCAAACCTTGCAGCATTCCTCGCTGGAGAATCAAATCTTAAAAGAGTTTCAGGAAGGCCCGAGAAATCTCCGGTTTTCTCTCTGGACCTTTATTGATCCGATGAGGTCGAACGTCCCCCGTGAAGGGATTTTAACTTCCTCCTGCTGGTGCTTTCTTTCAAGAGGCTTTTCCTGGGAAAGGCAGAAGTGGCCTTCTCGCTTTCTTAAGCTTGCTGATGACAGTGAATAAGCGCCATGCCGAAATTCTTTTAATCGTAGATCGGTGGCCAATATATTCCTAGAAGCCTTTTTTCGCCCTCCATGTGTTTGTCAGTTCAAAGACACAAGTCCTTCTTTCTGCCCCCGGGGCTGGCTTCCCCTGATGGGAGAAGCATCATGGCTTCTCTCCCAGAGTTGTTCAAAGCCTCCATTGATTTCAGCAGAACAAGGAGACACTTTGAATGGGAAGAGAAGTGGTGACAAAGGTGGTCTACTAAGCAACAACGCGGGATTAGATGATGCTTTTTTTTCTGGCAAGTTGTAGGAGGTGGTTGGAAAGAACGGGGAGAGATGACAATTGTCATCTTGTATATATGTATTTACAGTTGTATTTGTAAATGGGTTTAGGTACAGTAGCCACCCAACTTTTCTAGAAGAAAATGGGTATCTGTTTGAATTGGAGCCACCAAGGATTGCAAAGAGCCATTTTGGATAAACTAATATCCTCAGTAAAAATTCTAGAGAAGGTCTTCTTTAAAATGCTCCAGATTAATTGTGTGTGTGTGTGTGTGTGATGTGGCTGCTGTTTTGTTAGATCTTGTAGTGCTTCCATCTTATAATAGAAGAGAATATTCATACCTCAGGGTTGAACTGTGAGGTCTTTGGTGCTCTCTGAGCTTCGTGTCCCCACAAATTTGTTTTCAGCCAGACCAAAAGGGGAGATTAATAGATATGCAGTGTGTTAATTGCATCGCTGTAATTCATGAAGTTTGCAACTGTTTGGAAACCATTCAGAGGCATTGAGGAGTCCGACATATAAGTATTTGCAGCGTGATTCTGTCTCCTCTTTGCATGTGGCAAGAATATGAAATTGAGATGAACTCCGTAACTCTAAACTTTGAAGTGTGACTTAGTTGCCTGTGCTTTATACTGATCATTTTGAGCGTTTTGCCGTTTTTAGCTGTGGCCTGTTCATCAAACCATTGTTTGAATGGGTTACAACTGCATTATTTGAAGATCTGAGGGGGAGGTAGGCTGTTTGTAATGGATTGAGTGGTCTAGTGGGGTGTTTATTTTTATTTGCACAGAATCTTTTTCAGTGGCTATTGGAGACGGATTGGACTATTTTGCAGGAACTCTCCACAGGGTTAACTTAATTGAATTAAAGGATTCATTCCTTTGGACATTTTGTCAGTTTGGATGTGTTTTTATGAAAAGTTTGAATTTGACTATCTTTCCCCTATATTTGTTGTGGGTTTTGTTATTAGATTTTAGATACTGATTTTAGGTTTAGATTAGATTTTAGGTTTTGTTGTTAGAATAAAAGTCAGTTCATACACTGACAGTGCTTGTATGCATTATATATTCTGTTACATGAGAAAGTATACAGTATATTCCCATTTTTAAAAAATTGAACCTAAAGATTCCTGCCCACACCTTACAGCATTTCTGTTAAAATTTTAACAGTTAAAAGTGGGAGAACAGGAAGGGAAGACAGGTACCTTGGTCCTTTCCTCCTTTCCTCTAATGTGCTGCAATTTTATTTAAAGAGCAGGAGAAGAAAGAAGCTTGCAAAATGTTATTTGGTGGTGAAAAAAATATCTCCACAGAGTTCCAAACTCCGGTTTAATCCTTTCGTTTCCTTCTAAAATATCCCTCGCATCAAAATACCGTTTTAAAAAGTCGCTGCAAAACCCAACAGGTGTGACCCAGAATTCTTGACAAAGTTGCACAAGACTTCCTCAGATGATGTGCTGCTTACTTGGCACCTGTACTTAATTAATTAATTAAAAGAGCCACAGCTTTTATGTTGCTTTTATTTAAAACGACCCCATGCCTTTTAAACGAGAGGCGGTCATTGCCACACACAGTGAGTGCCATCTAGTGATATAGGGACAATACGACAAGCCCTTTGATGTCCTCCCTTCATAGCTGTGTTTATTGATCTAGGTAGGACATAAAGTATATTTCCTGTATACGAGGCCTCTTCTTGTATTAGCAGCAGATGTTTTCTAATGCATGCAAAACACTTCGAACGCTTTTCTTTTAGGTACCCTGAGAACATTTGCACAAAGACAAATTCCTTGTGTGTCCAATCACACTTGGCCAATAAAGAATTCTAGTTCTAAATCTAAAAAGTCGGCAGAGATTCTCAGTCCTCCAGGTCACAGTTGTCTCAAAGGTGCTATTTTTCAGGAGACAACTTTCTGGTTTTTCCTTTTGAAGATGTTTTGCTTCTCACCCAAGAAGCTTCTTCAGCTCTGACTAGATGGTGGGGAATGGAATGATTTATCTGTACACTTATCTGTATATTTTGCATGCATGTACATTGTACATATATGCAAACGTACATTGGTTTCTTATGCCTCCTAAGAAAGCACCTTTCGGACTTTGAACGTTCAAGGCACGTTGCTGAAGGTTGTTAAGATACATCTCGGATATAATTGGGATGTATAATATAATAGGATGGAGAGATTATATGATATGATAGTTTTAGCTAGGATGTATAACACGATGGGAAGGGGAAAAAAGGACTTGATGTATCCAATACACAATGGCGTTGTATAATTATGAATAGTTATGTATATTAAAAATGTATAATAAAATATATATTTTTTAAAAAGATACATCTTGGCCCTTGAGGCTATAGTGCTCCTTGCCAAAACATTTTTTTTTTAAAATAAAAAGCTGTAAAGATTATTGGGAATTTATTAGAACAAAAATGGGTGCAGCTTGCATACTTGTCTGCTTGTGGCTGAAAAGGCCATTGATCAAAATATATAGACTGGCGTAAGTGTGTCACTAGCCATTTAGGTTTTCTTTCTCTCTCTCTCTCTCTCTCTGTCTGTCTCTCTTCTTCAGCCATTGCTGCTGCTTCTTTCCCAAATCGCCTTCCTTTCTGATCTTTTCTTCTTTCCTTCAGCGGTGATCCCCCTGACTGATTCTGAGCATAAATTACTGCCTTTGCACTTCGCGGTTGATCCGGGCAAAGACTGGGAATGGGGCACCGATGACAGCGATAACATCAAATTGGCCAAGTAAGGTTCTTTTCAGTCTCTTTTAAGATTTCAAAAGCAGCCCTTATGTGTCTCCAGGATTCCTGGTGGGCTTTGCAGAACGGGGATCGCAAACTGGAGGGAAAACTTGGAGCGTTAGCGCTCTTGTAACACAATCACAGCCAGATGGGGTCTCACCAGAGGAGACACGAATGGGGTATATTTTTCAATCCTCGTGGGGGAATCTCCTTTTTCTTTCCTTCCTGGTCCTGTCCTCACCTTTAAGATGGCGGGTTGGAGAGATCATTTTGTTGTGTAACGTATACGACATGGTGGGTTTCCCCCTTCTCTCTCTTTTGTGTTCCCAGTTTGATTCTGTCTCTGGAGGCCAAGCTTAACCTTCTGCACAGTTACATGAATGTAACCTGGATTCGCATGCCGTCAGAAACACGGGTAAATGTTTTTCCTTTGCCTGGTGGCTTGAGAGAAATAAGGTCTATTTGTTTGGCTTGAGTTTCCACTCAAAAACTGGCAACCCAGGGCTGGGCATGAACGCAAGGGCAAAAGACAGCCTCCTGCCCAGTTGCGTTAACAGGAATAACACCCACACAACAGTACAGAAAGAATGCTTGAATGTTAGGTAAAATCTAGGAAGCTTCTAGGAATCGCTTGCAGTTTTCACTTTTGTAGACGATTTGGGCTGTGGTTGTAGCATCAGCCTTACTTCATGACGCCTAACCAGATTAAATCAGAATGAAACTGTATAAAATGCGAATATCTAATTCCTTCCACTGCATTATCCCTCATCCTGGATGCCAATGACTGAAAAAGCTTGGTGAAAAATTTTACAACTCGTTGAATGAAAACCAAGTAATTTCCCTCCCAATTAAGCTGGCTGCCCCTGTAGAGTTTCATCTGGGTGTGGTGTTAACCAGATGTTATGCACAACAACCCATGCCTTTGAAGATAATTTGATCTTCAGAAGTGAAGAGTTTAGACAAACTGCCTGCAAATGTACACAATGGTTCTTTGAGTACAACCACTCCCGATTTTTAATGGTTCTCCTGCTTTCTCTCCCAGGCTCCGTTGGCTCAACCGGAATCTCCTACTGCCTCAGCTGGAGAAGATGTCCAGTCGCTGGCAGACTCCATGGATTCAGACAGGGATTCCATTTGTAGTAATTCCAACAGCAATAATGGCAAAAACGGGAAAGAGAAAGAGAAAGAGAAACAGAGGAAAGACAAGGAGAAGAACCGAGGAGATTCGGTGGCTAACAAACTTGGAAGTCTTAGCAAGACTCTGGGCATCAAGCTGAAGAAGAACATGGGTGGTCTTGGTGGGTTGGTCCATGGCAAGATCAACCGAGCCAACGCCGGGAATGGCAAAAACGGGGAGATCACAGAGAAGCCTAAAGAGAAGAAGTCCAAATCGCGTAAAGGAAGCAAAGAGGAATCGGGCCGCTCTGCAAGCACATCCCCCTCGGAGAAGACCACCCCATCGCCCACGGAGAAGGCGAGTATCTCCCCCGCGGAAAAGGCCAACTCAAAATCTCCGTCCGAGAAGCAGCCGGACTCCTGGAAATACAGCACAGACGTGAAGCTGAGCCTCAACATCTTGAGAGCCGCCATGCAAGGAGAGCGGAAGTTCATTTTTGCCGGCCTTCTCCTGACCAGCCATAGACACCAGTTCCACGAGGAGATGATTGGCTACTACTTGACCAGTGCCCAAGAGCGCTTCAGTGCTGAACAGGAGCAGAAGAGGAAAGAGGCAGAGAAGAAGGCCGCGGCTCTCGGCGGCTCCTCTTCTCGGAAATTGGACCAAGAAGGGTTTTCCAAGGAGAAGCTGGACTCATCTCCTCAGGGGAGGGCATCACCAGTGTTGACTCAAAGCCATACCACTCAGCTAGTTTTAAAGTTCAAGGACCGTTCTGCTCCCACAGCGGCTTCCTTCTCGTCCCCTAGCAACAGCGCCAAGAAGAGTGGTCCCATCCCAGTATCTGCCCATTATAGCCATATGCCCCCCGTCCAAAGGCAGAGCGTCATCCACCTGCACGACTTCAACGCCAAGCCATCCAGCTCCCAAGACGACGCCTACAAGCCCGTGGTGGGCACCCTTAAAACGTGCGCCACCTATCCTCAGCAGAACCGCTCCTTGTCCTCGCAGAGTTATAGTCCGGCCCGGATAGCCGACATCCGTACGGTCAACACGGTGGAATCCTTGGCCTACACTCTGCCCACGGACCCCAAGTCACAAACGTACACCAATGGGTTTAATAATAGCAACGACATTAGAGACAGCTTAGAGTACGTGGACGAAGAAGCTCCACAAACCTGGTTGAACAATGAGAAAAACAGAAGCAGGACCACGGTTTGTCCCCTGTATGCCATCCAGCAGAACCGTTGCAAGACGGAGAATTGCTCCTTTTACGGCCGCCCCGAAACCAAGAACTTCTGCTCCTGCTGCTACAAGGAGGAACTCAAACGTAGGGAGCGGGAGAGTAAAAGGTCCCGGCATTGAAGACGTGGAGCTCTTCGAATAAATATTTATTTCATTCTTTTTCTTACTTAGGACATACTGTTATGTGGTAAGGGACTGAAAGAGGAAAGAATGGGGGGGGGTCTAGAAAGCGCTAGCTTTTCAAATTTTTCTTTTTTTTTGCAGGGGTAGTGGGCAGGAAAACAAAAACAAAAAAAAAAAAAAAGAAAGCGAGGATCTGTGGTTGATCAAGAGTTGGTGGCTTCCCATTTCACTGGTGTCTTTTTTACATACGCTGGTAATCAGAAAGGGTCTTTTCTTCTTTGTCAGTGCTGTATCTGCATGGTCAAAACTTTACTAATGGTGCCTGAATTCACACTGACATCACTCAGGTAGTAGAAAGGTTAGGGAAAAAGTCATAAAAATAGAAGACGTGGTGTGGTAAGTGTTCAAATGTGTCTGCCTCATTCTGTAGATCAGAGGTGGGGAACTCTGGCCCTTTTGGGAGTGTGGACTGGCTCAGGAATTCTGGGAGCTGAAGTCGACAAGCCGAATTCTGGGAGTTGAAGCCCACAAGTTACAAAAGTCCCAGAGTTCCCCTGTTGTAGATCACCTCCACAGAAGAAATGTCATGTTCCATCGCTCTTCTTCCCTTGCTGTTTTTTTTTAAGGGAAGCGAGCATCGTAAAAGTGTATTTAGTGCATATTAACTCACTAACATCCTTGCTATAAACTGTGGCTTTTTAATAACCCCATTTTTTCCATAGACCCGCCAAGGAAAGCAATGGGTCCAAGACAGCATCTTTTATCACCCAACAGAAACGTCTTCATTCATTCATTCCTATAAGTGAGCCCTGGTTTTGGGTTACACCAATTGGTCAAGATGGACAGGCCTATCCTTCAATTGCACAACCTTGCCGGCTGATATTAAAATTAAGGCTCGACTCCTATATTAAAAATGAGCACTTTGCAGGTTGGGGTCAGGGTAGTGCAGCCCCTGATATGGTCAGCTTGTCATCCTGCACTGCAGGCTATGCCATTCCCTTAGTTTAGGAATACTGTTATTGCCACGTTATTTAGTTACATTTTTCCCGGATGTTGGCTCATTCCAAACTTTCTGTAGCCTGTATCCCAGATCCTTCCCGTTCCAGAGAAGAAGACAAAAATGGTCTGTATTCATTTGCACTGATGTTAAATTATGGATACCTATTTTTGAAAAGCAAGCTATGGGCTTTTTTTCTACACGTTCTTAAATGTGGCCCTTTGAAGTTTAAATTCAGAAAAAGGACGAGCAACTGGATTTATTTCAGCAATTATTTCAAAATTATTGAAATAAATAATTATTCAATTATTCCATTGAATCAAGACTGTGGATTACTGAACCAGCCAGATAACTTTTCTAGATTGTTTTGTCACAGGTCTCATGTTGTATACGAGATCTGTGTCACTTGAGACTTTCAAGAAGAGATTGGACCGCCATTTGTCAGAAATGGTATAGGGTCTCCCACTTGGGCAGGGGGTTGGACTAGATGACCTATAAGGTCCCTCCCAACTCTGATTATCAGTTATCTGTTAAATGGGACAACCCTGATTATTTATTTTACGAATGGATAGCTTTCTGCAGCCAGCAACCATTAGATAGTAAATTCCGTCAAAAATATAAATCAGAGTTAAAATCAGCCATAAAATTTAGCAAAGGACAATAAAGGGAAATGTCATTTACAGCAAAACAATGGCAGGTGTCTTTCTTGCTGCCAATCCAACTTCTCGAGAACATCTTCCAAACTGCCTGTATACCCTTGTCCAGATTGGTCTTGCAAAGAAACAAGAGAAATTTTTCAAGTGGATTCCAAATTGATATAATATCTGAACCTTTAGCCCTTGTCAATATCTTGGTCAGTGGTCATCTGCATCATCTGAAGATGCTTAGCCTTCTGAAGTCATCTCTAGTCTTGGAATAGGCAGAGTGTGACTAAGGGAAGAACGTTTTATAATGTCCCTTCATAGCTGATGAAATAGTCAAAACAGACAGAGAAGCGATCCTAGTTTCCACACCAATCTTTTCTTCCTTGGATAATATTTCTTGAGTTTGGGTAGACTCCCCAGCCGTATGCATGATCTTTCAGAAAAAGCTATAGTATCTCCATCACTTCTGATTTAGGTTAGATTTAATCATATATTTAGTAAGATCTGAGGGAAAAGTGGCAGGAACCACTTTTATCTTTCTTCTCCCTACTTTTCAAAGCCAATGGTTTGTTATAAAAACCACGATGCAATCCATTATTGGATTCCTCCCTATTCTGTTGTGTTTTTGTCTTGTAATCATCTTCATTGGCAGACCTTGTTAGGGCATAAGAATGGGTTACATTCTTATACAGAGCAATATAACCTAACTCTTAGGATAATTTTTGTCTACATCTATCCTAAGTTGCATCTCATCCTGTACATCCTCATCCATTCCGTTCCTTTGGTTCCATTTCATTCATAAAAAGAGAAGGGAAATCATTTGTCCCCAACTTGAAAGCACCTTCAAACATCCAAGTGATTTTGAAAAGCTCATTCAAGATCCTTACACCCAGGTGTAAGAATTCCCTCTCCTGATCATGCATCATTTTGTATTTGGTTCTGCTTCCCTAAATATAAAACAATGGTGCCTACTGTCCATAGTTACTCACTTGTGTGTTTTACTCACCGTGTCATAAGTCTTCTGGAGAGCCAATTGCTGATGCATTCATACTGGCCTAGAAAAGGAATGAGAAAGTTTCCTCGGCATCACTGAATAAGTATTTTAATTTTAGAAGGTTGAATAATACTTGACTATAACAGTTTCTCTATCTTTGGGAAGATGTGGCAGTTCTCAGTTAAGGACAACTTTCCCCCATAAATTCCGTTGGGTTATCAACTGACACACACATCAGAAGAGTGTACCAGGATGTGTACAGAAACCCTGATTCCTAGCTTATTCCTAGTCTTTGGGAAATCTCGGAGAGAGAGAGAGAGAGAGAGAGAGAGATGACTCTATTATTAATACTAATTGGCTTTTTTTGTCAATGTTTCCTCTAAGATCTGGGAGGAAGAACGTGTTGGAGAATGTCTTTTCCATGCCTTTTGTGCTTCCACTTTGGGATCAAGATATTCAACTGAGGTGGGACTGGGATGTCTAGCTCTTGAACTTTGGGTCCCGTTCATTCCTAGGAGTCTCCCTTCCAGTTCTGAAGAAGGCTGTGGGGTCTTGATGTTCCTTCTTGGTTGTGATTGCTGATTCATTTCTTTGGCCAAAGAAACTATGATACCAGATGGAGCAACCTGTGATTGTATTTCATAACCTGTGTGTGTGTGTGTGTGTGTGAGAGAGAGAGAGAGAGAGAGAGGGAGAGAGAGAAATTGGACATTGTTTTTAAGGGAGGGTGAGTTAGGCAAATATTTGTTATTATAGATTGGTGAAGGAACAGCCTTCGCTATTCCTATGAATACACTTCTGTAGGTGAACCCAAAAGTGGACTTTCTTGGGCTTTCCTTCAGAACTGAAGAAGCTTCTTGGATGAGAAGTGAAACATCTTCAAGGAAAGACAAAGAAAGACCAGTTGCCTCTTGAAAAAGCACTTTGGGGACAACCATGCCCTGGATGACGGAGAAGCTCTGTAGACATTATGTAGGTAAAGTTAGTTATCTAAAAAAAATTGTCACTAGTATGCACTCCATTTTTCTTTTGCTCAAAGACGTCTTTCTAACGCAGATAATATCTTTTCAGAATCAAACAAGCAACATATACAGATATATTACCAGTCTTAAGGCATGAAATAATTGATGCTCTGCCTTGGAGCGTAATATCAGATATCTACTCGAATCATTCCACTGTTTCTCTTCTTCACGATTTGATTTGAAGCCTAATCCTTAAATTGTTGCAAAGACTATAATTACTATGGAGTAGAGCTATGCAAATGCAAATCCTTGAAATAACAAGAAGTCAATAGTTAGTGGAGATAAAGGAAGAAAGAAAGAAAGAAAGAAAGAAAGAAAGAAAGAAAGAAAGAAAGGAAGGAAGGAAGGAAGGAAGGAAGGAAGGAAGGAAGGAAGGAAGGAAGGAAGGAAGGAAGAAAGAAAGAGAAAGAAAGAGAAAAGAAAGAAAGAAAGAAAGAAAGAAAGAAAGAAAGAAAGAAAGAAAATATTACCACGATTTACAGAAAGAAAACTAGATGCATGAAATATATGAAAAGTTGCTGAAATTAGAACTTTCATGAAAGATTATTTGGATTTTTTAGAAAAAGACTCAAAATTATAAATTGTTAAATGTTTTTTTTTTTTTAATGTAGAGTAACATTCTATTCCTGAGAGATTGTATTTTATTGAAGCCAAACAAGATTTTACTAGAAAATTTCTCTCCCTCATTGTCTCTCTTTCTCTGTAAGAGTGAATACATGTGCATACAAAGACACAAACATACCCACAATCCGTTATGCTACTACTGTTTTATTCCATTTGTGTTGTACAAGTTTGTGAGTTGGGTCAGGGGTGGGACAAGTGGATATTGTAGACAATTCAGTGTGTTAAGGGCTAGGGGTAATCTTGGAAGTGAATTCTAAGTGAAGAATGTAGTTGTGCAAAAAAAAAAAAACAGTTCCAATGTAGATGTCGGAATTGGGGGTGGGTTACTTTCAGAGGCTGTTGTGCAAAAATAGGGGATTTTCTACACAAGCCCTGCTGAAATGCACAGGAGCCTCTCAAGGACAACTTAATACACACCTGTCATTTCAGTGGCACTCGTGTAAGAATTTTTTTCTGATGAATTATCCTCTTTATTTGTGTCAGATCTTAGAACAGTGGTTGAATGTACTTAGTGTTGCTAACTGTTCTGGGCAAAGCAATGTTTTTACAGATGATTTTTTTTAAAAAAAAAGATTTATGTTTAAAATATACATAAATAATAGGCGGAAGTTGCATTGAAAAAAGTAGGCAGTTTTCTGGATAGGTTTGAGCCATTCTACTAATATTATTAAAAGACAAAAATTATGCAAAAAGTTTAGCCTTTCTTCTATAGAGCAAAAGAGATAAGGGAAAGTTTGTAAGCAAACAATACCGAGGTGTTCTCATACTTTGTAATACTTCACTTAAAACAAATATTTCAAAGGGCTAATGAATGAATAAAACATGATCCGCTCGTGTTTACAGAGAAGTTGTGTTGTGTGTGCGTGGTAGATGTTTTGCAGCACATCTACTGGACGTTTTGCAGCCAGTCATAACCGAAGGGTCATGAGAAGCAAAACTTGAACTGGGAAGCAAAGTTTTTCTCTAAGGCTGGTGCCTGGTGCCCTTCTCCACCTTCAGTTAATTACTCATTGTTGTTCTTGCAAAATAAGTAACAGCAACAATAATGGCCAGGCTATTTCCTTGGACTATATGTCATGCTTTCACTTTCAATGCCTCTGTAATTTTCCCCATCATTCCTAACTGAAATATCTAAAATGGGAAAAAAACGTGAAAGGAATTTGCAAGATGACAAATGAAAGGTGATGTGTTTGGTCCTCCCCATAACATTCTGGAAAGGTGATAGAGCTATTGTGTACGTGTTGTGTAGCAATAGCTCCCGTAACCCTATATGCAAATTCTTCAAACTCTATGGATTCCTCTAACTTGGCATGTTTCAACCTTGGCAACTTGAAGAAGTGTGGGCTTCAATTCCACAAATTCCCATAATGTCAAAGTGGGAGGACCCTTTCTAATTCAACCTGAAATCTCATTCTCCAGATAAGAGAGGGGAGGAATTCAAATTCTACAGGAAAATATTGTGCAATTACATGCACATTCCAAAAATCAGTCTCTCCCTTTGTAAAAAAACCCGATATTAAATATCATATGAGGGATGTAGCCCCAAAAATTTTGAAAAGCATCGTAAGCAGTAATGGGTAGATTCCAGAATTTCTTATTGTAGGTTGAAAAAGGGATAGAAAGTGTGCCTAAAATGCACTTTTGGGGAAAGTGCAGAGTGAGATGTTGGCTCAGCTTCCTAAGTGTTGAGTTGAAAGCAAGTAGCAATATCCCAACTTATCTTTAGGGCAAATGCTGTATGTTGTTGGTTAAAAATCTGTGTGCAAATACACACATAAAATACTCAACAAATGGGAATAAATCTAAACCTACTCTAAAAAGTATCCAAAATCATATTATTTAGAATATCAGATCCAAATTAGGAGTGTCATGTCTTCATAACAATGGCAGTAGAAGAATATACCTCTTTTAAAAATTATTATTTTATTTTATTATTTACCTGTTATCGATTCAATTCTGTTGATTTCTAAGGGTCTATTGTGAAGGTATAAAGAAATAAGTTGCTATAGTGGTGGATTGGTGATATTCTCCTTCATTCTGGGGGGAAATGCTTAATCTTAGGGAAAAGAACCAGCAATGAAAAATTATAGCTGTCCATCACTCCAAATGGCTTTTTCCATCCCTGACCATGTTTGAATCTCTTACAACGTATGACCATTTAGCTTTGAAGGTCTGGCAAAATTTACAGAATTCTTGCAGAATAGAACATGGCCTGGAATTTAAATTACTTCAGTCGGTTGTTTGCACACTCGCTTTTCCTGTACACACGATGGTTCTTTTTTTAAAACAAAGGAAAAATAATGATAATATACTGTTTTTTAAAAAAAACAAGAATCCCTTAAAGGAAGGTGTTTGTAAATGTTTTGTTTGTAGACATAAAAGGCTGTATTGTGTTGGAATTTTACAAGCCAAGTTTAAATTATAATATAGAAAATTATTTTTATATTATTTTCAAAATATGCTATGAAGCAATATTTTGCGCCTTTATTATTATAGAGTCGTCGTCAATTTAGTAAGTTGGTGTGGGAACTGTGGTAGTAATAACCTTGTGAAGGAAGCTTTGTAAGTGTTATGAAACAATCTGAATGCGTTTTGTCTGTGTTTGCCTACCAAAGGTTGCAATACAGAATGATTTTTATTGAAAAGCTTCATGTGGTGGTTTATATCCTCCTTTCCTCCTTATCTTTGTAGAGACTTCATTTTCAAACTCTTAAGATGAGCCATTAAAAGCGACAGGCAATTTTGGAGGTAACTTTGGTGTGATGCAACAAATGAAAACAGGACCTTTTCGTGATGAGAATTATGCATGAAACCTGTCACTACGTCTTGTTCCAATATCTCAGGGGTTGCCCCAAAGAAGAGGGGAATTCAACCTCTTCCCCAAAGCCCCTGAAGGCAGGATAAGAAGCAACGGATGGAAACTCATCAAGGAGAGAAACAACCTAGAATTAAGAAGGAATTTCCTGACAGGGAAGACAATCAACCAGTGGGATGGCTTTCCTCCAGAAATTGTTGAGTGCTGCAACGTTGGAAGTTTTGAAGAAGAGATTGGACAACAGTTTGTCTGGAATGGTATAGGGTAGGGAGTTGGACTAGAAGACCTCCAAGGTCCCTCCCATTATTCTGTTCTGTACTGTTGAACATATAGCAGGTCTCCTGGAAGAATGACACAATTGCTCCCCCCTTTCTATAGGGTGGAGGTAGAATTCCAAGATAACATCCGTCTGGCTTTTCCCCTGGGTAAAAGTCATAATTGTGATCTCTGATGGACTGGAAGAGACAGAACACCCAGCTGCCTCACGGCTACCGTGTACTGACTCAGTAGCAAATCAAGGAAACCACAACCCACACGCTACCTAGACATCGAGTTACTATACTCTCAATGCCCCTGGGCCTTTGACACCTTTCCCTCCGCAGCCAGGAAAGACAGATCTAATCTGACATACTTCACAAGAGATAATGGCCCTGTGTCTCCAATGGAATTAAAACCTGAGATCGTGTCTTTTGGAGATGTCCATTTTGCAAAGAATTTTGGAGTCCTTGGTGCTCCCTGGGCTTGGCGGTTTTCTTGCAGATGTTTTATGGTCCAATTAGGGGACATAATTGGTTCTCGAAGGGAGTGGGGTTTGCTCTCTGTTTATGTATAATATATCCTTCCTCCTTTCTGCATTGATGATACTCCCTAATTGGGTCACGAAACATTTGCAAGGAAACCACCAAGCTCAGAGAACACCAAGGACTCCAAAGTTTAACCTTAAACCTCAAATATTCTCTTCTATCAGTACACATTTTTTTTACCACTCCCGGTTATGGTAACCTTTTTATAGAGAAGTGCCTGGCAATTCTGATCAATGGTATTTAGAATTTATTGCTATTTTTTTAAAAAAATAAGCACTCGAAGTCACCTTTAGAATAGCTAAATTCTGCACTCAAGGCTTCACAACACTGAGGCCCAGTCCTACAATGAGGTGATCTACTTAGTGAGATCTGATTGTCCTCTTGAGCTGTATTTTGTTGCTTTCATTTTTAAAGGTCTGGTTTTGGACAGTAATAAAATGCTTATTTGCTGCATCTCTTAAGCTTTAAAAACAGAGCACCACAATTATGACACAGCCAGGGAAGGTCTGTTTTAACTTTCCCTGGGCTGCCTTCCTTAATCATGGACCTCTGATGCTTTCTGAAGACCCCAGAACTTGAGATGTTTGAAAGGATCTTAAGCATCGAAGATCTTAAGCCAAGCCTATCTCTGCTGAAGGATCTCCTGTGCCGCTGACAGTTAGTGCCAAAGGAGCCGGGCCAGGGCGCTCCTCCTGCGCTGGAGGAAGGGGAGGAATTAGAAACTCATCGTGGTCCTGCACAACACCAGCTCTTGGCTTGTGAAAGGGGGAAGTGAGAGGCCTTCAAATTGCTGCTGCATCCGTTCCCACAGCATTTCATCAGCTCAGAGCCCAGCAAAGAAACAGATCATTTCCCAATTCGGCCTCATTCCCTGCTCAGGGTTAAAATTAAGAAAAAAGATGCTGGAGATGAAGTCGGAGTGATGCTTAGTGTTAGTTAAATCTAACCCTGAAGAAGCTTGTCCTGGTCTCCTTGCGATTGATGAACTTCACCTTTTGTGTGGCTTCCCATCCGGCAGTGGAAAATGATCTTTGAAGGTTCCATCTGAGTCAATAAAAGTCCAGGCTGTTATGCAAGAGTCTTACTGAAAAACTGTGATGCAACAAGGGATATTTTGGACAGCACTTCTATGCTCTTGCTTCATCTTCTTGGCAATGGGTGAGTTGCCACGGTTCCCTTTGGGAAGTGTCCCCCTCCTTTTGCAGAGGTCCACCCGTCTGCCCTGGAGGACCTACCCTGATGGCCCCATGGAAGAAACAGGTTCAATGTATCATGCATATCATCAGTTTGCAATAGATGGTGCCAGATACCGAATATGGATACAACAATGATTAACTTACCAACCAAAAGAGTAACTGAAGCCATGACATCAGGGAAAAGATGTGTAAATAAATTGCCATCTTTAGCTAGTAGTACGATGAACACGAGGATTGTGATGAGAGTTGCTATGTGAATGGGGAGAGGTTGTTTAGATATCAAACCTCTGCAGGTATAAAGCCAGTTCATTAGCTTTCTTACTGAGTTTCTCTTTCCCATAACCATAACCAATGCTGGAGTACACAAGGAAACAAGGATGAACAGAAATAAAGAAAGAATAACACCTTTCCCTACCAATAGAGGGATACAAAGGAGACACAGGATCATTCCCCACCACCCTGCATTGCTAATAAAGTTTTCACAAGGTAGATTACTGTCAGGAAAGTTTAACAGTAATTTTCCTCATACTTAACAGTCTGCCTAGCAACTAGAACCCAGAGTGCCTCAAGTATTTTGTCACTGAGTAGGCCTTCTTATTCACTCCGCCTCCATGGACTCCTTCTTTGCCCATTACGAAGACCAAGACTCGTCCAGCTCTGCCTACAGCAACATTATATGTTGGTTTGCCACCTTGGCTCTTTGTCCTGATGTCCATTGGACAGTCACCATCCACATAGAGGCTATCTCAGGTCACAGAACATTTCTTTGCACCAAGAGTCAGACCATTGGTAAAAAAAAAACCCTTCGTGGTCTCTTCCTACAATCATATCTATTTGTATAGGCTGAAATCTGTGGCGAAATAATGGCAGCTTTCCCCAACCTCCCAATATGGGGGTCTTTATTCCCCCACCCACTCCTGCCTCAAGTCAAGTTCCCTTACTATCTAAAACTGATTTTCTGTCACATCCCTAGGGAGCTGAACTGAACCGTCCCACCTCCCAGCTGTGTCCAGAGAGCGGAGAAAACCGCTTTTCTCAAACCGAGATAGGTGCACCTCCAACAGGGTGAGGTGAGAGCCACCGATTGAAGGAGTTCACTGGCTGGTGCGTGGAATATTCCCTCCCGGGTTCTGCGCTAAGCTGTTATTAAAATGGTGCCAGAAGACTTTCCCATTCATTGTAGATAAAGGCACCACGAATTAGCACTAAGCCTACAATCAAATGACTCATTCAGAGCGCTGACAGCAAGGAACCTTTACAGTACTCCAGTGTTTCTCAACTTTGGCAATTTTTAAGGGATGTGAATTTCAATTCTAAGTGGGGTGGATTTCAACCCTCAGAGTTCCCCCCAGTTGAAGTCCACCCCAGTTGAGGAACGCTGGCTTATTCCTTGCTTTGGGATAGATTCCTTCAATGGAAGACAATACATTTGTAGAGAAAAGACAAGTGTAGATGAAGGCGGTATTTCTCCTATGGACTCTTTTGAATTGTCTTAACATGGAGCAGGGAGGGGATATTTTTTTTAGTTAAGGGATCTCCTGGGCTGGGTTGAGCTCTGCTAACCCAGGGCCCTTCAAGCAGGGGATGAAACGGAAATTTTGAGCTGGGAATGCTTGCTCAGAACACTTATGGGAAGCAAACAAGGAAAATGGAGACCAAGATTTAACTGTGGGGGAAAAAAATTCATAAATAGCAGCAGTTCCTGTCTCTGTGGCATGAAGTCCTCAGATTTAAATGTGGTTTACCACAGCTGGCTGACTGAACATGTGCTCAAAACCAACATCCGAGCATCTTCGTTGGGGACACAAGCAGATCCCCTGACCTATTTGCCCCATGAAGGAAGGGCCAACCATGCTAGAATGCTAGCAATTCTTGAAATTGGGAACTGTATTAACAGCCCAGAAGTCCAGAGAGGATTTATTTAAGCAGGATTTAAGGGGGGAGAGAAGAAATGAGCTCTCAGATTCCCCCTGGTGCACCAGAATGAGAAGTAATCTCTTGACCTGCAACCTGAAGCTTGCATAATAAGGCCGTCTTTGGGTGCAACACAAGTTCTCCAGCCTGGCAGGGTCCTCCTAGCTGGCATATAATCGATTAAAAGTTCATCATTCTGCTGCCCAGCTATTTTTTCCCCCAACCCCACATCCCAATATATCCACAGCTACATTCAATTTATTTCCACAGTTGGCTGGCAGACTAAATTAGAGGATTGTTGGACTCCCCCAGAGTTTTCCAGACACGAAGGCTTTCTAAACTCCATTTCTGAGCCTTGGTTATGACATAGCAAGTGGGTGTGTTCCAGTTGTCTCAAAGTACACAAATGACTCAAGGAAGTTTCCTGCAGAGTTGGGAAACTTCCCCAGAAAGACGCTCCCTTGACTCATGGTCATCAAAAGCGGGTGCCAAAGTCAAGGCTTACTTATATCAAGAGTTTGAAAGAAAGAGAAAGAAATTTCAGAGGTTGCAGTTAACCCATAAATTGGATCCAAGCTGGCTTGGGTTGAATATTTTCTCAACTTTGCACATAACCTCTTGTGTTTATAACTGAGGATCTTTGGGGTGACTGCTGATCAGAAGTGGCCATGAGATCTCCCTTAAGCTTGTAGATGTGCCTTCTTCATCCTAACATTTGAGATAAATTCCATATGTATCAAACAGGGGGATAATTGAGCAGCTCATTTTGGAGATGAGGGTGGGATGATACAGAGAAGAGAATTGGGGTGTAAATACATTTATAGGAGAACATTTATAACTCGGGGTTGAGGGGTCTTTGGTGTTCTCTGAACTTGGTGGTTTTCTTACAGACATTTTATGACCCAACTAGTTAACATGAGTAGCACTGATGATGTTACCTCGTTGGGTGATGAAATGTCTGCAAGAAAACTTCCAAGCTCAGAGAGCAGCAAGGACCCCACAGCTTTGATTCTTTGATTGAAGGAACTGTAAGTTAGACATTCCCAATGGTGAAGGATTTGGACCAGGGGTCTCCAAACTTGGCAGCTTTAGGACTTGTGGACTTCAACTTCCAGAATTCCTAGCCAGGAATTCTGCTGTCTGGAGAATTCTGGGAGTTGAAGTCCACAAGTCTTAAAGTTGCCAAGTTTGGAGACCTGTGATTTAGAGACTAGCTGGAAATGTCATCTTCAAAAACAGAGGCTTTCTACTTCTAGCTCAGCAGATGGCGATGTTAGTCTCCATGCAGGGATAAACAGTGTCGGGAAATGAAAACCAGCCCCCTGTCCGTCTTCTACCACATAAGTGCCACTGCTGTTTTTAAAAATATATTTCAGCCAGAAATAATATGGAGTAACTCCTCTGGATAATTTAGGCCAAAGTGACTCAACCTTCCAGGATGCACCTCACTCCCCTGCACCCAAGTTAATGCTTTGCAACGAGGTTTCCTACCCTTTGTACTCTGCATTTGAAAGACGATGATTTATAGCCCTTTATTGTTCTTCAGAAGAGCCTGAGATGATTTCATTTGTGTAGTTCTTCTATTTGTCCTGCGGATTTTCTCTCAAGCAATCGCTGAGCTGCTAATGATGATCGGTCTGTTGATTTATTTTGGGACTTGCTTTTTTTTTTTTTTAGCAATGGCTTCTGTAGCCCTGAAGTTAAACCCAGGAATTATTCAGTCTCCTTTATTGCGAATCATGGGGTTCATAGAATAGAAACCCCTCCTCTATCATGATTTCCAGTAGATCACCTATACAATCCTCCAGTTGCAGCTCTCTGGAGCATCTAGAAATCCGGGATCCACCCATATGAAGATGGTCTTCTCCAGAGGAGATGTTCTGGATTCCACACCACAACCAAGTTCCACAAAAAATCCTGGAGCATTTTTGTCCTGGCAAAACAGGAGCCCAGAATGGTGGTTTTCTTGCCAGTTTCTGCCTTTTGTCAGGTTATTTGACACATATAATTAGAGTGAGAGACATTGTGAGTTTCTGTAAACACACATATATGTCCTCTTGAAAATCACTATGATTTTAGGTCCAAAAAGGGAAAGTTAGGTTTCAAAAATTATATAAATACCTTGAGAATTTACTGTAGAAAAAGAAAAGGATATGAAATGTGGAGAAGGGAAGGAAAATTCCACCGTGCACCAACTTCGCGATGATTCAACTGAGAATAGCAACCATTTCATTTAAAAACAAACACCAGCCCGGGCTTTCGCGGAACAGGAGGCTGGCTGAATGCAAAGGCTGAGACAGATGTGCTAAACAAAACCCCCTTCTCCTTCCTGATGGGCCAGTTTCCCCTTTGTATTTTCCAGTTAGACAAGGGAGGGTGGGAGGAAGACCAGACAACAAGCAACCTTTTCAACCAAAAACTTTCTCTTCAAGACGGAAGCTCCTGGGGGAAAAAAAGGAGCCTTCAGACCTTTCGCCCAAGTAAAAGCACCTGTCCATCATTTCCTCCCTTGCCCTTCTCTGCATATCTCTCCCTCCCAGTCACCCCTTTCTGCCCCCACCCTAAAACAAAGTATTCTAATCAGAGAGAATTATATGCCAGCTGCATCTTCACCCAAGAACCAGAGACAAGGAGAGTTGGTGTCATCAGGATCCTATGCAACTCCTGTCCACGGTTAGGTGGCAATGCCTAACTGACCTTGGCTGATTCCCCCAAATCAAGAAGACTTGGACCTGCCATGTTGTAGACCAGACTGGAAAGCCAAACAAGAGAAGTGCTTCCATTTTTCTGCCTAGAATCAACATGGCTGGGACCCTGGAAATTTCAGAAGCTTAGTTTGACTTGTAGGTGTCTATGCAGCCCTTGGTGGGGCTTCTAACACAGCTTTGCAAGATGGGCTCTTCCTAAGCCAAGCCAAGCCAGGAATTGGGGCTATGTGCAAAGGCATTGTTAGTTCTCACTGGATCATGAGGTGGATCATGAGCTGGTTGCAGGTAAGAGTTTTTTTTTAGGTAGAACCTAGCCATGATCCTTCCATAAATAAATTGGCAAAAAGAGAAGGGATCGCATGACCAGGAAGTAGATTTTGGTTGGAAAAACCTGGGAAAAAAGGGTCCAGAGAGTAGGAATTGGTCAACAGGGAGAGACTATCTTGGGAGGTAGTGGTTGATGGAGTCCTTGATGGAAGTCTTGAAGCAGAGGCCAGATGGCCATCTGTCAATTATGAGGGATCCCTGCAAGGGGTTGGATGAGACAATATCCAATGACCTTGATGTTCTGGTGTTCTCCAATTCCCCTTTAATCCAATAGATGAAGTTGAGTGATGAGTTTCACTGGATACTTTCACATCAAATGGTTGCCCAAATCAACCATGCCCCACAGGAAACACTAAGCTCTCATTAGTCTGAAACGCCCCAGTGAAAAAGACAATTTTGGATACCTTCCCAGCTTCTACAAAGGAGGCTGGGAAGATCTAGTTCCTGCTTCTCCCACTCCCTGTTGCAAACCAAATGTGACAGAAAAAGCATTCATGCTCATGTGACTGAATTTCTATCCTCCTTCCTTTCCCACCTCAGGGAGCATCATACCCCAAAGAAGGACCACGAAAGGAGCCCTTTCATCTTGGATACAAGCAGGACTCACAGCCGCCTTTCTCAATCAAGAATGAGCTAAATATGGACAGGGGAGATGAATTAAGAGGGCGAGAAGGAGGGAGTTGAGTCCTACATAGCTCTGAGATCTGGGGGGAAGGGGTGATCAAACTATCCCTTTGACCTTTACAACTGACTGGAGTTAACTGTTCTCATGCCCTGGTGGAACTCCTGTGATGTCCAAAAGGAACATTTTGTGACATTACCTTGGCCAACCTCTCGAACCCATCTCTCTCCAAGCACCTTGCCTTGAATGTGAAGCCAGGTGCCACTTTCCCAGATCTTCTCTTTGCAAGGGCAGAGATGGAGTCATAAAGGACGCAAATATATTTGTGGAGAGGATGCCTCATTAGGAGCATGTCATTTCAGTGATGGGGGTTGCATTCCTGCAGTATTAGCCTTTTCTGATTGCCCCTTTCAAACCCTGCATCTTTCTGCACAAAATCTAAGGAAACACTGAATCCATGTTGCATTTTTAATTCAACAAGACACCAGGAATTGCAAACGTATGCTTGGAAAAAAGAGTGGGAATCAGTTGGGAAGATCAGAATGAACTGACCCCTGTTCCTTGGATGTGAGTCCAGCTATGGGGAAACTCACAGAAAGAGAATGAGAAAAATGTAACTCCGGCTACTTCAGTCTGCCTCACTCTTGTTTCTGTTCCACTTGGACTCTTTCAGTATGTAGAGAGCATTTTTATGCAAAATGTATCTGCGGCGAGAGGGAAAGAGAGGAAGGGGAGTGGTTTCTGAGTTCTGCTTGCTATTGTTCTGTTTTGCTCAGTGTCTCTGCAATTATGTCTCCAGGATCACACAGGAATGACTCATTTGGTGTGCTACCCACAACATAAAGCCTGGGAAAATGTACAGATTTACCTCTTAAAGAAACACACACACACACACACAGAGCCATATACCAAGGAATAGAAATCAAGCAAGGGAGGTTCAGATCTCCATCTTTCCTTTGTGGCCAAAGGGCAAATCTAGACCCAACTGACATGCTACTTTGAAACTTCTCAGTGTCGCTTCACCACACTTCATAGCTAAAACAAGTGAATAATCAAGCCGGGCATGAAAGCACCTTCATGGAGTCCTCAAGATGTCCCATCATGGATTTCCTCCTGGCGAAGAACTCTTTGTGAGAGTGATTGAGTTGGGGGAGGCCCATGGTGTTAAAGGATCTGTTTGGTTGGACATGGGTCAAAAGCTGCTCCAAGTTTCTACTCCATTGAGTTCAGGGGGCAAACCATGGCCAACTCTTGTCTCATTGTGGGATGAGCAACAGGTCAGAGTCTGAGCCTGCGGAGAGGAATCACACCAAAGCAGACCCTCTGACATTCTTGGAGTCCTAGATTCTATCTCTCATCATAAGGATCTATTAATATTCTTCTCCCCTAGCCCCCCTAACCTCCTACCTCTAAGGGTTATCCCCAGTGGCAAGAAAAGAGGAGTATGCCTTTTCAAGCCTTTTCAAGCTCCTCCTTCCTTGATCTGGTTGAGGGGTTAATATTTTTTGGGTTCAGCTTTTGCTAAGAGGGCTTATCTGCTTAGAGACATTTTCAGTTTGTAAATACTGCAGATGTACAGTCATTATGTTCTTCATACGTAGGCAAACAGGTTTTAAGGGTGATTGGGCAGCTCCGTTCACCAAAGCTGGTCTACCGGAGCCCATGCCTGATCACACACCCTCGATCCTAGTTTCTTCATCCTTGGGAACATCTGTTTTCCTGTTGAGATTCCTCTTTCTCTGTATGTGGGAAGAATGGAGAATAGCTGTCTTTTTTATTCTTCAGTGTTAGGAGACCGTTACTAGCCTCCTTGTAGAATACAGGGTAACAGAGTTGGAAGGGACCTTGGACTGGTCTTCTAGTTCTGTTCACTGCTCAGGCAGGATACCTTATACCATTTCAGACAACATGGTTGTCCAATCTCTTCTTAAAAAACTTCCATTCAGGTTGTTCCATGGATTCATTGCTCTCACTCTCAGGAAATTCCTTCTGAGTTCTAGGTTGCTTCTCTCCTTGGTAAGTTTCCAACCATTGCTTCTTGGTCTGCTTTGGAGCAGGAGTCTCCAACCTTGACAACTTTAAGGCTTGTAGACTTCAACTCCCAGAGTTCCTCAGCCAGCTTTGCTGGCTGAGGAACTCTGGGAGTTGAAGTCCACAAGCCTTAAAGTTGTCAAGGTTGGAGACCCCTGCTTTGGAGAATAGCTTGACTCCTCTTCTCTGGGGCAGACCCTTGGATATTGGAAGACTGTTATCATGTCTCCCCTAGTCCTTCTTTTCATTAAACTAGACATATCCAATTCCAGTGTCATAGTAGGCAACCTAATCCTTGCCAGAAGCAATGTAGAGCTATGGTCTGCCTAACATGCCTCTGATTTCTCCAGCAGATGTTCTTTGCAGCTGCCCCAGCTGTGAAGTAGAGACATCCAGCATTCCTAACAGGTCACCACAAAAAGGTGATGGTTATTCTCACCCAACTTGATAGATGAGCTCCGTTGCTTCCAAACAGAGCTTGTTGGGGTCATGTCCTAAATCCTTCAGTCTGTCCTTCTCTGCCAAAAATGGTGCTTCTATGAGAGTTGAGTCTCTCCAAGACATGGTTCCTAGGGTCTACAAACGAATCTAGTGGGGTTCACACACAAATTATATAGCATAGATGGATGGGAGATGGCTGTTCAAAAGCCAAAATCAATGGAAGTGTCTTTTTCTGCTGCATTGTGGGGTAAGCGGAACCTATTCCAACCCCTACAGAGATGTTTCCATTGTTTTAAGCTTCCAATTTTCTGCACCAACACTCCTCCTTCAGCTGTGCTGTGTTGCAGGAACATTACTTGGCCTCCAGTGATCCAAGGCCACCATACTCTGGGGTAGTGTCCTTGCAAACCAGTGGTTAGAGAATGTTCCACTGTCAATCCCATCCTCATTATTTCTAGCGGAGAGGGAGTCTCCATAGAGTTAATGATAGCGTTAAGCAAGGGCAATGAAATCACTCCCATGGAATCACCTACTAGGAGTATGTTCATTCAAATCAGCTTGGCAGCTTGGGTGTGGAAGCTTGGCTCAGTTGTTTGAAGGCAGTCGCCTTTGCAAAAACCCATTCTTATACAACTTCTTGAGAGTGAACATTCTTCATGTTGCTCTCTTTATTTGTTTGTCTATCAAATGTCCAGATTGTTCCACTCCAAGGGGCTAGGAGATAGCATAACAAGAAAAAAGGAACATAAGGTCAACCAAAAAATGCACAACCACCCCAAAGGGATAGATTAAAAAGCTTCTCCTACATCACTCCCAAACTAATATCCATAACACTCAATCTTCCTGGAGTTGAGCTGTTCATCCCATTCAGATCTCCACAGCCTGTATACCAGGTTTTTCTCAACCTTGGCAACTTTAAGTTGGGTGAACTTCAACTCCTAGAATTTCCCAGCTGGTCTTCCCAGAGTCCCTTTAAAAATCACCACCATCACATCTAGGACAAACATACAGTGAAAGTCATGCAAGAGCAATCACAACCAACACTATGTCAGTTCTTTTACTCACAAGGGTTGGGCCTAATTAATACTTAGATTAGAGACCTTCCAAATGGCTGTAGATTAATGTAAAATGTTTGTTTATTTGTTATAACTTGTGGGTCACACTAGCAAACCATTTGGCCATCTGCTACATGGTTGTGTTCATGTAGACACCAAGAATTCACCTTGACCTTGAGGATCAAGGACTCTTGAGGGACTCAACCAGTTGGCTAATTCAGATTGTGACCTGAGGGTTGAAACATGCCAGATAAGTGAAGAAATTAATTCCTTTCAACATCAGTTATGAAGGATAATTTTGAGACGGACAGTAGAGAAGGAAGAACAATTCAGATTAGAGGTGCAAATACACTCCAAAGGCAACATAAATATGAAACAAGCATTTTCTTAATCATTCATCAGTTTTATTTAAAATGCAAACATCACTAATCATGCATATAAGTTGACGCTTGACATTTGTTAGTTCTGCCTTCTGTTTGTGGTTGCATAGGGACACTGTCACAATATAGAAAACTATGAAATACAACCCCGCCCCCCCAAACAAACATTTTCAAAAAGATTACAGCAGAGTGAATGGGTGTCAGACAGATGGCTCTACAACTGCAATACTTCGATGTAGTGACTCAGTAAAACATGAAACCATCTAGAGAAGTGACCCATGTAGCACAGAGGTGATGCTGGAGGAAATGGATGAGGAGAAAACATGACAAGCTCTGTCATGGTTTGCCCCAAAGGGAAGATATGTATGTAAACTTGTGTAATTGCCTGATTTTTTTGTTCCTGTACTGACACAGAGTATATATCTACTTATCTATAGCACTCTATATATTAATGCACAAGTAATTCCATGCAGTATATCAATAACAGTTTCACGAAGGAGGAGAGTTGGATGGATCCTGGAGTGCATTGTCCATCCAGAAATCCTTCTCACCTGTATAATTTTAGAACCATCTCCCACGTGAAGTCTTTAGCAGGTTTCAGCACATCAAAAAAAAAAAAAAGACCTCAGGAGGATGAGGAGAAGATTCCTTAATCCAGGCTGGGAGATGACATCTCGAACAGAAACAATCCTTCAGGGATTGAAATCCCATCAGAACATTTTCCAGATTCTCACAAGCTAAGTCTGGGCAAGGGTGGAGATTCCAGAAAATAGGAGAGAAATGGAGTTTAAATACTGAAAGGACATGGCAAATGAGGAAACAAGATGCAACCGTTAACCGTCTCAAGATGCTGTCCTGATCCATCATGTTGGGTATATCCATGTCAAGGCCACAAAATTCTGGAAGGTGCTGAGATTATTATATTAAGACCATATGCATGTCCTGGTAGGGATGGAACAGTAGATATGTAGATGAAGAAAGCTTTATGTCTGGACAACCTTCTCCAATAGCAAATCTTCCAGAGGTTCTACAGCAGAAGTCCCAGAATTTCTAGCCAATGGGTTTATGGCAGGGGTGTCAAACTCATGTCCTCATGAGGGTGTCACATGACGTATCATGACTTCCCCCCCTTGGCATGGGCATGGCCAGTGTGTGATGCATCTGGCCCATGGCCCACAAGTTTGACAGCCTTGGTTTATGGGGACCTGCAATACAATACATCTCAAAACACCAATCTAGGGAAAGCTTTGCTAAAAGAACCTTTTTTAAAATTGTAGGCACTTCTCCAGGTTATCCATACTTCTCCTAGTATGAAATCCAGATCCAAGATGTAAAGAAATGTTTTACATCTCAAAATTCAGCCCTGCTGTGCTGAATAATGCACGCAACAGACTTTCTTCCGTATTCATGGAAAATACCAGAGAAAACATAAATTCAGTTAACTTTCATTTGCCACAAGAGTTTTTTCTGATGTTCTCTGTTGGGCCTTTTGCTTCAGTACTCTGAAAACATGGAGGGTGCTGGGAATGTATCCCATTAAAGCAGTGCTTCTCCACTTGGTCTGGCTGAGAGTTGAAGTCCACCTGTCCTAAAGCTGACCAGGTGGAGAAACACTGCATTCAAGTAAGAAGACCCATGCAAAATCTTGTTATTTTCAGAGGTACCATCAGCTAAGTGAGGTGGATGGTAAACACATTTTTGCAACCTGCTCCCTTCGCTTGCTCGGTGCCCAGCTTGCATTTTTGTAAGAAGGCACAACAATCTCAACCAGATGTGAAAGCTACCTTCAGTCCCGAGCCCTCTTCGCAGCCTGAAGGAGCCCAATCCAGGGAGAGCTTGGGTTTCCTAATTTGGTGGATAATGGAGGCTGATATCTTGTGGCCGACTCCATTGTTGTCACCACCAAATGGTTCCCAGTTTCCATGGTTCAAATTCTGGAATTCAAATTCAGGAAACTGAGGCACAGATATATCATACACAAGATGTATGCTTGCTTAAAGGAGCAAGCCATTAGAAGAAGCCAAGCACTGCAGTTATATACAGAGTATGCTTTCCTTATCATTATATACATAAAACCTATTCGCAGAAGGACACTGCTCCACGTTCCAGATATCCTACTTAACAATGAGTGAACTCCAATGGCCTGCAGCCCAAAGGCCTTACTGACTGGCACCCTGATTTAGAGCTGCTTAATCTGCATACTTTATTCAGATTAAGCACTTCAACTGCTTAAGGTAGTGAGGTTTAATGCCCTGAGGGGAAGCTGCACCCCTGGAAACAACGGCAAGTTATATGCAATAAGGAAAGTTCTGCATTACAATAAATAGGAAACCCTGTGAACATAACACATGGATAGATAGTGAAACATGTCTTTTTTTATGACACAGTTGTAAACAGCTCCCAGAGCAAAAAAGCAAAAAATGTGAGGTGGAAAAATGGGACCACAACAGCAGTTTAAAGGTCTTCTGTCTAGTATTGTCTAATTGCTGAAGTCCACCACACTTTGACTTAGATGAGATGGTGAGACATCTCCAGCAGAAAGCAAGTCCTCCTGCTGCTTTTCCAGATCCAGTAAGATCCAGTAAGGACCCCTGACTGGAAATGGAAATCGAGAGGTGAGAATGAAAGCTGAGTTATGGCTGAGATCAGAGATCAGTTGCTATGGAAGATCACGTAGAAGATGGGTGTCCAATCTTGGCCCCTTTAAGACCTGTGGATTTCCAACTCCTAGAACACCTGAAGTCCACAAGTGTTAAAGTAGCCAAGGTTGGACCCCCCCCCTCTAGAGTGCAACAGTTAAGAACTTTTTGCAGGAGAGATCCAAATAACTTCAGAGTCAAGTCCTAAATCAAAGCAAACAAAGGTCGGGAAATTCAAAGAGCAGGAACAAGATTTATCTCTTTCTTGCCTTGCTGAGCAGAGCATTTTCCCATGAAAAATCTGAAGCAGAATTTTCATCAAATTAGGACCCAGTTTAGTCTAATCAACATTAATCAAACAGTGGCTAGCAAAGCTAAAACGAGGTCCTGTCGCCAGACAGGAGACAATTATTAGCAAACCCTGAGTGTTTTGATTACATTTACTGTTCGATATGAAATGGTAATGAGCACAAAAAGGATTTTGAAAAGCCTCAGAAGCGCATGGTTCATGTTGCCAAATAAATAGAGATGAGGATGCTTTTCCATCGGTTGCTTGTCTAATGCCATAGTCTTGACCCAAGAAAGAGTAAATATCTCAGAACAAGACCCTCTACCCACCTAAAGGAGGAGGAAAGGGCCCTTGACTGGCTTGGTGGCCAGGACCAAGCTTTGCCAAAGAGAGTCAGCTGCACTCGCTTAATGAAATGACAGTAGTACAGCAGAACAAAAATTGAAAATCCTGGGATAAGAACCCTGCTGATCCAAAGGAATACAATCGTGGATTTAGTGGTGGTGCCCATTCCTTCTAGGTAAGATCCCTCCATACAACTCCAGTCCTTCAAGGTGAGGAACAGTACCACATTGGTTATCTTCATACTGCACCATGGTTGGTTAGCTCTTCGGCATAATCCTTGGGTGATTCAATGCCTGTTTCTTGAGCCACAAAAGGAAAAAGAGCACTCTGAAAACAATGGCCAGTATCTCTTGAAGATTAAGGCTAAGATCTTATTGGGAGGGTTGTGTTTAAGGCCATCTCCCTTTCCCCACCTTCCAGGTGTGTTGGGATGGTACTTCCTAACACATCTGGCTGACCCCAGGTGGAAGGAGACCGTTTAAGGCATGGTAGAATTTATTTTTGCAATTCTGTGTTTGTGAAATGGAAGAGAAATCTGGTGATCTTGGAGAGCAAATCATGTCCTGCAGGTAATTTTTAAAAGGGTTTTTTGGGGACTAGATGGAATTAGACTGTTCTCTGTAGCCATCTCTCTGTAAATAGTTCTTGGCCATCATCTTGTTGCTAGCTATATCTTCAAGAGGACACCTTGCTATAGACAATAAATATTTCTTGCTAACTGTTGAGTGTTTCCAAGTCCTGCCTTGATAACTGTCTCCATCCTTAGCTATCAAAAGAAGTTGGAAAGTGAAGTTCTGGTTTTAGGAGAACCTCAAATGAAACTTGAAATTGTGTTTGAGATCAATACTGGAATATATCTAGATGAAGAGCTGTTTTTATACCGCAGATGGTATTACAAGGGGAAGAGGATTTGATAAATAGCACCTACCAGCTACGCTTTAATGGGTGGCATATTATTTTTTTGCAAATCTTTGTACAGTACAGTTATGTCTATGTGCACACATGTGTTTTAAGTCATCTGGCAAAACGGAATTATTGCAAAGTGGAAGAAAAGTCTTGGTTAGAACACCTTTGGAATGTAGAGGTGATTGCATCAATCGTAAACAGTAGTTTGGAGGAATGGAGTTTGCTTTACTGTGCTACAGTCAGCTGCATTTATTTTTTTTCAGAGTTGAACACGATCACAGGGAAAGCACTCCACGCATAGAAATATAATCTTGGAACAAGCCAAGTTCAAGAGCAACAAGGTTTCTAGGAGGGAAATGTCTCCCAACCTTCTAGCTGGTTTCCCCCAATTTTAACTTGAAAAGCAGAGATGAATCTTATCAAAACCTTCCACATCTGTTGAGAAAGCAACCTCCAGAGCTGGAATTCTGAAAGTGACACCTAGAGAACATCCATTTCAAGAGGGTTGCATTATCAACCTTGGACCCAATCCATCCATCCATGCCAAGCACAGAGACGGGGCCCAGTTTTGAAACGAGTCACCTCCCCACTCATGAAAGGAGATTTTTACATATCCACAGATCTCTCCTGCTGAGTTAAAGCTTTTTAGTCACAAGTCCTTGGAGAAAGCTAGCTTTTTTAAGGACGTGAGCCTGTTCCACTTGGATGCAGGAGATCCTTCCGCTCGGTGGGACTTCTGGAGGGATAAGCAGTCCAAACTGCTAGATAAGAAAACGGGAAATCTGTTGGAAGATCCTAGAGTTTGCTGGATGGAGAAGAAGATTTAAGTACATCCTTCAGACCCTACGCTGAACTGACAGCCAGCGAGGGAAATTGTGAAGTGCTGTTGAGCTAAAACACCATCTTTTTAACACTTTCTAGATGCAGGTTTTGCTTCCACTGTCCTTCAAAAGTTAGTATTTCCTGATCATCGTTGCTTGTTTCCATCTATCTGGTTATGTACTGACCGGTTCACCATAATGCAGAATTTCGTGGACTCTTTGGCTTTTAAGCCCCAAAGGATTGGAAATCAGCACAAATACCTTGACAAAGTCTGGATGTCAAACACAATTTCCAGAAGAAGGGTTTGTTTTTGTTTTTTTAAAGTGGAACATTATTCAAACTGATGCCCTCATCGGGTCTACTTTTGCACAAGGCCTGCAGAGAAGCAGATCCAAGGGTTCAGCTCAGAACTTCCATCTCCGGAAGTTGTCACAAGCTGTAATCCCCACAATTCTGTCCTTTGCTGCTTAAACAAAATGTTCCCCAGTGTAAATATATATTTCCTAGATTTAGAATAAAAACACGATTAAGGCACCTACTTCAGTTTTTTTTTTTTTTTAAATTTCCACCTACCCCCTGCGATTCTTTTACAAGTATAAACTTTTTATACATATTTTTTTCTTCTTCTTGCTACAGGAAGTTGGTGGTGCTGGTAGAATCATTCAGCATGAGACAACTTGTCAAAAGAGGGTGAGAGGAAATGAGGGCTGGTTGATTGAAATTGTGGAGGAGACAATCCAAACTCTCTAAGCGATTACCCCAACTGTGAAATCAAATTGTCTGAGTGCAAAGATTGGCCTGACTTTCTTGCTGTATTGCAGGAAAGGACCAAAAAGGACCAGGTTCGGAGTGCAAATGTGTTTATCAAACAAGGTTGTTGTTGTTGGATGTGTCTTCATGGTACATAAATAGATATATCCCTGAGTAAGAGGAGAGTTTGATGGAGGAAAATTAGAACCGACCTGGCTGGAGAGACATTCCTGGTTTTGCATTTTGCATTTTTGCATTTTTGTTTCCCTACAAAATTCCTTTTGACACCTGAGCAAAAAAAAAAAACTACACAAAGGAGCATCTTCTTAAGGCTAAAAAACACACATACACACACAGAGAGAAAAAAGAAATGTCCAGAAAGAGGTTCCTGAAAGGACCATGGAGAAAAAATGTAAAACTCAAGTCCTACTGTGCCAATTTCCCCCTCCCCCCGGCAGCAATTTAGTAGGGGAAAAATCCCCCCCCTCTCTTATTCCTTTCAAAACAAGGCCAACGTTTTCTCTTGCTTTGTTTAAAGACAGGGTGCCAAGCGAAGCATTACAACGCAAAGGGGAGCTCCAAAGAATTGGATGCGAAGGCGGAGAGCAGAGTGCAGGCGCAGGGCTGGAGAGGGGGGTAGATTTTAGGGGGAGCTTCCAGGACTGTCCCTGGGGCTGGACCCATCGGACCGGCTGTAGTCACTCAAAGACCCAGTCCGAGAGCTGCAGCCACTTCGTCTCTTGAGCATGTTAGGGTGGAAGTCGGCGTGACGGCGTGCATGCTTGGTGAGGTGGTCGCTCCTCATGAAGCGCTTTTCACAGAGTGGGCACGAGAACTTCTTCTCCCCCGTGTGAGTGCGGAAATGACGGGCTAGCTCGTCGGACCGGGCAAACTTCTTGCTGCAGTCTTCCCAACGGCATACAAAGGGCCTCTCACCTGCAGGGACACAGAGAGAAGAGAAACGGCCTTGAGTTCACCTCCCTCAGTCCTGCCTTTTATTACAGTCACCCAGGGGTGGGATTCTACCAGTTCGCACCTATTCGCTAGAACCGGTTGTTAACATTCTAAGCAGTTCGGAGAACCGGCTGTTAGAAGAAATTACAGGGCTAATCCTGTCAGGAAGGCAGGAAGGAAACATTCTGGTGTTGCTGACAGAAACTGCCTTGCCGTTAACCCTTATTACACTCTTGTCAGGACTAAATTTCCTGTCTCAGGAACTTCTCTGGAGTTTTTTTTCCCCTCCTTTGCTGGTACTTTGCTTGTGTGGAATGACCATTCAAAGTCACAATGGCACTGAAAAAAAGTGACATGACCATTTTTCACACTTATGACTGTTGCAGCATCCCCACAGTCACAAGAGGCCAGGCGAGGAGATGCGTGTCTCGATGTGAGTGATATTGAGTTGGCCATGCCCAGCCAGTCACATGACCACCAAGCCACGTTCAGTCTGTCACATGACCACCAAGCCACGCCCACCAACTAAGCCACGCCCACAGAACTGGTTATTAAAAAATTTGAATCCCACCCCTGCAGTCGCCCACAAGAACCTAAAGATTAAAATAACATTAAAGCAGACGAGAAGAAGACCTGATAGCGCCGTGATGGCGAACCTATGGTATGCATGCCACAGGTGGCACACAGAGCCAGCATGCAAGCCACAGGCAAATTTATCTCACTGTGCATGCGCCTTCCTCACAACTGATTTTCGGCTGGTCTGAGGCCTTTTACGGGAGTGTGGGGGTGCATTGCCTTCTGGGTGCTGCCATGTAAGTGTGAGCACCAACGCACACACAATTTTTGGCAGAGGAGCCCAAAAAGGTTAGCCACCACTGTGATAGTGTATTACAGTTGGGGTGCGGGATGATGGCTAGATGGCCAAAGTCTGTCTAATTAAACAGATATTGTCTGCGATGCTATAAAACACTTCTATTGCTTTCCCTGATCTTGGTTAGGGAGTTTATCTTCCTGGGCGGCCTGAATGCCGGTTACTAGGGAGGGTAGCTTAAAATTATTATTTTTTTCCCGTTCCTGTGGATGAAGGAATAATAAACACACTGCAAAGTTGCTTGAGGCTTGGTGGTCGAAGGAAGAAGGGGGTGGCGGTGAAATTGCCCATCTCTTTTGTCTCTTGATTTATATCTGACACATTCTTTTTAATATAGCAAACCCATAAATTCAGAGAACAAACAAGGAGGGATGAGGTTGTGTCACCACACTTTCATAAATGCAGTAGAAAGGATTATTGGTCAAGTAATAGGCAGTTTCTACTACAGCAAGGAAGATGAGCAAACAGATATAAATGGCAGAAAATGGACAAAACAGTTTGGCTGTTCCAGCTCAGATAAAGGACTTCTCTCTCTCCACCCCGCCCCCCCAGTTCCCACCTATTAAGGAAAGAAATTGCATTTCCTTTGGATCTCAGATCAACTCTGTCTCCCCAGAAGACAGAAACAATTGCTGCAACCTTGAGATCAAACAGCCCTCCCCCTGTTCCTTGTGGGGTAAGATCCGATTGCTCTATTTTCTCGTAATGTCGGAGGTGTTACACTTAAGCCCCGCGTTTCTCAATCTTGGCATGTCAGCCCTGCCCCGACTTGGTCCTTTAGGCAAGAAAGACCCTCAACTCCAGTTGTAGTCAAAGGTATCCTTTACTCAAAACCAAGTGGATCACAGTAGAGCAATGGTCAGAACTGAAGCCTGCGTGCTAAACTTTCATGATTAAACTGTGCCTGTCCAGTTAAGCAGCAATAAAAGGAAGGAAAGGAAAAAGGAAAAGGAAAACATCTCCAGAGCATATTGATTCAGCTTTATTAAGCAATCCTATGAGAACTATTTCTAGAATCGAGTTTTCTAACAGATAGATCTGACCACTAGAACTGACTACTCGGATGGCCATTTCTTCCTTCCCAAAATGAGGGTGAGATATCCTTCATTAGATGAAGATAACCAATGATATGGTTATTAAATGACTTAACCAACAAAGACCTTTTCTGTTCTGTTCTGTTTTTTACTCTGCTCTGCTCTGCTCTCCCAAAGGTTTCAGAGTTTATTTCACGTGGTTACATGATTCTATGGCCTTCATTTGAGAAGGCAACAGAGAGAATAAAACCTATTTATGTTCTCTCATGACCCTCAGCAGGATGTTTGATGGCCTCCAACTGCCTGTTCTCTTGGGTATAATATGCAGAAGGTCTGTTGTTGATGGATAGATCTGAACTTTTCCACTGGCTCAGGCTTCCAAAGCAGCTTCTTTCTATCCTTAGTTTTGCATCTATGTTTATCACTATGTATCCTAAAGCAATTGGGACTTTGGGGTGGTGATTCCAATAAGATGGAGTTCTTGAGGTCCCCATGAGAACAGGCTGCATGGGTCTAATCCTGCAGGGGACAGCTTATGTCTATAATGTCCGACAGCGGTATTCTACGTAGCATCAATAAAGGAGAATATTTGCAGCTCCTGGTTGAACTGAAGGGCCCCCTTGGTGCACATTTCATTACCCAACCAGGTGACATCATCAGTGCTAATTGGGAGCAACACCCCACTCCCTTCTAGCACTGATGATGTTACCTACTTTGGTAATTAAACGCCTGCAAGAAAGCAACCAAACTCAGAAAGCACCAAGGACGCTTCCATACAGTATCTCCTGAGCTGTCCTGTTGTCCTTTTCTCTGCAACCAGGATGGAACAGTGGGGAGGATGTGGTCATATTAAGTGCCCTATTACTGGCAGGAAAGAAAGCAACTGAGAAAAAGAGAGCATTAGAACTTGTTGCCTCATATTTGTTAAGGAACAAGCAGTATGGCAAAATGTCTTGCATCAGCCTCAACTCTTCAGAAGCCACCTGTGCTAAACAGTTGCTGGGCCCCTGGGAATGTGTGTTGGCTATTAGGACATGGACTACGGCTCTTCAAACATGGGATCATCCTGTTGGTACAACCAGTACCTGCAAAAGAGAGGGGGGGGGAGAGAGAGCGAGAGCGAGAGCAGAATAACAAAACAACAGAGTTGGAAGGAACCTTGGAGGTTTTCTAGTCTAACCCCTTACACAAACAGGAATCCCTATATCATTCCAAACAAATGGCTGTCCAGTCTCTTCTTGAAAGCCTCCAATGATAGAGCACCTACCACTTCTGGAGGCCAGCAGTTCCACTGATGAATTGTTCTCACTGTTAGGAAATTCTTCCTTAGTTCTAAGTTGCTTCTCTCCTTGATTAGTTTCCATCCTTATTGCTTCTGGTTCTACCTTCAGGTGCTTTGGAGAATAAGTTGACCCCTCTTCTTTGTGGCAAGCCCTCAAATAATGGAAGGCTGCTATCATGTCCCCCCTCCCAGTCCTTCTTTTCATCAGACTGGACATCCCCAATTCCTGCAACAGTTCTTCAAAGCATTGGATTGAATGTCCATCTCTGTCTGGAAAACGAGAGCTTTCTTTAGCAGTTGATATTCCATATTGGACCATGCCTCACCATCAAGAATAAGATGTTCTGACCCAGGCTTCGTCAAATGTAATTAAACACAAACTTGTTTTAAAAGCAAAACCTATTTTGTTGCAATGCTGGGAATTGCTTTCATTCCCAGCCAGAACTAATCTTAAAGAGTTCCCCAAGATAAGCACACACCTTTCAGTGCTGTGGAATGCTGCCAAAAACAGAAGCATCCAATTTAATTATAACAGAAACCAACCAAAGTATCAGCAAAAAAACAACCAGACTTTACAGAGCTTCAAGGAGGACTCTAAACCGATTAAACTACCTTGCTTCCTGCAAAGGTTTCGTCATCTTGGTCTGACTTTTATCCCTTATGGGAGGGGCAATCACCTCCCAGCCTTACTCCTGAGTCTCCCCTTTTGTTTCAGCTGCTCTCACCTTCTAGCAGCTCTGCGCACATGGGCACTGGGAACAGGCTCCCCTGGGTCCTCTTCCTCACTGCTGCCAGACTCCAAAGGCAGCACCCCACTCCCAGATGGTCCTGGCCCCATTTCTGCATCGGATGCAGGACCGAGTCCTCTCCAGACTCCCAGCCTGGTCCCCGTTCTTCCCCACTGTCAGATTCTGCTGCCAGCTGCACCGGCTGCTGGCGAAACATAAGACTTTGGCAAAAAACATCTACCATCGAGATACACTTCACTTAGGATTCTACTTGGCACTGGGAATTTTGGTTGCTAATTGATGCCGTTGTTAAGCGACTCAAACTTACCACCCTCCCTATTGTGGTCGTTAAGTGAATCACACAGTCATGAAGCTCACCTGGCTTCCCTAACTGGCTTCACTTGTTGGGAACTGGTTGGACAGGGTCCCCAAACTTGGCAACTCTTAAGACTCATGGACTCTGGCAGTTGGAGTCCAGAAGTCTTAAAGTTGCCAACTTTGGGGACCTCTGCATGAGGGCAAAGAAGTCGGTGACACTGAAGACACACAGCACTTTTATCACTCTGATGTAAGTATCTTGTGTATCTCCTTCATTGTTTTGTGTACTTATTTTAGTCTTATTTAAGTAGTAAGTGCACAAAATAACAAACTACCTTTTCATGGATCTTCTTTTTGTAGGTCATTAGGGCAAAGAAGTCAGTGATGGTGACTTGGCCACGCCCAGCCAGTCACATGACAGCCAAGCCATGCCCACCAAATAAGCCACACCCATCCCATCCCATGACCCCCCAAGCCACCCCCCAAAAATAAGCCACGCCCACAGAACTGGTAGTAAAAAATTTTGAATCCCACCACTGAGATGGTTCCACGCGAGAGGCAGGTGTGCGCAGCTTCATTTCTGCAAGTGGAGCTTCCCACGTGAGCACAAACGCCCATCGCTCACGTGAGTGGAACTTTGTGTGTGTGCTTGCCCGTTGCCAGTGTGGCCTTGTTCCTGGGGGTTTGAAGACCCCTGAAACAGGGTATGAATTCCATGAGTTTGTAAATGAGGCTTGTTCCGGGGGGGGGGGGATAGAACAAAAACAAGCACAAGAACCCAGCCATAATATTCGTTTCTGCAGCAGGAAAAAAAAAACGCTGGGAGCCCCTCCACCCACGGACCAATCATGCATGATTTTCGGGGGGCGGAATTGTGCCGGCGAAGCAAAACCAAGGAGTATTTTTAAACAAAGTGTCTTTAAAATAAGGCTTGGCATCTTTGGCCAAATATCTTTCCACTTCCCCTGTTTTTGTACAGGCACTTCAAACTGACCAACAGGCTGAACCTCAAACCAGCCTCTGGGCAAATGAGAGATTTGGGGTTTGCATAAAAGGTGCTTTCTTCCCAGGGTTACATCAAAGGGGGAAAAAAAGGGAGAGAGAGAAAAGCAGATTTTAACCATCGGCCTCTTTCTTTGAACTGAACGCAGGGCTATTTTAAGCCCCAGCCATTTATTTATTCCCCTTGGAAGGTTTTCATTTATCTTTGGGGTTTCCCGTCGTAAAAGCCCAAAGACTTTTCGGCGTATACAAACTCGTCTGTGTGTCATCAGGATTTGATTTCAGTCTGAACTTTGGAGTCAGCAGGGCTATTTATTCCTTCTCAGATTGGTGCCACCCTGGAGCTGGAAAGACCTCTTGGAAAAGCAGGCTCGGTTTTTTTTCCACAAAAAGTACGAAACCGAAACCTCACCCTTCCTTCCCTTCGGGGCAAAGTGATCAGGTTCCCTCCTTGCTTTGGCACCTTCGGCCTCTGTTGTGTATGCAATATAATTAATAAAGTGTAAGCTTGGAGTAAGTGCAGGGTTCTGGCCCTGCACTTCTGATTGGCTGTTAAGCGGCTGGACCGGATTGGCCCATTCTGGGGAATCCGATTGGCCCTTAACAGAGAGTTCTTATTGGTTATAAAAGCTAGCGTTCCTAGCTTGTTATTGGTTAAACGTTACAAGGTTTGCCTATATAAGGCAGGTTTTACTGATATTAAAAGAGCAAGTCACAATGTAAATAAAGAGCTGAAGTTCACCGTTCAGAGACTTGTCTCCATTCTTTTGCCCATGCTCAAACTTAACAGCCTCCATTGCTCTTCAACGGGCCTCATCCTGGCATTGCCGAGCTTCTCAAAGAATATGGCTGGGTGACCCCAGAAGTTTAGTTTTCCACTGACCGAGGCGTGAGCTCAACTCTGCTGACCAAACTCAACCAAATGGACTTGCTGCTCTCCTGGACCTTTGGAGGAAAACGGACAGAAATGCTCTCCTTTTCTGCAGCTCTACCTTCCACAATGCCCCCAGTCTGGTCCTTCTTTTAGATCAGGGTGTCCAAACTTGGCCACTTTAAGGCTTGTGGACTTCAATTCCCAGAATGGGTGGCTAGGGAATTCTGGGAATTGAAGTCCACAGGCCTTAAAGTCACCGAGGTTGCACAACCCTGCTGTAGATCTTCAGCTAGCTGGGCTTGAAGTGAGCAAGCTTTGAACTTCTCAGGACAGCTAATTTCAGAGGTATAGAAGGATGGTCTTTTATTAAGGTTTGATATTATGGCTTGTCTCCCTTCCCTTCCCCCTTCCCTTCCTGTCCCCTTCCCTTCCCCTTCCCTTCCCTCCCTCTCTCCCTTCTTCCTTCCTTCCTTCCTTCCTTCCTTCCATCCCTTCCCTCCCTCTCTCCCTTCTTCCTTTCTTTCCTTCCTTCCTTCCTCCTTTCCTTTTTTCCCTTCTCCTCTTCCTTCCTTCCTTCCTTCCTTCCTTCCCTCCCTTCCTTCTTCCCTTCCTTCCTTCCTCACTTCCTTCTTCCTTTCTCTCCTTCCTTCCTTCCATCCATCCATCCTTTCCCTTCCCTCCCTCTCTCCCTTCTTCCTTTCTTTCCTTCCTTCTTTCCTCCTTTCCTTTTTTCCCTTCTCCTCTTCCTTCCTTCCTCCCTCCCTTCCCTCCCTCCCTTCTTCCCTTCCTTCCTTCCTCACTTCCTTCTTCCTTTCTCTCCTTCCTTCCTTCCTTCCTTCCTTCCTTCCATCCCTTCCCTCCCTCTCTCCCTTCTTCCTTTCTTTCCTTCCTTCCTTCCTCCTTTCCTTTTTTCCCTTCTCCTCTTCCTTCCTTCCTTCCTCCCTTCCCTCCCTTCCTTCTTCCCTTCCTTCCTTCCTCACTTCCTTCTTCCTTTCTCTCCTTCCTTCCTTCCATCCATCCATCCTTTCCCTTCCCTCCCTCTCTCCTTTCTTCCTTTCTTTCCTTCCTTCTTTCCTCCTTTCCTTTTTTCCCTTCTCCTCTTCCTTCCTTCCTCCCTCCCTTCCCTCCCTCCCTTCTTCCCTTCCTTCCTTCCTCACTTCCTTCTTCCTTTCTCTCCTTCCTTCCTTCCTTCCTTCCATCCCTTCCCTTCCCTCCCTCGCTTCCTTCTTCCTTCCTTTCCTTCCTTCCTTCCATCCATCCATCCTTTCCCTTCCCTCCCTCCCTTTCACCATAGGCTTCGCTAAAGATTCCCCCCTCCCCGCCAAGGAGCCGTAAAGACCCTGCCATAAGACCCATTCAGGGAGCCTGGCATCTTTGGAGCCACAGTTCCCGATTCAAGTCTCAACGCATCTCTCAACTTGGAGTGGGGAGAAGTTGGCATTGCTCAGGCATTTTCCAGGAGCTCTGTGTGACACTTTCCACAAGGCTGCTAATGAGAACCAGAAAGGGTGTTCCTGTGTTTTGTGGCTTGAAACATCACAAGGGGGGTAATGGAAAAGTTGTGTAGACAAACAATAAAACCAAAGCAAACTCTTCCTCATTTATTTTTATGCACAGAGGGCAGGAAAGCAGGAAACGTTGCCAAGGAGGTGAAACCTGAGCGTGTCTGCAGATAGTCCTCGGCTTATGAGCACAATGGAGCCCAAACTCTCTCCCTTGCTAACTAAGACCTTTGTTCAATGGGTTTTACTCCATTTTACAGCCTTCCTTGGCCCTGTTGTGAAGTGAATCAGTTGTTAAATGAGTCACATAGTCATGAAGTGAACCTGCCCCCCCCAATTGGCTTTGCTTGTCAGAAGGTCCCAAAAGGAGATCACAATGCAACTGTCGTAAATATGGATTTTGATCATGTGACTGTGGAGGTCGTGCAACGGTTCTAAGTGTGAAAAACAGCTCTAAGCCACTTTTTAAAGTGCTGCTGTAACTTCAGGCAGTCGCTGAGAGAACTGTCACAACTCGAGGACTCCCTGACTAAAGAACCTGCCAGCAAAGGCGCTGGAGGAGAGAGCATGCCTTTTCCTTTCCCATGGGCTGACCAAATGGACCGTCGATCTGGGAAATGGCCAAAATGAACCCCCGTCCTGCCAGAACTGAGCAGGCCCACATGGGGTCTCTTTAAAAATGACCCGGTTATGGATATTAAAAAACAAACAAACCCTGGGACCTTTGGAGAGGGCCTCCTCGAGGCTGAGGAGAGTGGGTGCTCAAGGATTCATGGCAGAGTTAATCCGGGCCATTTCTGAATGCAGGCCACACCTGTGCCTGACTCATCGTAAGCCCACGTGGGTGGATTAGGAAGCCTCCTCTTCTTCCTTGGAGGAGCCGCAGCTGTCAGGGCCGAGGAAGCGGCTGCCAACCAACAGCTGCATGCCAACCAAACCACCCAGCAAACAATCGGGAGACCCTGAGAAAGCCACCGGGGTGCCCAGGCTGTGCGTGGCAGCTGCGCTTCTGGGCCAAGAGCATCTGAGCAGTGGCACTCCTGTGCAACTAATCAAGGAGGGAAGCCATTGGCACCCAGGAGGGATTTCCTGTCAGGGAGACCAATTCACCGTGGAATGGAATGGCTTTTCCCTTCAGATATTGTGGGTGCTCCATCCCTGGAGGCTTTGAAGAAGAGACTGGACAGTCACTTGAATGGAATGGTCTAGGGCACTGGTAGACAACCGGGTCCCTACCGCTCACTAGTGGGCATTCCAGCTTTCATGGTGGGCGGTAGGGGTTTTGTCCCCTCCTTTATAAGTCACCATTATTGTGGAACCGGTGGGCGGTTAGAGAAAATTTTACTGCTAACAGAGATACAAAAGTGGGCAGAAGATATAAAAAGATTGACTGCCCCTGATATAGGGTTTCCTGCCTGAGCAGAGACCCCCAAGGTCCCTTCCACTGGTGATAGTCTACCAGTTTGGCACGTTTCTCCAGAGCTGGTAGTGCCGATGAGCAGCAGCGATGGAACCAGTTCTCTCTGACGCTCTGCTGTTGGGCCCACCTGACCGCCTGGGCTCCCATACTCACCTTTTTGTCCTGCTTTTGAAGTGCAGCTGCTTTGCATGGCAAGCAGATTGCTGCGTGGCAGCGGCGGAAGCGACGGGGAGAGGGCAGGATTGCAGGAGGCAGGTCGGAAAGCCTCTGTGCCTGCACGAAGTGCGTCTTTGGCGTGCACGTACAAAGCACGCACACCAAGCCACGTGCCCACTGAACCGGTGGTAAAAATATTTGAAACGCACCACTGGTTCCCTTCCAATTCTGTTATTCCGAACACCTTCTAGGTCCTTGGCCAGTCCATCCGGTCTGGCCAGATTGGACCAGTATAAATGACTGAGGACAGACAGGCCCTCAAATAACCCAGTCCCAACTATGGAAGGCTTTAAAGCTGACCACCAGCATCTTGAACGGCAGAAACACCCTGGGAACCAGTAGAACTCATAAAGTAGAATTGCTACATAACCCAGAAATTACAGATTGGCTTGTCCTGATTAAAATGGACCAATGATACAGACCCTCCTGGCCTCAAAAAAGTCTGAGACTTTGGTTAAGTTCCCCAGACTGAGCCACCAGTGAATTGAGAAGAAACTCATGACTACCATCTCTGAAAATACTAGAAGGCAAAATTGAGGAAAGTACAGTAAACTAAGCCAGAGGCCATGTCTTGTTTTGTAAACCATCTCAGATGACTCAGTTAACCAAGATAAACGACCAATGAAGAGAACTGTGGTCTTGAGTAACATTTATTTTAGGTCAGAGGTAGGACTTAAAACATCAGGAGTTCGTTGCACAAAGAAATATGTCCTCGGTCTTTTCCAAGAGGAAGAACCTGAGCTCAATTCCCAGAATTCTCAGCAATAGCCTGTTGACTGGGGAGTTCTGGGAGTTAAGTCCCCAATCTTGAGGGATTGAGTAAATGCCTCTTCTTCAGCATTTCACTCAGCAGTTCCTAACAGTTTTCCAATGCAAATTCCACGTGCTGGTTTAACTTTTTTAATTCATACCTGGTCAGGAAACTAGATATCTCAGGAAGTGTTTTTCTCTGTATGAATCATGAAGCACAGCTTAAAAAAAAATAGGTGGAGCTCCAGTTGTATTATTTGGGCTGGCTCTTTTGACCATACCCTATGGATGCCCCTTGATCTTGGTGGAGAACTAGAGCATTTAGCAAAGTAATTCATCTATATTTGAATCTGTAGGTCTTTGTGAGTCCTGGCCTATTCTTAAATTGAGAGTGGATTAATCCTATGCCTTAATTAAAATAAGTGTGGCCCTAGGGTGCCTTTTTCTGATGTTGAAAAAAGAAAAGCAGAAGACAACAAAATCCAGCAGACAAATGATCTCATTTATTTGTTGAAGGAAAAGTCACTATCCACCATTTGTTTTTATTTCCCTAGGGAAAGTAACAAAGCAGAAATGCATTCTTTGTCAAGAAGAATCCGCCATGCTGTTAACTAATTGAAAGAGGTCCTGCCCCAATTATTCAACTAAAGATCTGCTTGCTTAATCTACCAGTCAATTTTTGCAGCCTCTTTTACGTGAGCCATATCTGAAGATGACCGCAGCATTGATCATCTGAGATTCCTAACTGTCTTACCACAGCTTCCTCTTACTTTGAGACCCATGTCGAATACATAGAACACCCTGTTTCATTGCTTTTAGTCCTCATCAGACGCCTGCTTGATCTTCTGACTTAGATGGGTTGAAAAGTGGGCATTTGTTTCCCCTTGTAGTAGAGCACAACCCAAAGGTATAGGATAGCTTTAAGGAGAGAAAGTTTCATTGACATAGTAGGTCTCTGAAACAGATCAAGCCTTCTTCTTGTTAGTCTTGTTTTCTGGTGGCTTCATGATAAGGAAGTGGTTTCCCATTGTCTTCTTTTGCTGTGTGGTTGTTTGTTTTAATTTAGCTCTCAGTTCTGAGACTTCCAGATGATTCCCTAAACAAACACTGACTATATCCAAACTTGGTTGACTTCTTCAGGACCAGCCAAAGACTGGTCATAATTTTGCTGAGTTCCAGAAGGATTGACTGGTCTTTTCTACATCCTTCTAGCTGGTTCATAATCCTGATGTGGAAAACACACACCAGTTTCTCCTGTGTAACTTTGCATTTATGACTCTAGAAAGTTGCAGACGACTTCTTTTTAAGAGACAGGCTATGATTGTTGTGTGCATTGACATCACCCTCTCTCTGGCATTCAAGCAGGAAATGTAAGACAACCATTGGAAGACACGCTTTCTGCTCAAGTCAAGTGTGCAAATTCAGATAAGGCTGAAAGAGGCATCTAGGCAATTGAGGCTGGTGGTTTTAAACTATGTTCTGAAGAAGGAGATAAAAAGAAAATGAAGTCTTCTGGTTGCCCTGCTGACTGTGTACTTCTAAAGGTTAGGTAGGACCCACAAAATGCCTGGAGCTCCAAGGTGCAAAATCTGTTTGCTCTTGCAGAAATCCCTTTCGCTTCAGAGTAGGCTGTGCAAGAGAATTTACTCGGGCCTTGTGTTCCACAATGTTTTCTCCAGAACAATTTGAACTTTTTCTCCTTTTCAGTGTTGAAATAACTTTCTCCCAAGGCTCAGCCAACTGCTAACGTGTCCAATTTCTCCCCAAAGCGCAAGTGAATCTCCGAGACACGAACGACTGAAACGACAAGCGTTGCAAAACACAGGCTAGATTTATCTGGCCGCTCAGCCTGTACTTAAATAACCCTCACTGTCTGGCTGTCGTCTCACCAGTATACAGTAAGATCATGATCTCACTCAGCCACATGAGCTGCTTTCCAGCGAAAGCCAAAAAGGGCAACCAGTAAACAACCAAACTAGAGCCATCCAGGGAGCTTTTAAAGAAGGACCTCTGAAGCGCACGCCCTCCATGTGGGCTGCGGCTTTGGATTCCTGCTTTGGCTCCCTCAGCAACATTTCAGATCCAAACAGTTGTTAATCCAGGATTATTTGGAGGGAAACAGGGGAGGGAAACGCAGAGGCCCACTTGAAGTTATAAAAAACAGAAAAAGGAATCACGTGTCCTTCTCTGGCGCATTCTAGGGTTCCAGGTTTGGACATGCCCCAGCCGCGCACAGCCAGACAAAACAGGAGTCCAACACATGTGTGCTCAGATGCAAAAAAAAAAAAATTGCTTTTTTGAACGAATCTAAATGAAAGGCTTTGTGTTCAACTTTTGTTTAGGAAGAGAGCAGTCGTGCCTCATCCCTCCCCATCCTAAAATGTAGGGCATGCAGGACTAAATAAAGGAGGGTATTTGCATCTCAGGGTGGAAATGAGGCATCCTTCGTGCTCTCTGAGCCTGGTTGTTTTCCTGCAGAGGTTTCATGGCCCAAACTAGGTAACACCTCTAACTCTAACCCTTAGCTCTTAATCCTGATGATGTTACCTAGTTTGGGTAATGAAAGTTCTGCAAAACAAGCTCAGAGGGCATCAAGGACTCATTCATTCCACCTGCTTTAGACGGGAGAGGCTCTGCTCTGGGTCTCTTCATTTGTGTCCCAAAGAGTCACAATGGGACAATTATGACGATTAGGAGAGCAATCCAGCTTTGGAATTCTCCACTCAGTAATGTGTGACAGTCCACAATGATCTTTTGCTGAAATTCTACCCAGCATTTCTTTTTTCTCAGAAGAGACCCTCTTCCTTTGGACTTTCTGGCTGGTTACAGGTGGTTGGTTGGTTTAATTTGGAAACTGGGAGAAACTGGCATTGTGTTTTCCCACATTGGGGTTATGAAGTGGCTAGGAAATTCTCTGAGGACCATAGAAGAGACCAGACAATCCTTTGGGAACTCAATAAATCTTTGTCTAGTCTTGATGAAGTCAACCAAGTTTGGATGTAGCCAAACCTGACACATCTCCCTCACCACAAAGAGGTCCAGTATCTTCAAACAAAAAAAGGTGCTCTCCATAGAAGCCCATTTCTACCTGTCAAATTGTGGCCTGAACTGAAGCCCCTTCTGCTTCTTTGAAGACTCCCCTCCAAGAAGGTCTCCCAACCCCAAACATCTTCGAACATCTTCCCTGGAAACTTTGCTGAGAAGAAGCCAAGAGAAAGTAGCTCTATTTCTTTAAATGTTGATTAGAATTTATAATAGTTTCCCTATCCGCCCTTCCCTGATGACCTAGGGAGAATGTCCAGGGGATCATCAACCCCATTAATTTCCTCCACTCGCCTCCAAGACCACCTCTTTCCAAAATCCAAACACTCCAACTTCTGAAGGACCCCTAAGAAGACGTCTCCTTTCATCGTGTCCTCTGTTGCTTCAGCTGGATAACAGAAGAGTCAAAACCCCGCCTATTAGGAGCACACCAGGCTGAAGAAGGTGAGGCCAGAGATTATTTTGGGAAACCTATTTGATCGTGTGGACCCTCCAGAGACCACGAAGCAGGGTTACAGCAGCAGCAGCAGCTGAAGAATTTTTTTTTTTTTTTTTTGCAGGCTGGCTCAAAAGGGAGGAATTAAAGACGTGATTCCCTTCCCTGATTCAAAAGCAATTTGACCCAGCAATAGAGGCCTGGAATCTACTAGCTTCAATAGATCTGATATTGATACGGTGCAGGATAAGTTCCTCGTCAGATGGAATTTTAAAAAACTGCTTGCTGATATTCCTGCAATTGCTTTTGGCTACCACAAACCCATTTGGAAAGCATTCTTCCTTCCCTAACGTAGGATTTGGAGCGAGGTTGCTAAGATCCACAACTATCTTCCAATTCCAGGGAGCTGGGCATATCTGCTTCAACCAGCTTTCTGGATAAATGCATATTGTTGTTTTTAAACAAAGATTACATGAAGATGGCATGCATAAGTGCACCAACGGGCCTACTGTCCCTGTCCTATTGTTTCTTTTTTATTAGTATCCATTACATGCATTCATAACCATGCTTATCCTTATACCTGTTACCTAACACTTGCTTAACAAATGAATAAATAAGTAAATAAATAAATATCGGGCGTAGGTTGTGCCTTCTCTGTTCTCTCTTCGAAAGAGCAGGATAAAACCTCCTGTCTCCAATGTGAGCTTGATATGTTAACAAGGCTAATTAGTCCCTTGGCACTCCTTTGCCATTATCTCCAGCAAATGTTGCCAAGGAACTCATAACTGGGGGCTGTTGGCCTCCTCACTACAGTAAAGAAAGTGGAATTGAGGGGATTGGACAAAGAGAGGGCTGAGGACAGAAAACGCTCTTAACACTTCCTCTTTTGTCTCCGGCCAATTCATCACAATGAGAATTATAGCTCAACGCAATTAAGATCCGAGACCACACCAGACCTGCACACTGGGTGTCCAGATTCCAACAGAAGGCCTGTTTATAAGTGCGTACCTCAAAATACAAAGCGTGAATGTAACCAACAGGTTTTCAAAATAGAATTGGGTGCAGGGGCACAGATTAATGGCGAGTGCCAACTTTAAATGTTTCTGGCAACATCCAACCTCCTTGATAGGTAGCACAGTTACCCTGTTGACCAGGAGTTCTGGAAATTGAAAGTGTTTGGCACATTTCTTGGATTAGAGCAAGAGGCAGGTGTTTTAGGGAAGACCAGGTGCCAAAAAAGACATAAAAGTAATTTAAAAAAAAAATCAAACAAGGACGCTGAAACATCAGAAAACATGGCTATTTTTGCGACATCTTGGTTTATTTTTGGTTTATGTTGAAATCTTGTTGGGGTCTGAAGAAACTACCCAAGGCACAAACAGGTCCAAATAGTTGTTGATTCCTTGAACATCATTTAGATACTTTAAGGCTTAAGCTATGGTCTTCTGCTTTGTGTAGACGATTTCCATGGGTTGAAGGGACCTACTACATTCCAGGGGTTTATCCTTTACATCAGGGATCTTCAATTTTGGCAACTTTAAGACTTGTGGATTTCAACTCCCAGAATTCTTCATAGGAGTTGAAGTCCACAAGTCTTAAAATTGTCAAAATTGGAGAGCCCTGCTCTACATAGTAAGAGAGATATGAGGGGAAAGCTATCATGTTACTTCATGTTGATTCTCTTCCCCCTCTTTGCATGTTGCAGTAACCAACTTCTAGTGTTCTTGAGGTGGGCAAATGTTTGTCAAACATGGATTGGGGCAGTGAAAACCAAATATGTCTTTTATCTTCTCCCAGCTGTTCAAGGAAAACACGCTTGTTGGAGGAATGGTAGCTTTCTGTGCCAAAAAGTTATTTTTTTTGCTGAGTGTTGACATTTCTGAATCTAATGAGCTAGCCCTTTCCTCCTCACTATTCCATTTATAAGCAAGGAAGATGTGGAGACCCAGTGAAGAAGAAAACTTTAATAATTCTTAGTGAGGATCTCCTTTCTGTGTCGCTCAGATCCGAGCCCAGGGAAGGCAAGTATTCATTTAGTCCAGGGTCCAATCTGGACTCCTTGGTGCTAGGCAAGAAAGTCCCAAAACCCTGGGGTCCCTGGTTCTCTCTGAGCTTCGTGGTTTCCTTACAGATGTTTCGGTACCGTATCTGGTAACATCTGGTAACATCTGGTAACCTAGATGGGTAATGAAACATCTGCAAGCACCAAGTGACCCCATGCAGTTGAAGCCTGAGTTATAAATGTTCTCTTGAATTGGTTCCATGTATGGGCTTCAAACGCTTCAGGGACAGCATGGAAATGGGAGCTACCACTGATGGTGTTACCTAGACAGGTAATGAAACATTTGCAAGCCAACAACCAAGCTCAGAGCTATGGTGGGAAGCAAGGCACACTCACTAGCATTGATTATGTTACCTAGTCAAGTCATGAAATGCCTCCAAGAAAACAGTCAAACTCAGAGAGCACCAAAGACCCCACAATCCTCCTCCTCTCTACTAATCCCACTGTCTTCTTTCACTGAAAGTGTTCCTTCATTAGATAATGAAATATCTGGAAGAAAACCACCAAGCTCAGAGGCCAACCAGGACCCCATAGCCCCCTCTCCTCTGCTCCCAAACCCCATTCCTTCTAGCACTGACGATGTTCCCTAGTTGGGTCCTGAAACATCTTCAAGAAAACCACCAAGCTCAGGAAGCAACCAGGACCTCCCACAAGTCCACTCTGAGCTCCAGATATTCTCCTCTATGGAATTCTCCAAACACCTGTCGCTCGTGCCTCAGTTCGAACTGGCTGCAACCCACTGAATTGGCCTTCCTGGCAGCGGATGCTTTTTCCTTCCCTCCCACCCACTGCTCGGCTTCTCCTAATCCCACTGATGGCTTCCAGCAACCCCTGGCAGCATCCCTGCCAACATAGGTAAAGGAGCAAGGAGAATCTTATTGCTTGTGGGTGGACCAAAAAACCACTCCTAAAATGTCCTTAATTCCTGCCTGCTCTGGTGACTTATAATGTTCCAGGATGGAATCGTATTTCAGCTCTCTTCCATGCCCACCTGCAAAACAACAGGCTGAAGAGGGAGGAACAGCCAATTCTTTTCAGGGAGAATTTGGTTGCTCCCTTGGACCACCTCTCTCTCTCTCTCTCCCTCTCCCTCCCTCCCTCTCTCTCTTTCTCTCCCCCCCTCTCCCTCTCTCTCCCTCCCTCCCTCCCTCTCTCTCTTTCTCCCCCCTCTCTCTCCCTCTCTCTCCCTCCCTCTCTCTCTCTTTCTCTCCCCCCTCTCTCTCTCCCTCCCTCCCTCTCTCTCTCTCTCCCCCTCCCTCTCTCTCTTTCTCCCTCCCTCTCTCTCTCTCCCTCTCTCTCTCTCCCTCCTTCTCTCTCCCCCCTCTCTCTCCCTCCCTCCCTCTCCCTCTCTTTCTCTCCCTCCCTCTCTCCCTCCCTCTCTCTCTCCCTCCCTCCCTCTCCCTCCCTCCCTCTCCCTCTCTCCCTCCCTCCTCCCTCTCCCTCTCTCCCTCCCTCTCTCTTTCCCTCTCTCTCTCTCTCTCCCTCCCTCCCTCCCTCTCCCTCTCTCCCTCCCTCCCTCTCTCCCTCTCTCTCTCTCTCCTTGTAGACTTAACATCTTCTGCATTTCAACTCTCAGAGTTCCCCAGCATGAATTCTGGGAGTTGAAATCCGTAAACCTTCAAGTTACCAAGCTTGGACATCCATTGTCTTAAATATTCCATGGACATCTTCTCAACAGCATAGACACCAAAATCTGCTAAAACTAACCACCGCAATTGCACGCCCAGTAAATCTGCTTTGAACGTGCATACATTATTGAGAATAAAAACAGCCAAGGGGCGGGACGGGAAATCGTTATCAAAAGCCCACTTTGAAGATTTTATCAAGGACCCCAGATCTACATGGTGACATATTATTCTCTCTGTAAAATGAGGAGTGTGGTTTTCTTCTTGCAAATGAAAGCTGAACTTGTGCATGCTTTATGATTTCAAGTTTTTTTTTTTTTAATTATTATTCTGTTTGCTCTCTGTGCCCCTTGATACTTTCAAGAGAGTTTCATTTTCATTTTCCTATGATCTGTTTTTTTTCTTCTTCTGCTTTTCATATGTGCTTTAGGTTTCTTTGTTCTTGTTGCGAGAAAATAATTTTGTGAGCGCCAAAATCGGAGAGAAACGAAAAGTGGGTGGAGAGGAAGTACACCTGTCTAGCAAGTAGAAGGTCCGTCTTCCAGGCCTGTCTGGCCATCCTCAATCGTTCTATGAGCCCTCTTTCTACACCCGAAGAGATCCTCTTAGTTTACTACTGGCTGTTAAAATGCAGCACCCGCCCTGTGTCTATTCTGTTCTTTGCTCACATGTGGACGGAAAGATAGTAGAGAAGAATAATGGAATAACAGAGTTGGAAGGAACCTTGGAGGTCTTCTAGTCCAACCCCCTGGGGGAGAACTAAGGAAATTCCTCCTTAGTTCTCTTCTTGATTAGTTTCCATTTCAGCAACATTTTTGGATTGTGGTGACCCAAACTGGTCTCTCTCTTGATTCTACCCCTCTATTGATGCAGCCTGGGGTTGCATGGGCTGCAGCACACACAAAGTCAGATCAGCAGAAGTCAACAGGCAGGGAAGGGATTCAGGGAGAACTGCAGGTGCCTACTTCAAGAGCCTTAGAACAAATCTTGGGTTAAGTCAATATTTGTGCCCTTATTACATCATTACTAAGTGCAGTTGGGGACACCTCCAGGACGTGGCCTGGATTCACGCAAAGCCATGCAACTTCCCGAAGGTTGATGTTGGAATGAAGCCTACAAGTTTTCTCAAAATGTGTCATTCTCAAAGAGGAATTCAGTTTGAATCTAGCTGGTCCTAACCAGACTTCGGTTTTAGGAGAAGAGTTGTCATTTTTGTTTTGTTTCGCATAGTGTCACTTTGTTTACAATCCCACAGATTCTGTAATTTAATACAGCAGAAAGTTGCTTAGGAAACAACACTCTCTACTCATGAAGGACCACACTGAAATGTCATAATATGAAAGCAAGAAAGAAAGCAAGAAAAGGAGGAGGAGGAGGAAGGTTGATTGATAGAATTGTAGTTTTAATTTCCCCGCTATATATCCTCCTCTGATTGTACCTGCCTCTTTATTTACATGGTCATAGATTTTCTGTACTTTCTATATCTGTTTTCCACACCTCTATGCCTCTGGGATTTATGGTATTCCATGTCCAAAACCTGATATTGTTTGTTAATCATAATTGTATTCAAAAAAAACAAAAAAAAACAAACCAGAGATTTTAAATACCTCTTCCATGCTGATTCTGCTCAACGTTGTATGTTTACATTTTAACTAAAATGGTTGAATTGCCGAGCACTCTTCAGACTTGCGGAGCATAAGCAACTTTCAAATATGTCAACTGAATGAAAATAAAAACCTTGCTTAAATAAATAGCAGCATTCTTTTGGAGAAGTCTCCCTCGTAGGAAGAGCTCAATTTGGAAGGTGATACGTCGCGAATGGTTGGATAGCTGCCTATGCCCGTGAAGGTGCTTTTTGCTTTCCTTCGCCTTTTGCCCTGCTCATTCTTTGCCCTTTGACTGCAAAGTCAACCCAACCACATCTGGTTGAGCTCCCCACCAAGGAGCCAAGGGGAAGGCCTACCTCTTTCCAATGGCACTCACCAAGAGAAGAAGCTGGCAAAAAGCCAGTGACCCTGTTTGACTTTCGTGTCTCCAACTGGCTCCTGAATGACATGGACTGGTTGGGGCCGACCCTCCCTCTTCCCCCAGGGCACCAGCTGCCAAGCTCTCCTCCTTTCCCCCCAACCCGCATCCTTCAACCGCTTCTCTATCCAGCCGGGTTTACGAGCTTCAACTCCCTTTGTCTCCCAGGTCTAAAAGGAAGCAAAAGAGACGAAGTTCAGGTGGCTGCGGCAGAAGAAGAAGAAGAAGAAGAAGAAGAAGAAGAAGAAGAAGAAGAAGAAGAAGAAGAAGAAGAAGAAAGAAGAAGAAGAAGAAGAAGAAGAAGAAGAAGAAGAAGAAGAAGAAGAAGAAGAAGAAGAAGAAGAAGAAGAAGAAGAAGAAGAAGAAGAAGAAGAAGAAGAAGAAGAAGGCGTGATTTGAGGACAGTCTGCCAAGTCGGAGTGGCGAGGGAGAGAGGGAGGGACGGGTGAACTTCCCTCCACATGAAAGCTACGGTTAGGGAGGGTGATGAAAACACAATGCAAACAAGAAAAGCAACCCTTCCTGGAAAGTGGCACCACCGTTCAGCCCGGCCAGCGTCATTCAGTGTAAGAGCCAGGCAGCCTGGCTGGAAAAATCTCTCGGCTTTTGGACAGGGTGGGTTTTTTTTTTTTAAAAAAAGATCACATATATAGCCTAGAGAAGCCTCCTTGCGAGGAAATGCCCCCCAAGCGTAGCCTTGATTTACAGGAGTAGGTTAGATTCTACAGGATATCACTACAGGATCCAGTCAATCAAGAAGGGACCGGAGAGCAGAAAAGGTCCTATTTGGAGACAGTGGCCTTCTTTTAGCAAAAGAGAGAGAGAGAGAAGAGAGAGAGAGAGAGAAGAAAGAAAGAAAGAAAGAAAGAAAGAAAGAAAGAAAGAAAGAAAGAAAGAAAGAAAGAAAAAGAGAGAGAGAAAAAGAAAGAAAGAGAGAGAGAGAGAGAAAGAAAGAAAGAAAGAAAGAAAGAAAGAAAGAAAGAAAGAAAGAAAGAAGAGAGAGAGAAAAAGAAAGAAAGAGAGAGAGAGAGAGAAAGAAAGAAAGAAAGAAAGAAAGAAAGAAAGAAAGAAAGAAAGAAAGAAAAAGAAAGAAAGAAAGAAAGAAAGAAAGAAAAAAGAGAGAGAGAAAAAGAGAGAGAGAGAGAGAGAGAGAGAGAGAGAAAGAAAGAAAGAAAGAAAGAAAGAAAGAAAGAAAGAAAGAAAGAAAGAAAGAAAGAAAGAAAGAAAGAAAGGAGGGAGAGAGAGAGTGGGAGGGAAGATGAAAGAGGAAGAAACGAAAGAAGATGAGAAAGGGAGAAAGGAGGGAAGAAGGACAGAATAATAAAGAGAAGATAAAAAAGGAAGGAAGGAAGGAAGACAAAATTAAGCAGAGCAGAGCATAGGGGACAGAAAACACACACATGGAGCCTAATTCTTATCCAAATAGAAGTATCTCTGCTAAACCCACAGATAGGCCAGAGACCAACTTCTGACTGGGTGGTGTCCCATAACCAGGTAAAGGAGGTGTTTTCCCGCTCCTTGTTACCAAAACTCCTTGGGTGGCAGCCCCTGAATTATGCAAAGTTATTCCACCAAATAACCGATGTGAACAAAGCAAGGTCATGCCCACGGGAGGCACAGACTGAAAAGCAGCCACAGGTTTTCAGCAGGGGCAAAACTACAGAGAGACTTGGGCCTTCCCGGCATTCTGACCTCCATCTTTTTGATTAGAATGAATGTAGGGAGAAGAAGCCCCCATCCTGGGTTAACTAGGAACGAGAGCCGCCCCCTTGACATTTTCTAGCATTAAAACTGAGTCCATAACAGGGTTCTGGAAGGTCCCCCCTCTCCCCACTACGAGACTGTACAGTATCCAGCAAAGAGGAGGAATGGAGAAAAAGTTGGGATTATGCTCACAAAGGGTACAACAGGGAACCTCAGGCTACCCAAAGTTGGGTGGGTAATACTCCATGGCTTAAAATGCCCCGTGCACGCTGCTATCTCTCACACACAAAAACCCCGGCACTAGCAACTTCAGAAAGAACTGCTCTGCTGGGCCAGAGGGCCAGAAGAAGGTCTTGAACTGGCCCTCAGGTGAGAACCTGGCAAGAGGAAGAAGGAGGGAGAAGAAAGGGGGGGAAAGTGGGACAGGTAGCAATTCCCCACCAGCATCCATTAACAATGGGTTGATGAACGACAACCCCAGCAGTGAGATCTAGGTAAGCCTCAAGTTCTCAGGGGCTTTCCTCAACCTCTCTGGACTTCAGTTTTGGAAGTCTGGAGTCCAGAGATCCATCAGTTCCTCCTCCTCCTCCTCCTTCTCCACCACCTCCACCACCACGACCAAGCAGAGAGCTCACCTGTGTGGGTCCTCAGGTGAGCTTTCAGATGAGAAGACTTGCCGTAAACCTTTTCGCACCCCACATAGTGGCATTTGTGCTTTTTCTGAGGTAATTCAGGGTCAAGCTGGCACCTTCCTCTCCTGCTCCTTTGTTTTGGACTGGGCTGGTTGATGGCCGCCAAGTTGGTAGGTGTGGCTGCTCTTTCTCCTCCACAGTTGCTGGCTGGCAAGACAAGGTCTCGGCTGAGCGTTCCCTGCAAAAGGGGAGCTCTGGCTTCCTCCTTTGGCTCCATCCTCTGGACCTTCTCCAGCTGAAGCGAGGAAGACTTGGGAAGGTGTCGGTTTAAGTCCGCCAAAATGCTGGCCACGGCATACACCGAGGTGCCCCCTCCGTGGTCTCTTCCTGCCTCCTTCTCTTCAGGTTTCTCCTTGGAAGTCAAGTCTGTGAGAGGGGAAGCCACCCCAGCAGGGGGAGGAGGTCTTGGTCCTTCGGCAGGACCATGGATGATCGCCCGGCTGGACATGGAGACAAGGCACTCGGCGGCAAAGTAGGCAGCTGTGGCCATTTCCCACACCTCTTGGGGGGGGGTGCACAAATCCACTCTGTCCACAAACCAACAAACAAAATCACCTCCAGACACTCAGCAGGGGTACCTTCCTTGCAGGAGAGCAGGTTTCACAAGAAGGACTCTGTGGGCAAAAGGCACGCCCCGCTGCCCTCTTCCTCAAGAGGAAAGGCTCCCAGGGAAAACATCAGGACAGACAAACCCCCTGCAGAACAGCTGGCCACTGGAAGCAAACCGTCCCCATCGCAAGCTTGCCGCACCTCCGGCTGCTCTCCCCTTGCATGCTGGCGGCAGAAGTGAGCCAGCCTGTTAGAGCTCCTTCAAACCCCCCTGGGGGTGTGGCTCTGCCAAACATCTGGCCGTGATGTCACCATGGAGAGAGGCTGCATCCTGGGCTGATCAGGTTCGCGGAGGCTCTGCCTGCCCTGAAGGCAGAGGAGCTGCCAGGGGAGAGATCCAGCCGCAGCGGAGTGGCACAGCAGAGGGCAGCCACCCTGCGCATTTGACTTTGGCAGGAGACGGAGAAGCAAGCCAAATGAAAGGAAGGAGCTGATTGGCTCGGGCCAAGCCAATCACAGCTGCAGGATTCCCCATTTCTACATTTCCCTAGGTGAAGAAGGCTTTTTCCTGCCGGACCCAAAGGAGGGCCAGAAATCCAAGTTGGGCCTTTGCCTTGCATTAACTCAAGATCAAAGTGACGTTTCCTTCGGGCTGCAACGGTGCAAAGCAGGAGTTGGCCAGGGGACAAAGAGGACTCTATTAAGGCACCCCCCCCAAGGATCCCCCAATCCAACACTCTCTGCCCAGGCTGGATGCCCCTTCCCATCGTTCCCAGCCAACTCATGAAAGGCCACCCTCTGGTTTATGGACAAATGGTCCAATTCAAGCCAAGGCAGTCAACTTTCACCAAGAGAGGACACAGTTTTTGAGGTCTACACCTCCAGCTTGTATCTGAGTCCAGATCTGAAATGCAAAGATGACCCTCACAATTTAGGAACGGCTCATCATCAACTTGTGGGGGGGGGGGGAAAGGGACCCCCTGTAGGACTGGGGAAGCAAAGGCATAAAATATCTGATGGCGCTTTGCTCTGGAACCATGTAAACCTGTCCACTTCATCCATTCCCCAAAACTGCTGCTGAGTTTTCGGTGGTTCATTGCAGAAGTTCCTTCCATTCCATTTCATGGCTTCAGAAGTTCATTCCAGAAGTTCATCACTTTTAAGGTTTTTAAATAGAGACTGGACAGCCACTTGTCTCAAATGGTCTAGGGCAAGGGTCTCCAAACTTGGCAACTTTAAGATTTGTAGACTTCAACTTCAAGAATTCTGGGACTTCTCAGGTGTAATGCCTGGTCTGGAGCATCCCTTCCTAAACTCAATCCCTTCCCTCCCTTTCTGCTGACCATGACTTTATGGCTGTTGACTCTCCAGGCATTGGTAAATGTGGTGCAGCAGATGCCAGCTAATTGCCAGCACTCATTCTGCAGCTGCCATGGGGCTGAACCGGCCAGCTGGGGCAGACCCTGGACATGCATCTGGACTCTGGCATTGGCTGACAGCCCCCCCAGAAACAAGGCTCCCATTGTTTGGGGCCAGAGAAGCTCTGCTCAAAGGTTAATACTTCGGAAATTATCCCTGGCTGTGCCCATGTCAATCAAAGCCACTGAAATGAGCAATAATGTCATGGCTCTATCTTTTCTCCCCCTCCCCTTAATATAGTCCCCTCCCCCTTATTTTTCAGGATGATAAACTGCTTTGCAGAGCAAATGGGATTCCCCCCCCCCCCCATTGCAACTCAACAGCCAATCCTATTATTTCATTGAGGGCTACAGAAAAACAGGGAATTAAGCTGCAGCTGCAGCTGAAACACCAGACGTCATCCGCGCATTCATCTCGGTTGTGAGTTTCTCCCATTTCCCCTACCCGCCCTTAGCTCGCTTTGCTTCATGTCGTGGCCTGATCAAACACAAGAGTTGCAACTGATGTCAACATGAGGATGGCAGCTTGGCGTCCAGAGACAGATGTGTTTTGAAGCAGGGGTCTCCAACCATGGCAACTGCAAGACTTGTGGACGTCAACTCCCAGAGTTCCTCAGCCAGAGTTGAACTCCACAAGTCTTAGTTGCTTTAAAACACTTGCTGCCTTTGTGATTAGCCTGCTCCACTTGCCATGGAATTCATGGACCTGCCTGATGTCTTAAGCCCCCATTTGATCATTTGGCTGAATTTGGAGAAAGAGGAGGAACCAAAGGGGTGGCCTTCAACATATTGCTATTTGCAGCAACTCCCTGAAGCTCCAGTTAGAATCCCATGATATTACATGCAACGTGGACATGTTGTTTTTTTATTGCATGCCTACAAGATCACTGTGCCCGGGGTGACCATGTTTGCAATACTGCAGCAGATGTGACCAGGCAATAAGACATTCCTGTTCACACAATGACCTAGCTTGGCAGCCCTACCTTGGATTCCTGATTCATTTGCAAAAATGAAAAACTCTACCTGTAGTACATGGATCATGGAACAAATCAAGGTTCTTATTCGAGGTGCAGGTGACCAGACTTATCTTGGAAAAAGGTCTCTCTGTGTGATCACTACTTGTTGATGTTGACTTGATGTCAACTGGTCTCTCTCTGTGGTGTCACCTATCTGGAGACACCTCTTCATTTCCATTTCCTTTGGCGATGCTTTGTCTCTCATCCCTCTGGACTGGAAGACTTGGTCATGCTGGAAGATCAGGAAGAGCTCTAGAAACAGAACTTGAGCACATCCATGCAATCTCCCCGCCTTTGTGCCACATCCATCCTGCCAAATCCTGTTGCCCAAGAAGGAACCAGAGTTGAGGACTGGCATCAGACTGGCCCCCTTTTTTTCCTGAAAAACACAAAAAAGAAGAAGATGCAACCCTTCAGAAGAGCCGTCCAATAAGTGTAATTAAATCCTTCCCCAAGCAAGAGCATTGCAGAACTGCAAATAAATATCCAGCCACAGGAATGATGGGAGCTGAGAGAGACGTGGGCATGGATGGCGTCAGAAAATCATAGCATTGCCACCAGCCCCGCCTCTTATAATTTGCAGACCTGGGTAGAAAGGCAGTGCTGAATGGAGACGTCGCCTTGGAAGGGAGCAAAAAGGGGGCAAGTTTTCTGACAGGCAGCTGAGAATCGGGACACAAAGACTTGCTAAGCCGTCCTCCATCCCTCACCTCCACCTGTGCCACCTAAACAGCCCCAGGACCATCTGCGCAGCCCTGGCCAAAGCCCCCAGGAACAAGGTGCCCATTGTACTCCGACGCAAGGAATACCTGTGTGTATTTCAACAGAGGGAGGGTTTCTGTGGTAACAGGCAGCGCGGGCAGCTCAGATCAAAGAGGACGACGAGGTTACTGGAAGGCTGAAAGAGCTGGATTTTGCCCATTTAAAATCATTTCAGGGCCCCGTTCAATTTCACTCTTCATTATTGTCTTCTGAGCCGCATCTGAGAGGGCCTAGTCCTTAATTTAAGGCTGTTTATTTACTTAGATGGCTAGTCTGCCCTGCCCCTAGGACGAAGTATATAGAAAAGCACGGCACATCAGCAGTGGTGGAATTCAAAAATTTTTACTACTGGTTCTGTGGGTGTGGCTTGATGGGTGTGGCTTGGTAGGCGTGGCAGGGGAAGGTTACTGCAAAATCCCCAATCCCTCCCCACCCCACTAACCTGCTTTCCAGCTCTGTTCTCCTATGCAGGGAAACCAAAGAAGACCCAGACCATCAGCTGGGACTCAATGGGAGGCAGAGGAGAGATGGGGTTGGCGGGGCCAGTCAAAGGTGGGATTGGCCGGTTCTCCGAACTACTCAAAATTTCCACCTGCTGGTTCTCTAGAACTGGTCAAAACCTGCTGAATCCCACCTCTGCACCTAGGAGACTGATCAGAGATAATCGAACGATAAATGGAAAAGCCAGTTAGGACATGAATTCAAGGAGCAAATTAGAACTCCACACATGGAAAGAGGGATGACAGAGCTAACAAGGAGCCCAGGCCCCCTGTGGCCCATCCTTGAAGGTCAGAGATCACCAAAGGGCAAAATAACCATGGAACTACTAGGAGAAAGTGCCCAAGCCATCCAACACCTGAGAACAGGCCCTTATGGCTCTCCGGATTTTTATTTGGTACCTCTGGATCTTGACTTCTTGACCAACTGGGCTCCTGGCAGTCCAGGTGGACAAGAAGTCAAGAACTAGAGATATAATAAAAGTCTGGAGATCTTAGGTGGTCTCTTCTCAGAACATAACCAGGCATCCAAATCAGGTTCCAAAGGACAGTATTTTGGGTCAAAATGTAACCAGACAAACTTTGGGATCAGATAAATTATACCTGATAACCTGTTCAGTCTTTTGATCAGGTTGCCCCTGCTCTTTGATCGTGGCACCCAGATGGTCAACTAGCGGTGATACCAACAGGTATGTCTCCACAGTAGTTGCTGGATCTCCTAAAAACCTCCCTCTGCCCATGTCACATCCTCACATATCCATGGGCTTGAGTTGCAGAACGTGCAAAACAACCTTCTCTTTGTTACTGGTATGAGTGCGAAGAGCATCCCACGCAACATCCTACACAAGTTGTGCAATGTCTAAGAAGAGAGGGTGATCCAGTACTGGAGGTTTTTAAGAAGAGACTGGACAACCATTTGACCGGCATGAGGGAATGTTTTCTCCTTGTGATAAAAATCAACCATTCGGGTGTTCAGACTGGAGACGCGTGTACAATACATAAGAGCTTTATTATGAAGCTTTTGCCAAAGGGAATTCTGCCCTTGGCGGAAGACCTGTTTCCCAGGAAGGCTGGGGTTTATGTACAGGTTCAGATATACAGTCTCTGCCCCTTTCCTGGGTTCACAATCTATCGAACTATGTAAACAGCTACACAACACCCCTATTATTATTGTAGGGTAACATCTGTTTCTTTGTCCTGTTTTTCTCTTGGTGACTACCTAGATTTCTCTAGTAATTCTTACATATTCTTGCATATCACACTACTTGAGCAGGGAGTTGGAATAGAGGACCTCCAAGGTCCCTTCCAACTCTATGAGTCTGTATTCCGCTTGGACCGGTGTGGTCAGAAGGGAGATTTAATTTTTCACCATTTCTGATTCAAGCATCCATTGCTTCATATACCAACCCATTGTTTCAGCTCATTGCTCATTTTTTTAAACAAAAAATATGCTGAATAGAGGCAGTTATGTGAATTCTGGCTTTCATCCACTTTGTTAGCAATTCATAAGTCTTGACTTTCATTCCGAATTTGCTCTTGGCTCTGCTGCAAGTAGGCCCCTCCGAGTTATGCCATCTCAGGAACTGGGCTTACAACAACAAGCTTCCATTTGCTCTTCTGGATTAGCCTCTGCACATTTTTTTTTTGGCAACCCCGATTTTATGGGTGTGCTTGCCAGAGGCATAAATGCACACATGTGTACGAAGGGCCTTCCCCCCCCAATACGTGTGGGTTGTGTCCTTCTGTGTTCTGGAAGCTGCTGTCCACCGCCCCCTTGACACCTGTTCAAGGGCCCCTCCTGAATTTTTCAGAAAAGATCATAAGGCTTTGAGTTGGAAAGGCTGAGGGCGTGCAGAGCTTCCAAGATCTGAGCAGATCGACTTTATTGCAGCTATAAATCTTTGTGAGAAAGAACTTTCCAGACTCTGAGAAGGTTATGCCAAGATTATTCCCCTGCTGAGGTCATCAGGCTGTGTCTTACAACAGTGGTCCCCAACCTTTTTGGCACCAGGGACCAGTTTATGGAAGACACAGAGTTTTCCCATGGATCAAGGGGAGGCGGGAGGAGGAGAAGCATGCAACCTAGATCCTACACACGAGCATTTTACACTAGAGTTTGCTCACCTGCCACTGACCTCCAGTTGTGTGGCCTGGTTGCTAACAGGCCACGGACCAGTACCAGTACTGTGTAATGGACCGTGGCATCAGTCTGTGGCCTGAGGGTTGGGGACCCCCTCTCTTACAAGGTCCAAAAATTTTCAACCAATGTGGATCTGATTGTGTGTTTTGGAAATCCTCGCTAACTTCTTTACGAGCCTAGTTGGAACAGGAATTCTTGAGATTTGAATGCTTTGGGCATTTCCATGAGATTGGGATGTCCAACTTTGGCAAAGTTAAGACTTGTGGACTTCAACTCCCAGAAACTTTCAGACTTGTGGACTCCAACTCCCAGAATTCTGAGGTTGAAGTCCACAGGTCTTAAAGTTGCCAAGGATGGACACCCCTGCATTTTAGCTTGCTTGGAGCTTTAGCTTTATCCTGTGTTTATCATTACTCCTCAGAGAAAAGAGAGAGAATGAGACAGAGAGAGAATGAGCGAAAGAGAGAGAATGAGCGAAAGAGAGAGAATGAGAGAGGGAGGGAGAGAGAGAGAGAGATAGAGAATGTGAGAGAGAGAAAGAGAGAGAATGAGACACACATACACACAGAAAATGAGAGAGAGAGAGAATGAGAATGAGAGAGAGAATGAGAGAGAGACAATGAGAGAGAGGGGGACAGAGAGAGAGAGAGAATGAGAGAGGGAGGGAGGGAGGGAGAAAGAGAAAAGAGAGAAAATGAGAGAAAGAGAATGAGAGAGAGAGAGAATGAGAGAGAGAGGGACAGAGAGAGAGAGAGAGAGAATGAGAGAGAGAATGAGAGAGGGAGGGGGAGAGAGAGAGAAAGAGAAAAGAGAGAGAATGAGAGAGAGAGAAAGAGAGAGAATGAGACACACATACACACAGAAAATGAGAGAAAGAGAATGAGAGAGAAAGGGACAGAGAGAGAGAGAGAATGAGAGAGAGAATGAGAGAGGGAGGGAGGGAGGGAGGGAGAGAGAAAGAGAAAAGAGAGAGAATGAGACACACATACACACAGAAAATGAGAGAGAGAGAGAGAATGAGAGAGAGACAATGAGAGAGAGAGGGACAGAGAGAGAATGAGAGAGGGAGGGAGGGAGAGAGAAAGAGAAAAGAGAGAGAAAGAGAGAGAGAGAAAGAGAGAGAATGAGACACACATACACACAGAAAATGAGAGAAAGAGAATGAGAGAGAGAGGGACAGAGAGAGAGAGGGACAGAGAGAGAGAGAGAATGAGAGAGAGAATGAGAGAGGGAGGGAGGGAGGGAGAGAGAAAGAGAAAAGAGAGAGAAGAGAAAGAGAAAAGAGAGAGAATGAGAGAGAGAGAAAGAGAGAGAAAGAGAGAAAATGAGACACACATACACACAGAAAATGAGAGAAAGAGAATGAGAGAGAGAGGGACAGAGAGAGAGGGAGAGAATGAGAGAGAGAATGAGAGAGGGAGGGAGGGAGAGAGAGAGAAAGAGAAAAGAGAGAGAATGAGACACACATACACACAGAAAATGAGAGAGAGAGAGAATGAGAGAAGGAATGAGAGAGAGAGGGACAGAGAGAGGGACAGAGAGAGAGAGAATGAGAGAGAGAGAGAATAAAAGCAGCAGTGAGGGAGGTTCCTGGCTTTGTGGTTATCTACAGGATTGAGCAATATTTCTTTTCCCAGCATAAATGCTCAACTTTTCCTTTCCCTATTAATGCCGAAAGAGGTGAGGTTACATCATTAGTCCGGCTGCGAAACCACCTCTCACTCCTGAAGCTTTCACAAGGACGTTCGAGCTGGACGGTTGACTGCCAGCTGCTCCAAATAAGAGCCCAGAGAAAGTCTCTAGCCCCGGTTCTGAGCATGGCCAGGACCCCCACTCTGCATGCACCCTTCCAAAATGAAAGGGGGCTGCTGGGCCAAAAAAAATATGGCTCGGAGCTTGGAGGAAGCTTGAAGTTGGGGCTAAAGAACTCCTGAGTTCTCTCTCTCTCTCAGCCTATCCTGGTTGAACCTAGTTTGTTTCTCAATGTTGATTGTTCACTGGGAATATTCGGACTGCCTGCCTGGACGTACTTGGACAACAAACCAAGTAGAACACTGGGGGTTTGCTCCTTGTTTAGCCTGATACACCTCAGTGACATGGAATCTTTAGGTCAGAGAGATTCCCAACCGAGAAAGACACCTTTGAGTCTGCATTGCTGTGACAGGGAGGAAGTCCAACTCATTTTACCCTCTCGGTGTGTGCCATTTGCACAGGATTGTCATCCCAGAGCATCTCACCTGGCGGTTGGGCCACTAGCCTGCTGTGAGATAGAAAGCCATGTTCTGATCCAGGCTTCGTCAAACTTCATAAAACACAAACTGAATTTAAAAGCAAATCCTTTTTAATGCGCCGCTGGGAATGACTTGCATTCCCAGCCAAAAACTCATTAGACACAGTCCCTCCAGATAAGAGCATGCTTTTTTAGCGCTGTCGAAGGCTGCCGAGAAACAGAAGTCCGGTTATAGCTAACATTTATTTATTTATTTCGTCGAGTGATTGTAAGATAACAGGTATAAGTATAAACATAGTTATGAATACATGAAATGGATACGAATAAGGGGAAAAAAAGAAACAATAGGACAGGGATAGCAGGCACATGCTTATGCGTGCCCAGCCCAAACTCCTAGAAGAAACTGACCAGAGTACAGAGCTTCATGAGGGATTCGGAGAATTATTGAACTGCTTTGCTTCCTGCAAAGTTCTTCGTGGTTGAGGGCTGTCTTTTATCCCTTATGGCAGAGGCAATCACCTCCCAGCCTTACTCCCGAGTCATCCGTTTTGTCTCGCAGCTCTGCGCACTGGGAACAGGCTCCCCTGGGTCCTCTGCTTCGCTGCTGCCAGACTCCAAAGGCAGCACCCCACTTTCGGAGGGTTCTGGCCCCATCCCTGCATCGTCTGAGTCCTCCTCCGATTCCCTGACTGGTTCCCTTTCGTCCTCACTGTCTGATACCTCTGCCATCCACACCGTCTGCCGGCGAACCACAACAAGCCACACAGCTGCTTCTCATCTGGGGAAGCCAAAAGCAGCAAAAGGCTTCAGCCTTTCTTGGCGAGAAACTCTCCTCCATCCATCTTGGGCCGAGCAATTAATTAACAGGGTTAACACGTACACGACCCCGGTGGTGGCTGGTGGTGAACTGTGAAATTCCTTTCTGTTCTCCCAGGATGCCGGTCAATGATTTCTGCCTTCCTCCCACTTAATCACCTGCTGGACCATGAAGGTCTCCCCCAGGAGGGGTCTGTTTCCCCAGTGGGCCCCGGGGTGGCAAGGGGGTGCGACGACAGGGGACTCAATCAAGGCAGACTGTAGTAGCATCATCGCTCCAGCAGGGACCATCCATTGAGGGTCGCCGACTGGCAGCATTGGTTGGGAGAGATCTGGAAGAGACGGAGACCCCTTCCCCAAGCTCTTCTTTGCCTGGATATAGCAAGATCTGCCCCCCCCCCAAAGACACCCAGGACAATGCAGGCGGTCCTCAAGTTATAACAGTTCATTTAGTGACCGTCCAAAGTTACAAAGGCCCTGAAAACAAAGGAAACGTTCTTCATGCTCATGACCCCTGAAGCCTCTCCAGAAATTTGGCCGCTTGGCTCCTGGCTCATGTTTATGACAGTCGCAGAGTCTTGGGGGGTCACGTGATTTCTGGGCGACCTTCTGACAATGGGGAAGGTCAGATTCACTGAACAACCATGTGACTCACTTCATAACTGCAACGATTCGCTTGCGGTCAAGGGCTCCCTGTGTCCACCTGCCTTGGTCACTTGAGGCCTTGAATTTAGCCAGTGGCTATCGGACGTCTCTCCAGCTTGGCTGGCCCAATCCAACAAATAAGGGTGCTTGCCATGTTCTTACTTGGACGCCCCACAGTGGCTGCTGAAACTGAAGTGCCAAAGCTTTTCGGTGTTACACACACACACACACACACAACTGCCCACAGGGTCTTCTTGTCAGTGGCAGAGGTCTGTGAATCCCTGCACCAAAACAATCTAGCTTTGAGGGTAATGATGTGCCAGAGGTATTAGCATTGATGATGTGACTTAGTTTGGTAATGAAATGCCTGCCAGGAAACAATCCAGCTCAGAGAGCACCAAGGACCCCACAGTTCTCCTCCTCCTCCTTCCTCCTCCTCTTCTTCCTCCTCCTTCCTCCTCCTCCTCTTCCTCCTCCTCTTCTTCCTCCTCCTCCCTCCTCCTCCTTCTCCTCCTCCTCTTCCTCCTCCTCTTTCTCTTCCTCCTCCTTCCTCCTCCTCCTCTTCCTCCTCCTCCCTCCACCTCTTCTTCCTCCTCCTCCACCTCTTCTTCCTCCTCCTCCTCCTCCTCTTCTTCCTCCTCCTCCTCTTCCTCCTCCTTCCTCCTCCTCCTCTTCTTCCTCCTCCTTCCTCCTTCCTCCTCCTCCTCTTCCTCCTCCTCCTCCTCTTCCTCCTCCTCTTCCTCCTCCTTCCTCCTCCTCCTCTTCCTCCTCCTCCTCTTCTTCCTCCTCCCTCCTCCTCTTCCTTCCTCCTCCTCTTCTTCCTCCTCCCTCCTCCTCTTCTTCCTCCTCCCTCCTCCTCTTCCTTCCTCCTCCTCTTCTTCCTCCTCCCTCCTCCTCTTCTTCCTCCTCCCTCCTCCTCTTCCTTCCTCCTCCTCTTCTTCCTCCTCCCTCCTCCTCTTCTTCCTCCTCCCTCCTCTTCCTTCCTCCTCCTCTTCCTCCTCCTTCCTCCTCCTCCTCTTCTTCCTCCTCCTTCCTCCTTCCTCCTCCTCCTCTTCCTCCTCCTCCTCCTCTTCCTCCTCCTCTTCCTCCTCCTTCCTCCTCCTCCTCTTCCTCCTCCTCCTCTTCTTCCTCCTCCCTCCTCCTCTTCCTTCCTCCTCCTCTTCTTCCTCCTCCCTCCTCCTCTTCTTCCTCCTCCTTCCTCCTTCCTCCTCCTCCTCTTCCTCCTCCTCCTCCTCTTCCTCCTCCTCTTCCTCCTCCTCCCTCCACCTCTTCTTCCACCTCCTCCTCTTCTTCCTCCTCCCTCCTCCTCTTCCTTCCTCCTCCTCTTCTTCCTCCTCCCTCCTCCTCTTCCTTCCTCCTCCTCCCTCCACCTCTTCTTCCTCCTCCTTCCTCCTTCTCCTCGTCCTCCTCCTCCTCTTCTTTCTCCTCCCTCCTCCTCTTCCTCCTTCCTCCTCCTCCTCTTCCTCCTCCTCCTCCTCCTCTTCCTTCCTCCTCCTCTTCTTTCTCCTCCCTCCTCCTCTTCTTCCTCCTCCTCTTCTTCCTCCTCCTCTTCCTCCTCCTCCTCCTCTTCTTCCTCCTCCTCCTCTTCCTCCTCCTCTTCTTCCTCCTCCTCCCTCCACCTCTTCTTCCTCCTCCTTCCTCCTCCTCCTCTTCCTCCTCCTCCTCTTCTTTCTCCTCCCTCCTCCTCTTCCTCCTTCTCCTCTTCCTCCTCCTCCTCCTCTTCCTTCCTCCTCCTCTTCTTTCTCCTCCCTCCTCCTCTTCTTCCTCCTCCTCTTCCTCCTCCTCCTCCTCTTCTTCCTCCTCCTCCTCTTCCTCCTCCTCTTCCTTCCTCCTCCTCCCTCCACCTCTTCTTCCTCCTCCTTCCTCCTCCTCCTCTTCCTCCTCCTCCTCTTCTTTCTCCTCCCTCCTCCTCTTCCTCCTTCCTCCTCCTCCTCTTCCTCCTCCTCTTCCTTCCTCCTCCTCTTCTTTCTCCTCCCTCCTCCTCTTCTTCCTCCTCCTCTTCTTCCTCCTCCTCTTCCTCCTCCTCCTCCTCTTCTTCCTCCTCCTCCTGTTCCTCCTCCTCTTCTTCCTCCTCCTCCCTCCTCCTCCTCCTCCTCCTCCTCTTCCTCCTCCTCTTTCTCTTCCTCCTCCTTCCTCCTCCTCCTCTTCCTCCTCCTTCAACCCCATTCCCTTGTGTCACTAAACCAGAGAGCGCCAAGGAGCCCTCAGTTCAACCCTGAGCTGCCAATATTCTCCTCGACCCGCCTAGCTTTCCTGGCTGACTTCTACTGCAGAACGGCTGTCTCATTGCAACCCAGGGAGGGCAGGCAGCCAGAAAAGGAGCCGCAACTCGCCCCCCCTCCCCCATCACAACCGGAAGTGTGGTTGGCACCGCCCAGCAACTCCCGCCTGAGACAGCAGCCCGGCCCTGCCCAATGTTGGAGGGTGAAAAAGCAACGGAGGGGAAATTGTACTCATGAGAGAATCTGGAAAGACTGAGGCACAAGTTTTACTCAAACGTGCAAGCTTTAGGGAACCACAACTCCCTTCCTCGGGTGCAAGTGTTATAGAAAGGCCAAACTTCGTCAGCTTTTGGGAGCAACCACTCACCTCATCAGAGAACAAAAATGACCAGGTTCCCTGATTTTTGCAAAACACTCTCAGTCCCTTCTTTCTTTCCCTGTATCCCCAAGAGTGGACAAAACATATCTGGAAAAGCCTCGACTTTTCTCAACTTTAAAAACTGGGTGCACTTCCGTTTCCAGCTTCCTGGCTAGGGAATTCTGGAAGTTGAAGTCCACCCAGCTTAAAGTTGAGAAAAGTTGACATTGCCTGGCCCAGCTGACGCAGAGTGTAACAAGACACATTGATGCACGGTTGCCTCTTTGGTGCGTCGTGCAGCCTGAGAATTTGGACACGTCCTTTGGGCTGGTGACAGAGGAGTGCCCATGATCCCCGGCTGAAGGGGACAAAGAAGGCGAGAGCAAATACCCTCCAAACCAGAAAGTCAGACCTGGTGGCCAAACTGGTCTGTGGGGTTGGGGAGGGGGAAGAAATAAATTGAGCAGACTGATGAAAAAGTCTTCAGCTCCCACCCAGAGATCTGGAGGTGCCCCCCCCCCGTAAGAACCCCAGGAGATTGGCCCCTTAAAGGGTCTCCAAGGGAGTAGCTCGCATTGGGCCAGGACAGGAGCCCCAAGCAAGGAGGAAGGCAGCTGGGTGGAGAAGCCCTCGCCCTTTTCAGTGGTGTGTGTGTGTGTGTGTGCACACTACTTCGGCTGTCCTCGTGTGACCTTGCTTTCTGCAGAGCTATTAATACACCCGATGGGAAGGGCTGGTGGACTGGGAAGGAGAAGCACACCATGGGGCAGCCACCCCGCCCCAAAAGGAAGTTGGCTGCTTTGCCAGATGCCCCAGCCTTTTGGGCCCAACCCTCCCTCCCCTCCCTCTGCTTTCTCAGAGTAAAAACCCTCTGTGCATGCTCAGAGACCCATTTCTGACCCCTGGGGAGTCCTGCTTTGCAAGTCCAACTTGGCAACTTCAGCAGAACCAAAGGAGAGACTTTAGTTACGGGGGTCTTGATCAAAAATCCTTCCAAGAAGGAGCATGAAAAGGTTGGATGCCAAAGCTTGAGTAGAGGGTCTGGTCTGCACCTTTGGTGGGATTCAAAAAAAAATTTTTACTATCAGTTCTGTGGGCGTGGCTTGGTGGGCGTGGCAGGGGAAAGATACTATAAAATCTCCAGTCAGTGGAGGTATTTGCTGGTTCTCCGGACTACTCCAAATTTCTGCTACCAGTTTTCTAGAACTGGTCAGAATCTGCTGAAGACCACCTCTGGTCTGCACCCTGGTTTGATTGCTGGTTTTTTGTTTGTTTTTAAAGGATCAGGTGGCCATAGGGGAAGGGGAAAGTTTGCTGGTCTGGCCCCTTCCCCCAAATCAGGCTGCTCTCCAGATCAGGGGTCTCCAACTCTTGGCAACTTTAAGACTTGTGGACTTCAACTCCCAGAGTTCCTCAGCCAGAGGTGAAGTCTACAAGTCTTCAAGTTGCCAAGGTTGGAGACCCCCTGCTCTAGATCCCTAGCTGAGGCTGGTGAGAACAAGGCTCTCCCCCCTCAGGAGAAGGAAGGGTGGGTCCAGGGACGAATTCTTTGCCACGCTCTAAGCCCGCTTCCTAAATTGCTTTGCACACCTCCTGGAGCGCTGAGATTTCCCCTGACATTCCTGGCCTCCTCTGCACATCAAGGGCATGCCTCCCCCGACCCAGACATGCTGAGTTGCTCATTCCTCTGCTGTCGGAGCAGCCTGAGGGTGAGGTTGCAGCAGCCCTGCCAGGAAGGAGGGGACAGACTTTTCCATTTCACGATGGGCTCCTGCAGATATTGAGGCTCTCCTGGGGTTAGGGGGCTTGTAGCCTGGTCCGTCCTCACAACAGTGGTGCCATTTTGGTGAGGTTGTTTGAAAGCGAACCCTGCCAGGAAGCGGAGGCTGGTTCCTAGATGATTCACCCTCCCCTTTGACGAACGACAGCCTTGGCTCAAACCTCAAGAAGCACAACAACAGGTAACGCTGTTGTGTTCTTGGAGGCGCCGGGGTGGAGAAAAAGAGCGAGCCGCAGGCTGGGCCTCTTTCAGAAGTCCCGGTTCTGCTTCTCTGCTGGACTCGTTTGAGGTGGAGCTTCATAATTCTCAGGAGATGGGAAACCTGCAAGGTCCAGGTTGTCAACTTTTACGCTGGATGGTTGGACGGTCTTTTAGGTTCTTTGGGACCACTTCATAGACGATGCGCCCAGGCGTGTCCTCCCCAAAAAACAGACCACAGACCATCCTCGGCAGGCCACAAAGGAGTTGGCATTCTTGCTATCTCTTGCTGGAAGGATTGGGCGAGAACTGATGAGAAAGAAACACCTTCCCATGGACCCCCTTCCCCCCAAAGGGCATCACATTGTTTCAGACACGGCCCAGCCAAATGGCCCTTCTCTTCCCTTCCTGCAGTGGCCATTTCAAGAATGTTTGGGAGAAACTTCTAGAAGTCCAGCATCCTCTTCTCTGCCCCTGGAGCTTCTCCAGAGGGTCTTCAGTGGGTCTAGTCCCATCTCTCTCACTTGCAAGTTCTATTCACAGTTTGGTCTTCTCTTTAGGATCTCTCTCCCCGCCTCCCCGCTCCCTCCGTCCCTCTTTCTATCTCTCTATCTTTCTCTCTATCTCACTATCTATCTATCATAGATCTGTAATTATCTATCTATCATCTACCTACCTACCTATCTACCTACCTACTGTCTGTCTGTCTGTCTATCTATCTATCTATCTATCTATCTATCTATCTATCATATATCTGTAATTATCTATCATCTACCTACCCACCTATTTACCTAACTATCTACCATCTATCTGTATCTGTCTGTCTGTCTCTGTCTATCTATCTCACTATCTATCATCATCTACCTATCTATCTTAATGGATCAAAATAAGACCAGGTTGATTCCCCAAGATTTCCATGTTCTCGTTACACAACATAATAGTTGGTTGCCGGAGCTGTTTGTTTGTACGGTAATTACATTCTTGGGAGATTATCTAGCAGTGATGGCAGCTCTGTTTTGGTGCCAGCTTCTTTGGGTTGCTTGCTTGCTTCCTCATAACTGGATGCTGGCCAAGAAGTTGAATGATTAAATGGGGGGTGGGCACACAGGAACCCCTTGGCAGATGATTCAAGGAGGAAAAATTTCCCTGAAATGAGGGGGGGGGGAAGGGGAAACTCCTGTTTTCAAAACTGTGATGTTTCCCATGGGGCATCAGTTCTCCTTTAATGTGCTTTTTGGATGGCAGCATTCCTTTTTACGGGACTATTTCAATTGTCTGACTGCCCCTTCCCCCAAGTAGGGTCTCTATTAATTTCTTGGGACTCTTTCCTTCCACAATCAGGTGAGCTAAACAGGTGCTCTGCAGCTGGAGACCAGCAAGCCTTTTGGTGGGTTTGGAGGGTGGGAGGAGATGTTTAGTATATGAAAAGAACAAACCCCCAAACCCCCCCCTTCTTGCTTAGGCCCTCAAAAGTATATTCTTGCACAAGTGTGAGTCACGGAGAGCTGAAGTGAGCTGGGTGTGTTCTTTTCTGGCAGGCATTTTTCCTGGTTCAACACACAGTTTGATTTTCAGCAGAAACAACAAACAAGGGTGGGAGGTTGTTGGACTCTGCATTGCTGGGGAGCAGGTCCTACTCCCCCCCCCCAAGAAAAAACCCCATTTCTCCACATTGATCTTGCTTTCTATCTCCCACCATTCTTGGTCTACCACAAGTTGGAAGGCAGAAACAGCACAACCCTGAAACAGCCCTGAAACAGGAAAGTCAAGCACAAACCTACAAGATGTAGGTTGCTAGAAGGTTGGGAGACGCTGAGTGCAGTGATTGCCAACCAGCGGGCCAGGAACCACTAGTGGTCCATGAGAAAATTTTGGTGGGCCACAGAGAAATGTCCCCTCCCCAAAGCAATTAAACCAGGCTGCGTGGGAACACAAGGCTGTGTCGCCCACCCGTTGGCCCCCATCCTCCAGCCAAGTGCAAACCTTACGTTGAGTAGAGCCACACGAAGTGGAACTGGAAGGTAAGACCAATGGTGGAGGAGGGGAATCTGCCCAGGGTGGCTTGCTGACATTGGTGGGGAAGTCGGTCCCATATTCCAGAGCTGCCATAGTCACAGGAGTGGCCTTTTGGTCTTCCCAGAGCAACTCGTCCAGTCCATGGCAGGCCGGTGTACCCAGATGGAGGAGCAGCTGCTCCGGGATGACCAAAGGGCCAGTCCTGGGACTCCTGAAGCTCTGGAATAGGGGACCAACTTTCCCACCAACCTCAGAAAGCCGCCGTCAGTCAAAATTCATATTAGTGGTCCATGGGATTTAAAATTATGAATTTGGTGGTCCCTGAGGTCCAAAAGGTTGACGACCTCTGCTCTAGTAGGAACCGAGAGTTAGATTTTTCTCTTTTCCTGCCATCTCGTGGTGGTTCTGGTCTTTGTAGCCCATATCTACTCTAACGATCTTGCTTTTTACATTTTGTCCAGGTTTATAAATCCCCAGAGTCTTCCGTCTCAAGGTGACCACTCCAAAAGGTCAACCAGCATCTTTTCTGGACAAGGTAAGCCAAGGCAGGGATCAACATCTCTTCAGTCCATCAGAGACCCCTTTACTAAGCAAAACTTTATAAGTCCTGGAGCGGGAAGGAAGGAAGGAAGGAAGGAAAGCACAGGAACCCCCCTCCATCCCCCAAGCTAAGAATGGAACGAAAAGGAAGGTCAAGGGTTAAGGTGGCCAAGAGTGAAGAGCCAGCAATCCATCATGGCCTTAAGCATCCCAAGAAGTGAGTCCAGAGGTCACAGAAGGAGGAGGAGGGCTGTGGCACAAAGAATGCAGGGCATATTAGTTTAACCTGTTGAGCGACATCTCTAAATCCCGAAGTTGGAGCCGTGTTGGACTCAGCTCAAAAAGTGGAGACATGTAAACATTTTGTCTGTGCTAAGTAGAGGAGAAAGTGTTTCACTGACCATGACTTTTATCTTTTTTCATCCAATCCAGGGACAATTTTTCAGAACGGCTTCAAAAAGGGAGCCGGAGGGACGGTGGCATTGAACGCCCATCACCATCTCCCCATGGCTGATGGAAGCATAATTTGGGTCCATTTGTTTCACATTATTTTGTTCTCTTAAATATATTTGGACCCTTCCTTTTTCTTGGAATGACTATTCACCTCTTGTGTTTGAGCCATTAGGGTGCACCTAGGCTATTGTGATTTTAAATGCCCAATTTTTGATGATCTCCTCTTTGCAACCTAAAACTAAGAAGAAATTTCCTGAGAGTTGGAACAATTAATCAGTAGAATTGCTTGCCTTCTGGAGTTGTGGGAGCTCCATCCTTGGAGGCTTTTAAGAAGGGACTGGACAGCCCTTTGTCTGGAATAGTATAGGCTCTCCTGCTGATCAGGGTTGGACTAGAAGACCTCCAAGGTCCCTTTCACCTCTGTTATTTTGTTATTCTGAACAAACAATGCCTGAAAGGTCAACGTTCAATGAAGGTTGACCTCACCAAGCAGCAAGGAAATTGCTGCTTAAAGACAGCACCTTCCTTATTATTCCACTGGCTTCAACACCTTTTCAAAGGCAAACATTTTAGGACGTAGAAAGAAATCAGGACCCTTCTGGGCATTTCAGCTTTGCAGTTTGGGCGATTTTTCTTCTTCTCCTTCTAATCTTCTGCAAGGCCATGCCTTCTTGGTCCATTCTTTTTCTGAAGGTTTCAGGTCAGGGCTGTCTCCCTGGACAAGGGGAAAACAGTCGGACGGTATCCAAGCTTCAGAATTGGAATTTCCCAAGCCAACTTGTTCCATAAGGTGCCTCTGAAATACGATCTGGAGTAGAAGTCACCTGCTCTAAGTTAAACTCTTTGAAGCGTGTATTTTTATGTGTGTGTGTGTGTGTATGAATGCGCATGTGTGCATGTTCTGTCCTGCTGGCGCCCTCCCACCGAAGCCACACGCTTCTGCTGCAGAAGGGCAGATGCTGTGAGTCATGCCCAGCACTGAACAAAACACAGCCACACCCACCCTTGCAGGTACAAAGATTGAGATCTGTACAGCACCTGTTGTACAATGGATGTGTGTGTGTGTGTATCAGGCGTATGAGTTCGAGGGCTCCTGCTTTGAATGCAGATAGAAAAAGTAGGTCAGCCCTTAGGTTCTGCATGGAAGAAATGTTGGTTTTGGGGCTGTGCCTGAAATCTGGAGAGAGAATTCTGGCTAGTCTTTCTTCCCATCAGGATTGCAACACAAAGAACAAATGAAGGAATGCTTTTGAAGCCCAGGGTGGAGTTTTTGCTGGGCCGATGTTCCTTTTTTCTTCCCCCCTTAATATTTCTGTTGTATTTGGGAGACAAGGGAAATGGGGATTGCCCCCACCCATCTGCCAGCAGACTGTACCAAGGTGGCTAAGGGTGAAGGGGAAGTGGCCATGGATTTTTAGGGTAAAATTCATGGCATGCCAGCAACATCCCGGAGCATGATTTGGAAATGTTTATACATAACCAAAATAAACAACAATTTCGGGATGGGTTGGCTTTGCAAGTCCACCGGATGGGTCTGTTTGTTTTATTTTAGGTGTTTTTCTACTGAAAGTTTTACAAAGAGCAAAAATAAAAACCACAAACCGATAAAAGCAAAAGAAGAGGAAAACAAAGACAGAAGTGCAGCAAGAAAGAATAAAAAGAAGAAAGGAGAGATTTCTAATTTTCTTTGCAGCAAATCGAAGCAACAACCCCAAAGTGATCGTTTGCTCTTTTACTGTAGGATGGCAAAAGAAAAAAGAAAAAGAAAAGAAAAGCCCATTCTTTTCTATTATCCAGGAATTTTTAAAGAAACAGATACTTCTGTTTGTAAAGCATTCCATCTCAGAACAAAGGAAGACAAAAACTTATAAAGCTGACCCAGCTAAAAAGTCATTTTGTGTTTCAGCAAAAAAACAAACAAACCACCTGCCGGATTGCTGGCTTAATGCAAGGTTCTTCAAACTTGGCAAGTTTAAGACTCCTAGAATCCCTGAGCTAACATGACTGGAGGAGGAATTCTGGGAGTTGAAGTTCACAAGACTTAAAGCTGTCAAGTTTGAAGACCCCTGGCTTAGCGTAATGTTCACTTAATGAAAGAAATTGGCTTCCCAGCAGCTGCTGCTGTCCTGGATCTCCACCTCCCCCAAATCTGCTTTCCCATTGGGTAAAAATCTAATTTTTCCCAAAGGGACCACCATCCAGAACACGGGTGATTCCTTTGAAAATAAGGAGTGTGCATTTGCTAGGTTTATCTCCTAGATTTCACACCACCACAATCACAACTCTGTGAAGTGGGCAGGGCTGAAAGAGAAGGGCCAGCCCAAGGTCATCCTTCAGGCCAAAGGTCCATTGTCTCTCCATTTCTTCTCCAGCATCTTCACAACTACATCGAGCTGACTTCACTTCACTTTATTTCTATTCTAGTATACACAAAAATATTTACAGGAGCTGCCTTGCCCTTCAGCTTTGACACACAATGGCTTTTGGGCGCCATCGTCTGTTTCAAGGAAGTTCTGCAGCTTTATAAAAGCAAAATTAAAATTTGCACTGGGGTCACATTTTCTCTAGATTTTATTTCCTCCTTTCCTTTATTCTTCCTTGGTGTCGTTGGAAAAACAGGGTCCCCCAAAAGTTGAGTAATTTTAGCAAAATTGTATGGGCGTGGATCTTAATTTTTTTAAAAAAAGAGCCCTGTTTTATTTTTATTTTTTTAAACTTTCCCTTATGAATATTTATGTCTGGACTCCAGCCAAGATATAAACCTAAAATCGAAGAAAACGGAGAAGAATTTTTCCCCCCAGATGCAAAAGTGGGGCTGCCATTAACCACATTCATCATCCAGGAACGACAAAGTAGAGCTTTGGGAAGTTTGTAATTTGGCAGAAGAAAAGTTTGTAACGATATGAAATACAATGTGGTTTTGGAATCCAAGATCTCAGCAATTAAGAGGTCAGAGCAATGCCATGAAAAAGTTGGAGTTGTAAAAATAGTTTGAGCGTCAGCAAGAATTTGCAACTGCCTTGGGAAGAATCCTTAGGAAGGGAATATCTTCAAAAGAATATAGTGGTTTAAAAGACTGGTCTAAGTCAATGATGACCTTCCTTTTATCCAACCCAAGTTGATACTGAGTTAGAGAAAGGGCAGAGAGTTGATTTCATACAAACAGTGGCCTTTTAATACCCAGGACAAAGAGTGATTGGGCCAAGTCCTTCTGTGGCTTGTGAGATGTCACCAAGAGATCAAAGTATCCTCTTCCATGGAATTGAGAACAACTGCATCTGATGACCCCCATGTGTACCTGAGGAGAAGGAGGTGTGATGGAAACTGACAAAATGAGACTGTGGGCTGCTTTGAGAGAGATGCTGGGAACTGGAACAATTTTCTGGTTATTTTCAAGCAATGGTACCCAGATTTAAAAACAAAATGTCAAAATGCCATTTCTGCATTTCAGGACCGCCTTAACAAGATCACACTTGGAATCCTGCATCCAGTTTGGGTTGCCACAATATAAAAAAGTTGCTGAGGCTCTAGAAAGAGTGCAGAGAAGAGCAGCTAGGATGATGAGGGGAACTGGAGGCCAAAATATATGAAGAACAGTTGCTGGAACTGGGTATGTCTAGTTTAATGAAAAGAAGGACCAGGGGTGACATGATAGGAGTGTTGCAATAATGGAGGGCTGCCCCAAAGAAGAGGAAGGAGTCAAGCTATCCTCCAAAGCCCCAGAAGGCAGGACAAGGAGCAATGGATGGAGACTCACCAAGGAGAGAAGCAACCTAGAACAAAGGAGAAATTTCTTAGAAACTAATCAGTGGAATGATTTGCCTTCAGACAAGGTGGGTGCCCCATCACTGGAGGTTTTGGAGAAGAGACTGGACAACCATTTGTCTAAAATGGTATAGGGTCTCCTTCTCAAGCAGGGAGGTTGGACTAAGCGACCTCCAAGGTCCCTTCCAACTCTGTTTTTCTATTATAAAGCAGGGGTCTCCAACCTTGGCCACTTTTAGACTTGTGGACTTCAATTCCCAGAATTCCTCAGCCAGCAAAGCTGAGGAGTTGAAGTCCATAAGTCTTAAAGTGGCCGAGGTTGGAGACCCCTGTTATAAAGGATGAGATATATATTTTCAAAACTTCCTGCAGAGGGCACTGGTGGCATTAGAAAAATATCTTCTAACAAGAGAACAACTATTTACACACACACACACACACAAATGAGGGGAGGGGAGGGGAGGGGAAGGAGGGAGGGAGAGAGATGAAGTGAGTTCCTAAAGAGAAGATCAAACTGTGAATAGAACTTGCAAGTGCCCAAGTGACATTTCTGAAAGATCTCATGGAAGAACGTGTCTAATTTTGCTCCAAACAGGTCTGGGACTGCTCATCCTTCTAAGCCTTTTTTAAAATATATATATATATATATTATTCTGAATGGCTAAGAAAGTTTAACAAAGCAGATGTAATATTAAGCAAACTATATTGAACATGGAAATATTTATTCCGGCCCTTCTCATATCAGGGTTTTCTTCCAGAAACAGAGAGTAGAGTGTTAGATCCATGCCTTGTGAAGTCCAACAAGTGTAGGGGGCCATATGTTGCTTTCCCATGCTTAGGTGATCCCAAACAAACAGGGTTTAGAGTTTAATATAATGCTGCCACCTTGTCAGTGAACATGGACATACAAGAATACCTTGTTCAATCTGGAATAGTGTTCTGACTTCAAGAAAACTCTCAGGGAAGAACAAATCTTTCTTAGAAGTTAGGAATAAATGTTCGGTCTGAATAAAAGCTAAGCAGCTTATGGAAGAACCCTTCTTTCTCAACAGAGGAAATAAAGTCTAAGTATTTGGCCATCTTTGGGTGCAAAATATCCATCACACAAGTTGCTGGTTCCCATTTGTTTGAATCTGATGAGGTTTGTGAGAAGAAGAGGAGGGAAGAGGCCAAGAGAGCGATGGTGTATTTTTCTTGGCATTCATGGTTGGACATGCATAGCTCGCTAGGCATTCAGACATAAATATTTGGAGTTGGACACATGGACAGCAGGGCTGAAATAATTATTTAGAAATCACCTCAAATGAGGAGGAAAGATTATGAGGGAGGTTGCTAGGATAGACTTCTTCAGAAGCAAAATTCGAAGCCTTGTTCTGATGTCAACATCACAACCATTCTTCCGTGCATAGAAATCCTTTCCCCGACTTGTAGCTCATGATCAAACTCTACCCATGTTGCTTCTCAAATATCTTTGGTGCCTATGCTCAGTATGATCCCTTCAGAATCGTATGAATCAAGTCAATTCTTGCTCTTTTTTCGGTTTGGAAAGTCAGCTTGGACCTTCCTTATCTCAAAAGACCTTGGTAATCTCTTTCTAGGCCCTTTCCCTGTCTCTTCTCTTGGCATTCACCCCTAAGCTTCTCGCCCTCTGTGAGCCATCTGCTTTTTCTCTTCTGCCTTTCAGCTTGGCAGCACCAGATGATGTTCAGAAGAGTGCTCTGTGCTGGGATAAAAATCCTTTGGACCGGATGCTTTTTAAAGTAGATTTACCTTCAATCACCATTTATTAAATCTCTCTCCACTGGAAACCATCGCAGGGGGCCGGAAGGGTGCATTAAGCCCCGTTTATAGAAAATCTGGAGGTGGGGAGGGTTATCGGGGGGGGGGGGGTTAGAAACATAGCTTTATGCCAGTCTTTGTCCCATATTCCCCATTTACTTGGCTTGGATCGCTCAGATTTCTAACCAGGAGAAATATTCACCTCCCATGGCTTCAGTTGGGACGGAGCATCTTCTAAACTTTATCAACTGCTGGCTTCAGATGACTCCAGTTGGGAGCACATCTGAATGAGGCTGGGTTGGTAAAAACTAGCCAGCCATGGAGGGCAAAGGCTTGGGGGCCAAGAAGGGTCCAGGAGGGAAGCTCGGCGGCTCTGTCCGAAGGATGAGCAGCTCCTTCCAACGCACTTCGCTGAAAGGTTCCATATCGGGATCCCAGAAGGTAAGGTGGGCGTTTTGAGTAAGAAAAGTCCTCGTGCTGGAGGGAGGGAGAAGGGCCGGAAGCTTCCCCTGGAGGACAGCAGCTCAATGGGGTGGGGGGTTGGGGGGATGCCACTGCTTTCAGGTTTGGGTTGAGCCCCGTGAGGGGTCTTCTGAGGTGGAGTTGAGAGCTTTTCCTTGGAGACTGTCTTCATACTTTTGAGGAGGGGGACATTTTGTAGGGGACGGTTGGCTGAGTTCCCAGAGTCTATTGGTCAGGCTGGGGTAATATCTGAAGATAATGTCATCTAAGATCTGGCGAAACAAACCAGATGGGTGGTAGACTCGGATGCTTGGCTATATCTAGAGGAGAACCTCCTAAACTCTTTCTAGACACAGATCTAATTACCCACATCCATCCCAAAAGAATTATGCAAAGCGATTCCTGGTCAGTTCTGTTGGGCTAACTTATACCTTCCTCTCAGGGATCCTGCATCTTATTCCTAGCTGGAATGCTGCCTATAGGCAAGCCGAGAATTCAGGTCCTTCCCTGAGCCTTTTTCACTGAAGCAGTCAAGGAAAATCTGGCCCAACAAAGCAGAAATGACCACTCTTAGGAGCTCAGCAGGCTGATGCAGTCTGGCTTCTCTTCACTCCCCTGGATGTGGCTTGAATGGCCATAACAAATGTTGTCCACAAACCATGTCAATTGTGATGAATGGCAGGAGACCAGACTCCCCCCCAGAAGTCCAATTCATTGTGCAGCTAGTGAGGCCAAACTGTGCAAGGGGGAAAACGTTGCTCCCAAGCAGGCAATTAATGTGACATCCTTGAGTAGAGCAATCTGGTCTAACTTTAGCTTGCTTGAAGAAAGATTAGATCTAATTAAGACTGCATGAGCTTCTTTCTTTCAAGGAATGTGGAGTTCTGCCTCAAACAAGGACTATCCTCTGTCCAATTGTCTCAATTATGTAAATTTTGTTGAGATTTCAGCTGAAAAAGGAGGCTGAAAAATGAGAGTTTGAGAAGACCTTGTCTAGCTGGGCTCTTTTGGTGGGGCAAGAGCCAATGAATGTTCTTGGATTTGCTCTAAGCCTCTTGTTTAGAGAGGGGGAAAGGAGGTTTAATCAATTGGAGAACAATCAGAGTTGATGTGTTGTGTCACGTTCTTCCATGAGATGGAAACTCCATTCAGGCAGGGAAAGGATGGATCATGGGGTTTCTGGAAGAAGATCTTCAAAGGAAGTCATTGGTCTGAGTCCAAAAACAACTCACGGGTTTTTCTTAAAATGGTGGAACTCCTAACTTCACCTGGGAGTTTTGGAGGTTCTACCACGAAGAGGAGATTACAGCACAAGACAATTTTGCCTCTTAAGCCTCAGTGGTCAAAACACTGAAACCTCATTTAATCCCATGGCTGTCCTTTCTTGGATGTCCAGAAACTTTGTTGGTACAGTTTTCCAGGGAATAATTATAACAGGTAGGAGTGTTGGCATCTGAAACAATTTTTGTGTGTGTGTGTGTGTGTGTGTGTGATGGTTATTCAAGATTTTTTGCCTGTTTCTTTTTTTTAAAAAAAAAAACAAGATGTGTAATAATTGAAATTAGGTGTACCAATTGGGGAGGATGGATTGATTGAATCAGGGAGGGTTGGATCAGAAGATTTGCTAGTATGGCGGTGGTGAAGTATGATCACTGTTTTTGTATCAATGCTGATTGAGATAGATGATAGATGATAGATAGATAGATAGATAGATAGATAGATAGATAGATAGATAGATAGACAGACAGATAGATATATATGATGGAGATGATGGAGATGATGGATAGATACAGATAATAGAGATGTTGGATGGATAGAGAGAGAGATTAATATTAAGCAGTTTTATTTGGGTTAATGTAAAAACTTGGCTAATGCGTGGAAATGTTCAAAGAATAAGCTTTAATTTTAAGTTGCTTAAAAATATACTTTTACAAAGCATGCTGTTTCTGAACTGAGTTGGGTTCCATTATTTTTTTTTATTTTGGTGACTTAATATAAAGTGGAAACCCTGACAGTTTGATTCTTTTATGTTTCAATGTTGGGTGAACCTCCAAAATGTGTTCCTTCAGTAGCCATTTCAAGCAGGCTGGTAAATAGAGGGTAAATGCTTCCCCTGGAGGTTTCTTTCAAGAGGAAGCAATAGGGAAAGGGACTAAATAAAGAAAGGATCTATGCTCCGTTAAGCAAATCTGGCTTCCCTCTTTGGCTTTGCTTTTCGGAAACCAGCTGTGAAGTTTGAGGTGATAGTCATATGACTCTCACTGCAACATCATAAAATGCAAGCTAGTCGCCAAGCACCCGAATTTTGATCACTGTCATATATTGGGAGGACTGGGTCAAAAGTCACTTTTTTTTCAATGCCATTGTAACCGAACAGTCGCTAAATGAATGGTTGTAAACCAAGGACTTCCAATCATTTTCTCAATGTTTTGAGTGCCCTCTAGCACAGGGCTCTCCCACCTTGGCAACTTTAAGCCTGGAGGACTTCAACTCCCAGAATTCCCCAGGCAGCTGGCTGGGGAATTCTGGGAATTGAAGTCCTCAAAGCTGGCTGGGGAATTCTGGGAATTGAAGTCCCCAAAGCTGGCTGGGGAATTCTGGGAATTGAAGTCCCCAAAGCTGGCTGGGGAATTCTGGGAATTGAAGTCCCCAAAGCTGGCTGGGGAATTCTGGGAATTGAACTCCTCAAAGCTGGCTGGGGAATTCTGGGAATTGAAGTCCTCAAAGCTGGCTGGGGAATTCTAGGCATTGAAGTCCACCAAGCTTAAAGTTGCCAAGGTGGGAGACCCCTGCTCTAGCGTTGTCTAAAGTTGTCCCCTCCCAAGGGATGTTCCTTTCTCCTGGTTTCAATTTCCATGCCTAGACAGAATTGTCTCTCCGCTTTCACCCCACAGGGTCAAAAAGCTTGGATAGAGAAGACTTTTTTCAAGAGAGAATGCAGCCGCATAATTGTCAACAGCAAAGATGCTACCAGGTGACTTCTCTTCTGTCTTGGTGTTTGCACTGGCAATTCTTTGTAATCACTTGATTTTGTTTTTTTTAAAGAACTGATGTGAAGGGAATCTTCAGGTGGGTAACAACCCCAGACAGCAGAAGGAAGAAAAGTGGTGAAATGCCAACCACTGGGCCTGGTTTGATGTCTCTGTTTTGCTTTGGCCACAGGTGCTGCTGTGGTCAACTCCTTCTTCAACACATCCCCATTCCAGTCGAAACTGCAAACAAGGATGGAGAAGACCCAACAAAGCAGTTAGAGGCTCAGCCAGAAAAATGGTCCATCAGTAAACACACCCAAGCCCTCCCCACTGATGCCTTTGGGAATCTCGAGTTCCAAGGTGGAGGTCATATCAATAAGTCCATGGTAAGTAAGAAGGGTTCATTCTTCAGACAGAGGATGGCTTTTGAAGGTGACCATCAGTGACCTTCTGCTAGCGAGCCCTGGGACATTGGTCCTTAGGCAATGCTAAGGTTTCCACCCAAGCCAACTTGAAAACCAAGGTAGAGAAGGGACCTTTGGGGAAATCTGAAGGCAATCCAAAGAGTCCAATTGTGCTCATGACATAAAATGTGCCACTGGTGATAGGCTTAGTGTCTGGTTTCATCTGACTGGTGTCAGATAAAAAAGACCAGATCCACGCACAAAGGTCCAATGAAACGGATTCATTGCTGAAAGTCAATGCACAGGAATCTTCTCAACTAATGGATAGCACCTGCTAGGAGTTCGATAAGGGGAAACGGAATTGAAGGGAAATTGGACTTAGTCTGCTTTGTGGCTGTGTAGGGATTCTAGATTGATCCCTCTTTTAACTCTACCACTAGGTTCTGCCATTCCTCCTCCTAGGCATGGCAGGAATCCATAAACTACATCCGGAAAACAAAACCCCAAGTCTACAGTAGGCTAAACTGTTTCCCCATCAAACGGGTTTGCCAGAAAGGAAGCCAAAATTGGAGTGGAGCTAACTGGGATGTTGACCAGATCCAACAATGGATCCTTTTATCTTGCAGTACATCCGAGTGTCCTATGACACTAAACCAGATTTGCTGCTCCAACTCATGGTGAGGGACTGGCAACTAGAACTGCCCAAGCTCTTAATATCCGTCCATGGGGGCCTCCAGAACTTTGAGCTGCAGCCCAAACTTAAACAAGTGTTTGGGAAGGGCCTCATCAAGGCTGCCATGACCACTGGGGCCTGGATTTTCACCGGAGGAGTCAGTACAGGTATCTAATGGTCAGCTGTCCGTCCCCTTGGAAGTCCTCTGGGAGATCTCTTTCAAGAAGCTGGCTGAGACCAATGCCCTGCTTTCTAGCAGGGTGTGTTTGTGTGGGTGGAAGACAAAGAAGCATTGTGTGCCTTGAAGGACTACAGCACTACGGTAACTATTGCACAGGGGATGAGTCATGACTAGGGTTTGCTGGAAGCCCAAACAAAGCAATGGCCTTGAGATAGGCTATGCTGTCCAAAGATTTGGTGGAACTTCTAAAAGTTGTGGGTGATTGACCCTCCCAGAGAAACTGCAGAAGGATATCCTCATTGCGAAGCCAGTTTTCCACCTGGCCATTCAAGAAGATATCCAGTTTAGGTCCTAATCCATGGGAAAGGAACGGGGGCCTTTAATGGAGAAAGTGTTCTCTAAATTGCATGCAAGCAACCCAGGGAAGAGACTAATCCACTGGTCTCCTCCCTTGTGCAGGAATCATTCGCCATGTTGGAGATGCCCTGAAAGACCACTCTTCCAAGTCCAGAGGACGCATCTGTGCTGTTGGCATTGCTCCGTGGGGCATTGTGGAAAACAAGGAAGATCTACTTGGGAAAGATGTGAGCTTGTCCTGCACTTCTGGGGAGTTTTTAACCAAGTTTCCCCTCCTCTTTCCACCTTGATTAACATCCAGCTTCTTGCTCTCTTTCATTTGTAACTGCCCATATTTCTCTATTACAGTTCCATTATTATTATTATTATTTTTACTGGAAAATAAGTTATTGAAATAAGGAAGTGATTGATCTGTTTTATTTTGATTTCATTTGTTTTGGTTTCATTTGATTGGGTGGGGGCGTGGGCTGGAAGCCTCCCTCATGCTTTCCTTACCCCAAATTAGCATGCATGTCATTATTGCAAAGTTTTGTCCACATCATTTCATCTTCTAAAGCTTTTCTCCCAATCCCAAACCACGCAAGAGAGATTTGGTTACAGAGCTCCCAACAGGAGAGCTTCAGATCTGGATGGCCTCCTCTCAGGTGTCATCAGCTTCACCTGCTTTTAAGGAGGCCCTAAGGACACATCTAAGTTCCTTCAGCGGATCCTTAGACAAAAATCTTAGCGTTTGTTGTTTCCGCCACCTGTCATTTTAACTCACAGATCGGTTACCTCATTTCTAGTTCCTGCTTGGTGCTTAGCCTCAATTTGGTTGTTATTTTCTCATTCAGTTTGGAGGCAATGCTAACTCCTAGCTTCGCGTTGAATGAATCAGAGCCGGCTGTGGGATTTTCCCTTCCTTCTTCTCACGAGGGCACAAATTGGAGATGGGAAAACCTCTGCTTCCTTTTTCAGAATTAACCAGAATCCCCCTGAACGTTTTCACCCTGATGCCTTCAGGAAGTGTTCTCCACCAGAAATGGCCTTGATTCAAAAAGACTTTTATTTATTTGCTCGAAGAGGAAACAAGGCTGCAACTGATGCTAGAATTAAATTAATGCCTCTCAAGCTTTGGGCTGCCACAACCAATGTGGTGGATTTCATGTTGACAGCCCCAGATGCTGCAAATCCTCCCCCTTTCTTTGCATCTGGCCACTTTATCCAGCAGGGGATGCAAACTGCCATCTGCCTGGGAATTTATCTTTGGCTGGCTGATGACGTTCTCATTAAAGCTTCCTATTAATGGGCATTCTTCCTCCTGGGAAATCATCTGTGGATGGCAGAGATCTGCACAGTGGCACTCCCTGTTCAATTTCAGTGACAGCCAGAGACAATTGCACCACTGTGGGTTGGGACGTGGGGCTCTCCACTAAACTCAAACCACCTTGTGTGGTTGTCTGCTTTACAGGTGACGAAGCTTTATCAGACGATGTCAAACCCACTCAGCAAACTTTGCGTGCTGAACAGCTCCCATACGCACTTCATCCTCGCCGACAACGGCACCCTGGGCAAATATGGGGCAGAGGTGAAACTGAGGCGCCAACTGGAAAAGCACATTTCTCTGCAGAAAATCAACACCCGTAAGTGAAGGGGATTCAGCTCTTCTGCCCCCAAAGGCCTTAACCCTCCATAACAATGATGAGGCTTGGCTGTTTCCTTTGGCTGAGGAGCCCTGGTGGCACAGTGGTTAGAGTGCACTATTGCAGGCTAATTCTGCCAACTGCTAGCAGTTCGATTCTGACCGACTCAAAGTTAATTCAGCCTGCCTGCCTGCCTGCCTGCCTGCCTGCCTGCCTGCCTGCCTTTCCTTCCTTCCTTCCTTCCCTCCCTCCCTCCCTTCCTTCCTTTCCTTCCTTCCTTGGTTGGTCAAATGTGGACCCAGATTGTTGGGGCCACAGGCTGACTCTGTAAACCACTTAGAGAGGACTGTAAAGCACTATGAAGCAATCTATATAAGTCTAAGTGCTGTTGCTATTGCTATGCTCATTTTCCCTTGAATCCAGGCACTTCCTGATTGCTGACCAAGTCTGTACTGACCTCATGACCTGCGGGGTTCCCTTTGTTATCCTATGCCTGGAGCTCAAAGTGAGGCAGGGGTCACAAAGGGCTGCTCAGCTGTTGTTTCTAACATCAACCAGTCATGGTATGCAACCTAGCTCTAAAGAGTTTGGCTTGGCTCCTAGGACGGCCCTTGGAACTCAAAGCCAGAAGCCATTGTCATAGCTGAGTAAAGTTGATGGCAAGTGTAGTCCAAGGGTGTGCAGCTGCAGGATTTGTGTGTGTTTAGTTTAATGAAAAGAAGGACCAGGGGTGACAGGATAGCAGTCTTCCAATATTTGAGGAGGGGCTGCCCCAAAGAAGAGGGGGTCAAGCTATACTCCAAAGCACCAGAAGACAGGATAAGGAACAATGGATGGAGACTCACCAAGGAGAGAAGCAACCTAGAACGAAAGATACATTTCCTGATCCGAGAACTATCAACGAGTTGAATGGCTTCCCTCCAGACGTTGTGGGTGCTTTAACACTGGAGCTTTTTAAACAAGTGATTGGACTGCCACTTGTCTCCTGCTTGAGGAGGGGGATGGACTGGAAGACCTCCAAGGTCCCTTCCAACATTGTTATTCTTATTCTGCACCCAGAATTATGTGCAATACAGATCCCAGTAAAATGATGCGACAGTGGAGAAGTCCGCCTAGCTTGAAAACCTTTTGTTGACTTCTGATGGTGTGCCTGATTCATTCTGCAGGCCTGGGTCAAGGAGTCCCTGTGGTAGGGTTGATAGTTGAAGGTGGCCCCAACGTGATCTCCATTGTCTTGGAATACCTGTGTGAAGAGCCCCCGCTTCCCGTGGTCATCTGTGATGGCAGTGGAAGAGCATCAGACATCATATCATTTGCACACAAGTATTCAGAAGAAGGCGGGTGAGCTATGGGGGTCTGGGGGCACAGCTATTTGCCTTTTGCCTTTTAATTGGGGATTTTCAAAGATGTTTATTTTTATCCGTTTCCCATCAAGGTCAACGAGTTGCCCCTGGGAGGGGCCACCACATGCTGTTTGCTATAATTCTGGATAAAGAATAGAATAATGCTCTCTGAACTTGGTAGCTTTCCTGCAGACATTTCATGATCCAGCTTCGGGAACATCATCAATGTTAATGAAGATGATGATACTACTGGGGACATTCCTGAGTTGGGTCACCAATTGATGCAAGAAAACCCCCAAGCTCAGAAAGCACCGAGGACCCCACAATTCAATCCAGAACTATAAATATTCTCTTCTATTGATAGAATAACATATAATACATAATATCTAATGTCACCTTCTTGATTTCTGAACCCTAAAATCCTTCCCCCCCCCTGCTTTCTTTCCCTCAATTTTAGCATAATAAATGAATCTCTTCGGGACCAACTGCTGGTGACCATTCAGAAAACGTTCAACTACAGTCGGAATCAAGCCCACCAGCTCTTTGTGATCCTCATGGAATGTATGAAGAAGAAAGAACTTGTAAGGCTGTTCTCCTTCTTCTTCTTCTTCCTGCATAATCCCTTGGTGGAGGTGGAGTCTGGGAAACTGAATGGAGCTGAGTGTTTACTGACCAGATGCCTTTCCTGTCACCAATGCAGAGTTTTGTTCAGCATGTATATTTCTCATTGTGCCCAGAGAGAGAAATATCTGCCTCTCCCTAGCATAGAACTCACAGCCTCCTGATGGTGAGGTGAGAGCTCCACCTCTAGGCCCGCTCTTATAAGGCTCTTACTGCAGGAGCATTTATGGGAACATTTATGGGTAATATTATTTGGTTTGCTCTTACCTCTATTTGACTGCCTTATCTTCAGTGTTGGGTGGAGTGTTCTTGGTGATTCCTGACTGCCAAGGGAAAACCTTCCAATCAGTGCTACCTTGTGATTAATCAGCACAGATTAATTGCCCTGAGCAAAGAGTGAGAGCAACAGCCATAGATATCAAACAGTCTCACAACTGGACATCTGATTTTTTTAAAGGAATCCCTTCAGATGGTATAATCAGCTCATGCTTCTTAAAAGCCTCCATCAGTGGATGTCTTTTCCCCCTCCACAATTTCTCTCATGATAATAGCAGTTAGGAAGTTACGAGAATCAGTTGGATCAGATTAACTCTTAATCTCCATCTTCTTCCTGAAGATAAATGGGCGCAGAGAGGACATCTCTGTGGCTCATTCCTTCTTCCTCTTCCGGCCAATCCAGCAAGACTCCTTAAGGCTTCTAAACTATACTGCATGCTTTATCGTTGTTTCTGTATTAAAGAAAAAGAAAGTGTTTAAGAATCAAATCTTTCAGCCGTTCCTCTGGTTGGACAGGATTGGGGAGGAAAATCCATATGCAGGCAAGAAAGCAAAGCCATGTTGCAGCTAGTCTAATGGCTGGTGATTAAAATGTATTAGCAATCCTCCTTTCTTTTAGAAGTGGACATATTTGACTTTAAATATCCCTTTCTCTAAAGAATTTTAAATTGTGATGTAAATATTTTATCGGTGCAGATATTTTATCGGTGCAGATATCGGTGTAAATATTTTATCTATCCTGCAATAGATTGGCCATAATTTTTGTAGCAATTGGGTGACTGATTATGTACCATCAAGTCGTTTTGGACACCCAGCGACCACCCAATCTTTAGTGCACAAAAGAGAAACAAGGAAAGATTCTTCTGCTTGTCCTTATTTGCTCGTCTTTGTTGGTCTTTAGATCACAGTGTTCCGGATGGGATCTGAAGGACAGCAAGATATTGAGATGTCCATCCTAACGGCTTTACTTAAAGGTGAGTTTACTATGCAAGGAGTGAGAAGATGTGGAGAGGCTGAGGAAGGAATAGAAGGCAGGGGAGACCAGAAGAACCAAGAGAGAGAAGACAAGTCCATTGGCAGCTTCTCTCCTCAAGGGCAACTCAGTCCAAGAGAGAAGAACCTTGAAGAGAAGCCTTTCAGATCCTTCGAAGAGATTCTGCCTTCATGAACTCAATAGTAACCAAGGCTGGAATAGTCCTCTTGTATGGAATTTCTGTAGATATTTCTGTATGGACCGCAAAACTATCACTCAAGATACTTGACTGAAATCTTTGAAGTTCTAATTACTCAACTTGATGGAGTTGACATTAAGAATAGAGATATTGAGAAAAAAATAATGCATCCTTATTTTTCATTTTAGGGTGACTTAACCCACACACAAAAAAGAAAGGTTGGACATGATAGCCCTAAGTCCTTTCTTGTATTGGTACAAAAATGTTGGCCTGAGCTTGTTTCTTTCCTTAGGTACCAACGTCTCTGCACCCGATCAGCTGAGCTTAGCTTTGGCTTGGAACCGGGTCGATATCGCCCGCAGCCAGATCTTTGTCTTTGGGCACCAGTGGCCGGTAAAGATATCTTAGAGTCAAATTTCCTCCTCTTGGTATTTTAAAAAAAAGAACCAGAGTTTTGCCTGTATTTATTTTGAAAGGAGAACCGTTGCTGGAATTCTTAGGCCAGTTAGCTTAATCGTCTTCTCCATAACCAGCTCTCTATGGGATTTGTTCTTGGCATTCACCCTCTCCAGTCCAGGCTGCTGCCAGAAGTCTATACAATTCAGTAGTAAGAAAAGGCCGTGTATTGTAGCCGGCCTTGTGTCATGTGTGTTTACTTTTCAGCCTCTCTCCTTTGTCATAGGTGGGTTGTCCAACCAGTTCTTCCTGCAATTCCACCAGCCAAATTTGCATGAGAAGAGAAAGGAGGACATGCATTGTCCTTTTGCACTTACTGGAGACCTGCAGATCATCTCTCCTGGGGACTGAAGAGAAAGGAGTCCCTCGTTTTTACTCCCATTCAACTATGTGTCCACCTTCTTTCCTCTCTAGCCCCTGGGACGTCTGGCCCCGGCAGATGGGGCACTTCAAGAAAAGGAGAAGAAATCTCCTCAAGTGAAAGGAGGAAGAGGGAAAGGGAAAAAGAAAGGTGGAAAGCAGAAAGAGGAACTGGAAGAAGAGCTGGATCCAAGGAAACTTGAACTCTTGAACTGGGTGAGGTTGGCAAGGGCTTGGTGTTTCCTTCCAGCATGGCCAAGGAGGGGAGGAGCGTTTTCATTAGGCTTGAACCTTTTCCTCTGCATGTAGCATTGAAACTTCTCTGAACCAGGTGCTTCCCAGGTGCTTTAGTTGTTTGCTAGTCCTTGTGATCTTTGGCTTAATGTAGAACATAGAGTAATGGGGTTGGGAGAGACCATGGAGATCTCCTAATCTAACCCCTATTCATACAAACACAAGGTCCTACATACCATCCTGGACAAAATGGCTGCCCGGTCTCTTCTTGAATACCTCCAGGGATGGTGCACCCACAGCGCCGGGAGGCAAGCTCTTCCATTGATTAATCATTTTCACCTTCAGGAAATTTCTCCTTAATTCTCGGTTGGGTCTCTCTTGAGTGATCCTCCACTTGTTATATCTTGTATTTATTGGCTTCATTCTACACAATTTCTCATGGTGCAAAATAATGCCCAAGTGTCCTAAGAGGTTTCTTTCTGCGCACCAACTCTGAAAATTCTCTCATAACTGGAAAAAAACTAGGATGGATTAACCCCAGTTAGGTGAGGCTCTCACACAACTCTAAGCCATAAAATAGAAACCAAATCTCATACTAACCCAGTTTTGCCAAGGTCACCTCCATATTTTCCACCAGCTCCAGTATTTTTTGCATTTATGGACCATGGTCCCTCAACACATACTTTGTATTGGCTTTTTTGGTAGGTAAACGCCCTGGAGCAATCAATGTTGGATGCCCTTGTCTTGGACCGAGTGGACTTTGTGAAGCTTTTGATTGAGAATGGGGTTAACATGCAGAGATTCCTCACCATCCCACGGCTGGAAGAGCTTTACAACACTGTGAGTGACACTCGCAAGTTTCTTTTTAAACCTTGCTTTAAAATCACCTTGGTTGGCTAATGAACATGTCCCATCAGGTGGGGTTTGGAGTAGCACAACCAAGCAAGCCTCCCGGGGGGTTGTGAAGGACCATGGGCTGCTTTTTTCTCAGTCTTAGAATCATCTGCTGCTTTTAGAATTGGTAGAATGGATTGTGTCAGTCTTCCTTCTGAAACATGCTGAGGGTTTTTAACCTTCCAAAGCAGTGCTTCTCAACCATGACAACTTTAAGACACGTGGACTTCAACAGGGCTGGCTGGGGAATTCTGGGAGTTGAAGTCCATACATCTTAAAATGGCCAAGGTTGAGAAGTAGTGCTCCAGTGGAACAGACCTAGCAGGAGATAGCAGGTCAACTTGGAAATGAAATATCCTTCATGATTCTTCCAAAGTCAAGAGAGTGTGGAGAGAAGAACTGAGAGGTGAAAATGGAGAGAACTTGAAGGGGGAATTACTTAGGTATGGTGATACCCTATCATTATCATGCCGTGTTGCATCCATCAGGTCTTTGCATTAAGCCAAAATAGAGATTCTCTTCTTGGGCATAGCAGATTGTGTAAACACCTTGATATTCTATGTTTATGTCTCAATGCCTTGCATAAACTCTACAGAAATGCCTTTAATAGCCCAACGTCCTCGTAAAGGAAAACCACGCTGTTCTATTTTTCAGAGACTTGGCCCACCAAACAATTTGCATGTGATTGTGAGAGACGTGAAAAAGGTAAATTAAAAACAGTGGGGTGAAATGGGGTTCACCAAAATGTTTTTCACATTTATTTCAACTTCAAGATCAAAAGAAAAGTGAATGGGAAATGGGAAGATACCTGATTGCTAGGCCAGGACTCGCCTCTGAAATATTCCTTGAAAAATCCCTAGTAGATTCAGATACTAGCCTTTGCATTTCATTTGACCTGTTGGCAAAAGTTATTTTGGATTTAATCTATCCACTCTTCAATCAGCAATAATTTCTTCTGTGCAATGGGAACAGCATGGAGTTGGGCAAAGACATCTGGATTATTATTATTTTGAAAAAGCTGCAAGGATATTAATTAGCTCCTTCCATCTTTAGCTTCAAGAAAAGAAACATCGCATTTGGTGGAAAATATAATTAAATCTTCTGTTTCTCCCTCCCAAAAACACCTAAGTGTATGTTGCTCTTAGAGGGTTTTTTTCCCCATAAAAGCAAGTTTAAAAATTGGTTTAGAAGTTTGAAAATATACACTGTATATTTCAGGCATTTGGATGCTGAAGGATTTAATAGGGCAACCAGCTATGGGCTGTGAAAAACAGCCTCTAGGGGGCAGCAAAGAATGCAGAAAACTATTGTTTTACAGCCACCTATTGGTCATTTAACTCCTCGGAACCCAAATCTGATCATCACCCTACTAGTTGTATTTGGAGCTTTTTGGTGCCTGTTGCAAGGGGAAAAAAATGGAGAAAGCATAATAAAGGTGTATAATAGGAACCGAACGGAGCAAGTGAACCAAACTAAGACACTTCGGTTATCCCTGTCCTTAAAAATTGGAGTTCCCAGAAAAATAGATTGGTCGTGCATGATTTAGACAGTTGGAAGCCGAACGGTTGCCTTTATATGTCTCTTAGCCGTTGCCCCGTGTTTTCCTCCGTTGCTCTCAGTTAAACCCAAAAGGCTCCCCTTTGAAACAGTCGAAGCATTGTGCCGAGATCAAAGCTCCAGGAAGTGGGCCAGATTTGAATTGAAGTGTCCATAATTTTCAGCATAATGACCTCCAAGGCTGTTCCACCTACTCGTTTACCATGTCTGGCCCTTCAACAAGCTTCCGATTGTTTGGTGCTGGTGGACAGATGTCTAGTCAGGAGGAAGCATCTTTGATGTCTTGGAGTCCTTCTCAGAAGCAGAAGCTCCAGGGACAGACAGAAGACAATTTAATAAATAAAGGAATGAAATCAATTTCCTTCAAAGCAAGAGGCAGGGAGCGGTGTCTGCTCCTAAATTAAAATGTCAGTATTGTTGCTTATTAGTTATTCCCATTCTTTGTTTTTGCTTCCCTCTTTGCTTTATTTGGGGAAGGGGTCTTTTCGAGTCAGCCTTGACTGCCCGGACAAGTCCCTGTGGTTTTCTTGGCAAGATTTCAGAAGCAGTTTGCCATTGTCCTCTTCCTAGGGCTGAGAGAGAGTGGCTGGCTGACAGGGGAATTCTGGGAGTTGAAGTCCACAGGTCTTTAAAATTGCCAAGGCTGGACATCCATCCCTCTAGGCTAAACTCTCTCCTAGAGTCTTTTAGGTTGCAGTCTAATCAGGAATGCCTTGTTTCCTGGCTTGCCTCGAAAGCCTCCTTCAACAAATCCATTTTGGTGAATTCTCTAGGGAAATCTACCCCCTGATTATCATATCAGCCTCATCGACATTGGTTTGGTGCTAGAATATCTCATGGGTGGGGCATATCGCTGCAACTATACACGGAAGAGTTTCCGGACCCTCTACAACAATCTCTTTGGACCTAAGCGGGTAAAACCAATTATTATTATTATTATTATTGTTGTTGTTGTTGTTGTTGTTGTTGAAAAATATGCTTCACGGAATAGTTATACCTGTCATTCTCTCCTGCTCTGCTCTGTGTTTTAATTTCAGCATTAATATAATAATGAGAATATGGAGTCCTCATTCCATTCTGGATAAACCAATTTTCTCTTGAAAACCTTTTATTTTAATTTTATCGTAAAATATGTTAGATTGCAACTGGAAAGCTATTACTTTAAAACTCATTTTTTTTCCTCAACATGCAGCCTAAAGCGCTTAAACTTCTAGGCATGGAGGTAAGTTCTTGTTGCGTATGAGTGGAACCTCTGGAAAAAAAAATAAAGATTAAGCATTTCAAGTTTTGTTTTTAAAAAAGATCTCACTTTTGATGGCCATTTTAACCAGGAAGATCCCTGAGAGATAGCAGACCTATTTCAAAATACAGCTGGAAGGGACCTTTGAGGTCTTCTAGTCCAACCCCCTGTGCCCACTCTGCTCCTGTCCACAAATAACTGCAAAAGCATTGCAAATATTGATGTGGGGGTTACAAATAAACTTTAGCAAATACAGAACCTGCAAATAACAAGGAAGGCCAAAAATTTAAAAAGGCAGAGAGAGACAAACCATTCAGGAAATCAGGCAGAAGTGAGGAATTCTATCCGGCCCAGTTATTTTGATCTAATGCAGTGTTTCTCAACCGTAGCAACTTTAAAATAGGTGGACTTCAACTCCCAGAATTCCCCAACCAGCATTTCCCTGCAAGATTGCACCCATGCTGGCTAGTCTTCATGGGAGAGGAAACCAACTCATCTGAAGGTATCAAGTGGCTAAGAAACTTGTCAACGTATTGGCCACCGACCCAGTTGTAGCATTGCACTCAATTGCTTTCAGGTCACAGCATGTGTAGGGAATTTGCGTTGAATAGTTGCATGCCATGTGTGTAAGACTCTTCCCTGGTTTTTAGAATATCTGCAAGCATAACCACTCAGCATGCTGGCATTTCTTGTCTTGTTCTGGAGATCTCTGGTGAAACTGCATGGCCTTTTTCCTTCGTGCATGAAGTAATAAAGGGAGGTGAAGAATCTGATGAATGAATGAACCCATTATCCAGATCGTTTACAGATCATGGCGGAAGTCTGAGGATAACATAGCCAAGAGATGATATCAACTCTGTTACTTCTTCCTAGGATGATGAGCCTCCCAGCAAAGGGAAGAAAAAGAAGAAGAAGAAGAAGGAAGAAGACATTGACATTGATGTGGATGATCCAGAAGTCAGCCGCTTCCAATATCCATTCCATGAGCTCATGGTTTGGGCAGTGTTGATGAAGAGACAAAAAATGGCCCTCTTTCTGTGGCAACGTGGAGAAGAAGCCATGGCCAAAGCTTTAGTGGCTTGTAAGCTCTACAAAGCCATGGCCCATGAGTCTCTGGAGAGTGAGCTTGTGGACGATATCTCTCAAGATCTGGACAACAACTCCAAGTGAGTCAAAGGGCATGAGGGATTGGTCTGTAGGCAACCTCAACCGTGATCTCAGAAGGAGCAACACAATCCATCTTCTCCTTCTGTCCCTTTTGAAAAATTATATATTTGTGTTGGTTAGTTGGTTGGGTTGATTGCAGTTGGCTGGCTAGGGGATTCTGGGAGTTGAAATCCATATATCTTCAAATTGACAATGTTGAGTTACATTAGTCCAGAAGCTGTTGGACAAGATAAGAGTTGAGATCTCCTTGACTGGTTCCTGCTTTCTTGGTTTCTTCAGGGATTTTGGCCAGCTGGCTGTGGAGCTGCTGGATCAGTCCTACAAGCATGATGAGCAGGTAGCCATGAAACTCTTGACCTATCAGTTGAAGAACTGGAGCAACTCTACTTGCCTGAAACTTGCGGTAGCAGCCAAACATCGGGACTTCATTGCACACACTTGCAGCCAGATGCTATTGACTGACATGTGGATGGGAAGGTTGCACATGCGGAAAAACCCAGGTCTTCAGGTAGATGTAGCCCATGAGTTCCTCCAGAGAGATTGGCCATAAATATATACACCAGCTGTCCCCTTTCCAGTTTTTTGTTTGCTTGAACATGCAGTTGGAGAGTATCTAGCCAGGGAAAATCAGCCTCCAGGATCTCCTGAGCATTAATGACTACTTCATGATTTCCCACCCTCTTATCCCCTGCTCAGGTCATCATGGGGATCCTCATTCCTCCCACCATCCTCTTCCTGGAATTCCGGACCAATGACGAGTATCAAACATCCAGTGAAAAAGACGTTGGGAAAGAAAAGGAGGAAGAGAATGCGGTCAGTCTCACGCTTTCCTAGTGCAGAGTAAATCCAAGTCAAGGACTCCCTGGATTCCTTTCTTTAGAGCAGGGGTCCCCAACCACCGGGCCGCGGACCGGTACCGGTCCGTGGAACATTTCCTACCGAGGCTGCCAGTTTGCTGGGCGCCGCTATGTTGTTTGACGAGAAAGTGCTTCTGGGGGAGCTTTTCCGGTTGGAAAGCGGCGTTTGGGTCCTGAAGGAATCCTCGCGCCTTAGTTTCATTGAAGGTGGGGGGGCTTCGAACAAAACTAAGGCACGAGGATTCTTTCAGCACCCAAGGCAAAGCGAGCCGAGCGACTGTCCCGAAGCCGTCCCAAAGCGAAGCCCATCGACAAAGGTACAAAGGAGGAGTTGAAGGTGGCGGGGAGAAGCGGGAGACGGCTGGCTGGCTGGCTGGCCGGTCGCTCGGCCCGCCTTGCCTTGTCGTGCGTGCTGATGCCAGTACCGGGCCGCAGATCATTTTGTGATGCCAGTACCGGGCCGTGGCACAAAAAAGGTTGGGGGCTACTGCTTTAGAGGGACCCATCCTGGATAGATTCGTTCTTCCATCCATTATTACATACTTTTGAAGCAACAGGTTTTGCAAGAATTTCCAGTCCTCGGCCTATGAACCAGAGGTGAAAATTCACCCAAGAAAGTAGGACTATGTCGTATAAAACAGAAGCATTCTAGGCTTAGTGGAAGCGTGTTTGAAAAAACAAGAAAGCCACAGTGAGATCTGTTTCCCCTCTCTTTGTTGGGTGATATTTGGGGGGGGGGATGTGACTGGTTGCCTGGTTGTCTCTTGTCTTCCAGGATGCCAATGCTGATGCTGGATCTCGAAAAGGAGATGAAGAAGGTGGGAAGACTAAGCAGAAGGGCCTTCCCATTGGAACCAAGATCTGTGAATTCTATAACGCACCAATTGTGAAGTTTTGGTTTTACACGGTAAGTAGAAATATATCCATGCTGATCTGAAAACAGCATGGCTATTATCCCTTTGCCAGTGTAGCGTGGGGGGTTCAAGGAAGTTCTCGCTGGGATGTGAGTTCTCCACTCTCTTTATTGAGGGTGGTCCTGATTTACTTCATTGGCTTTCTTAGAAGAACCTGCTGGGGCAGACGAGGCTGGACTTAGTGATCCTTGAGCAGCATCTAATATTTTGCTTGGTGATGGACTTCTTAGGCTGTAGTTTGGAGAAGAAAGCATCTTTGTACAGAGGAGAGGTGGGCTCCTGTTTACTGGAGCAGAGACTTGTTTTGAGCATGTGATTATGCAACATCAGGGGTCTCCAACCTTAGCAACTTTAAGACTTGTGGACTTCAACTCCCAGAATTGAAGCAAACCTGGCTGAGGAATTCTGAAAGGTGAAGTCCACAAGTCCTAAAGTTGCCAAGGTTAGAGACCCCTGCACTAGATGTCCTCTGGGGTGTCTTTTGAATCTAAATTCTGCGGTTCTTGGAGAAAGTATTTTTATGGTCTTCTGACTGACCAACAAAGACCCTGAGTTACATGATCTCATCCTCAGATATCCTACCTGGGCTACTTAATGCTGTTCAATTACATCATCCTGGTTCGGATGGAACGGTGGCCCTCAGTCCAAGAATGGGTGGTCATCTCCTACATCTTGACTCTGGCTTTAGAGAAAGTCAGGGAGGTAAGTAAGTTAGTAAGTTAATAAAGTTAGCGCTGTGATGGGTCCCCTAAAATCTGTAGCCTGGACAGATGCCTGAAATAAGAAGGAAGTTCGCGCATGAGAAAACGCCTGCCTGTTTCTGCATCTTTCCATCATGAACAAACTGGTACATCAGGAAATGAGAGCCGGAAGTTCAGGACTCACTTTGGAAGGAGAGAAGGAGCAAGGAGGAAACTGACTGACGTTGAGATCATTCCATCTTGAGACTGTCTGCTTGTTCTACATGGAAGCACAAAACTGAAAATCTGTTCCTGTTCTTCACCCCTACCCTCTCCAATTTTATCTTCTCTGTTCCACCCACACCTGAATTGCTTTGCTTTCAGATTTTGATGTCAGAACCAGGGAAACTAAGTCAGAAAATCAAAGTGTGGCTGCAAGAATATTGGAACATCACTGATTTGGTGGCCATTTCTGTGTTTCTGATTGGAGCGATTCTTCGCTTGCAAAACCCACCTTACATGGGTTATGGAAGAGTGATCTATTGTGTGGACATCATTTTCTGGTACATCCGTGTCCTGGACATCTTTGGTGTGAACAAATACCTGGGACCCTACGTCATGATGATTGGGAAGATGGTAGGTAAATGCAGGTGGACCCATGCATCAGAAGACAGTGGTAGGAAGGAAAAAAACAGGCTGTGAGGTGCCTGAAAAGAGGAAGAACCAAGAAATGTGGAAAGATCTAGGGACCACCTCTGATCTCTAGACATCACTTAAGGTGCCTCTAGCATTACCTGGTTGGGCAATTTGTCTCCTATCATTACTCGTCTGGTTTGGCCATCCCAATAGACCAGTATTAACACTTTCTTGTGTTTCCACCTTTCATGACTGGCCTCAAAAGGGAGACATCTGGCTATCTTCTGTGCCTAACATGAGTGCTCGGAAATTGCTTCTTTGTGTCATAATCAAAAGATTATAACTTAAGAAAAATGATCATTTCTCCCATATGACAACAGCCATTCCCTTTGAAAGTCCTCTAGTGGGTTATCTTAAAGTTCTTTAGATGAACATCTAAAACTGATGTTCCTGCTCCTTTGGAGACTTTGTGAAGTCTACTTCTCCCTAGATTGGTCTTGAAGGTTTCCATGAGACCAAAGCTGGAGGTTGTAAATACTTTGCTCCCACTGATTCTGGACTAAGACTTCATCCTGGGCTCCTAACTCAAGTTCTTCTCTTGGACAGATGATTGACATGCTGTATTTTGTGGTCATTATGTTGGTGGTTCTGATGAGTTTTGGGGTGGCTCGCCAAGCCATCCTCCACCCCGATGAAGAACCCACCTGGAGATTGGCCCGTAACATCTTCTACATGCCCTACTGGATGATCTATGGAGAGGTTTTTGCTGATCAGATAGACCGTAAGAGCAGAATTCATAGTAAGATTCTGTTTCCTGTTTTCAGGCAGATGATCAGATTCAAAGGAATCCATGATCCTTTTTGAGTTTGGAACCTCTTCTTCCTTTGATGGCATTCTTACCTTGGTCATTTCTCCCAACCCACCCATTATCTTGAGGAAATCCCTTGCATTTTGTCAGGTTGAAAGACAAGAAATTGTTCCTTTCAACAAAATGGCCTCCATCCACTTTTTCTCCAGTGTATTCAGCAATTTGTTATCTCCAAGCCATTGTTTGAAGTTCAAAGCCCGAGTGATATAAACATTACACAAAAGATCTACTTTGAAGTTTTGGGCTTCCTACAAAATATCTTATTCCTTCTTTTCTGGATTTGAAAGTCACCATTGCCATTTTTTTTTTTAGAGCCAAGTTCCTTAAAAAGACTCTTATTGGCATTTGGAACACAGTGGCTGGACTGAATATTCTGGTCCTTTTCCTAAATCACAGCTCCTCTTCCCGAGAAAGTCAAAAATGAAAATAAACAGTATTTTTTAAGCCCCTGTGGCTTTACAAGGTGCGATCAAAATCTTGCTTGCCTGTGGATGTGGAGCCTCACAATTGCTTTTTGGGAAGAGTTGGTTTGCCCGCCCACAACATTCCTCTCCAGATTGCAGCCTTCCCAGGATGGCCTTGCAGTCCATTGTGTTGTGATTCCCCAATAATGTTTTGCGACTGTGTTGACCGTGACCCCAGATACTCCTTTACCTCATGGAAATTGCTAGAATATATATTTGCATGATCATCTGCCTGATGCTCTGAGTAATATTTGAGAAAGGCAAAGAGCAAAGGAAATTCCAGAGCATGACAAAGTGATTGCTCTAGAGTCTCTTTCTTGCCTGTTAAAATATTGGACAACCTTATCTCTTTCTGGCAGCTGAAATGTTTCCTAATCTCAGCCTTGTGCTTTCCTTTCTTCCCTCTCTTTTTAATTCTGTTTCTTTTGTTTCGTTCCTTGCTTTTGCAATGCTGTGCTAGTCTACGCCATGGAGATTAATCGTAAGTTGATGAATGAATCCAAAGTTCTTTTCCTGAGTAGGAGATTCCTTCCTTTGCCCCATCAGGTGTTTTGAGGTTGAGTTCAGCATAGCTGTATAACCCCAACCCCAACCCCCAAAGCTGCTTTCAACATGCATCTCAAACTTGTCCAGTTGCCAAAAATCCACAGCTTGCAATGCTTGGTGGGCACTCGGAATAGATGAGCAGCCGGTGAGAATTTAGCTTGCTCTGCCTCTCTAAGCAACGGATTACACGGAATGCTATTCTTGCATTTGGGTTGATGACAGTAGCTCTTCCATCTGTTGCGCCTTCTGTTCTCTTCAGCTGGCGGGGAACGATGGGAACTGCGTGTTTCTCCACCACCGTAGATGCAAGCTCTTTTCAACCATCTGAGCAGGTGCTCCTAGCATTTTAGCTGCCCCTTAAAAACCCACCTGTATTTCTCTTACTCAAGAGAATGAAGTTGCCACCCATCCAGACTATGAAATTCACAGCCAGGAAGCCTCAAAGATTTGTAGGAGACATTTCCCTGTAACTGTAATTAAGGAAAACACGATCGATGGTCACTTTTGTTGGGGCCCAAAGCCTCCATAATCATTCACAGAATTGCTTTTTCCAAAAGGCACCTGGACTTTCTTGGTGTTTTTTTTTTTCCCCCTTTGCAAACATTTCGCTTCTCATTCAAGAAGTTTCTGAAGGTCTGAAGAAGCTTCTTGGATGAGAAGCAAAATGTTTTCAAAGGAAAAAAAAACCCAAGAAAGTCCAGTTGCCTTTTGGAAAGAAGTACTTTTGGGACAACCCTGGCTTGGATGATTGAGAACCTCCACGCATTCCTCCAGAATCATGCCTCCCCACCTTCTACAGAAGTGTGTCTGTGCCACAGTTGTGAGGGCTAATCCAATTTCCTTCGCAGCTCCTTGTGGAGATAACCTTTATGATGAGGATGGCAAACGGCTTCCCCCTTGTATCCCCGGTGCTTGGCTGACTCCTGCCATCATGGCTTGCTACCTGCTGGTTGCCAACATTCTCCTGGTCAACCTGTTGATTGCTGTCTTTAAGTGAGTATTTTATTTTCCTCCCCTTACCTTCTGCTTAAAAATATCTCCAATGTCAGGCTTCAGTTGGCAGGATCCAAGTCAGAGAGCCCTGGTGTCAGAGTGCAGTACTGCAGGCTACTTCTGCTGGCTGCTGGCTGCCTGCAATTGGGCAAATAGAATCTCACCAGGCTCCAGCTTGACTCAGCTTTCTGTCCTTCCAAAGTGAGTAAAATGGGGACCAAGATTGTTGGGGGCAAAAGGCTGACTCTGTAGAGCGGGAAAGCAATATGCAAGTCTAAGCGTTATTGCTATTTATTTTCCTTCCTTCCTTCCTTCCTTCCTTCCTTCCTTCCTTCCTTCCTTCCTTCCTTCCTTCCTTCCTTCCTTCCTTCCTTCCTTCCCTCCCAGTGGCTAGAATGCAGTATTGCAGGCTAGCTCTGCCCATTGCCAGGAGTTCGATCCTGACTGGTTCAAGGTTGACTCAGCCTTCCACCCTTCCAAGGTGGGTCAAATGAGGAGCCAGATTGTTGGGGGCAAGAGGCTGACTCTGCAAACCGGTTTGAGAGGGCTGGAAAGCATTGTGAAGCAGTATATAAGTCTAAGCACTATTGCTATTACTATCCATATGACTCTTGACCAAAAACAGAATTGGTGCACATGAGTTGATGGAGAATAAGGTAACAAGCCCAGCAGAAGACAATGCAGAGAAACCCTAAGATGTGCCCATCAATGCCACTTATTTTGTATACTCAGAGGAACTCAAGCAAGCTGTTAACTACAAGTAGTCCTCAAACCTACAACAATTCATTTAATGCCCATTCAAAGGTTCAACCGCACTGAAATGACTTATGACCATTTTTCATACTTGCGACCTTTGCAACATCCTCCATGGTCACGTGATCAAAATTCAGATGTTTGGCCACTGACTCACACTTATGACGGTTGCAGTGTCTTGGGGTGACATGATCCCCTTTTGCGACCTTCTGATAAACAAAGTCAACGGGGAAGCAGCACAACCATCTTACTAACTTAGTAACTGCAGTGATTCACTTAACAAATGGGGCAAGAAAGGTCGTAAAATGGGGCAAAACAACTGTCCCACTTAGCAACAGGAATTCTGGGCTCAATTGTGGTCATGCATTGAGGGCCACCTGTATTGCCAGATTGTGCAAGCTATTCTCTGTTTGTTCCCCATCACAACAGAGATTCAGTCGATGGACACACCTCCCACTAACATTCTGTCTCATTTACCCTTTGTAGAAAATAAGGACTGAAAGAAATTTCCAGCTTGCATTTTTATCTTGCTCTGCCTGGGTACAAATGTAGAGGCCTAGATCCATGTGTCTGTGCCCACTGTGGGTGTTGTTGTGCTTCGAAATCAACAACAAGCCACTTTTTATTTTGTTGCCCAACAGCCGAGTGTCCAATAGTTGAAAAGGGCATGTGTTTGAAAAAGGAATTGTGTGCCAGTTGCGCAGCTAATTCGCTCAGGCATCAGGAGGAGAGAGAGAGAGAGAAAAGTTAGTTTGTAAATATTGACACAATGATGGTTGTGTGTAGAGCCAGTAAATAAAATCAGCCGTCTAGAAATTGGGTCATGCAGTTGACATATTCTTACCTGTGCAAATCACACTGGAAAGGAGAGGAATAAGGCAGAAATCTGAAGATCTCTCTCAACAAGCCCATGAGGGTGTAAGACAGGGGTCCCCAAACTTGGCAACTTTAAGACTACAACTCCCAGGATTCCCTAGCCAGCCGTGCTGGAGGACTACGGCCACAACTGAAATAAATTTTCAACAAATTTAATAAATCAAATACATTTAATATATACATTTAATAACTGAAATAAAATCAATAAACATGTGAGAATTATTTTTTCTCTCCCTGTTCCATGTTCCCAACTGGTCAAAAGACTAATTCAATATTTTTTGGCAATGGAACAAGATGTTGCAGCCTGAAAGCTTTCTCATTTATTATTTTTTTAATGCTGAGGGTAAATTCTCGGGTTTTTGTTGTTGTTGCTCCATACTCATTCCATTTTAAGTCCTGAACTGATATTAGGTTCATTATAATGCCATGTGCACCAAAACCTTTTTTTTTTTTTGCTTTTGAACCCAAAATGTTTCCCAATTGTACCGTAATAGCTAAAGTTTGTCAGCATGTGAGAGTTAAGATCAAGGTCTCCAAACTTGGCAACTTTAAGACTTATGGACTTCAACATAGCTGGCTGGGGGATTCTGGAAGTTGGAGTCCACAAGTCTTAAACTTGCCAAGTTTGGAGACCCTTGCTCTAGATGAATCCTAGCTTTGTAGTAGAGAGACCCACAGCGACCTGGCTAAATGGTGGCCTTGTCTCTCTTGCAGCAACACTTTCTTTGAAGTGAAATCCATCTCCAACCAAGTCTGGAAATTCCAGCGGTATCAGCTGATCATGACTTTCCATGATAGGCCCGTCCTCCCACCGCCCATGATCATCTTCAGCCACCTGTACATCCTCATTGTACATGTTTGCTGCCGCTGGAAGAAGCACAAAGAAGGGGACCAGGATGAACGTGATCGTGGGCTGAGTATGGGGAAAACATTCTTTCCTAGTAGACACCTAAGCTCCAATCCTTGAGGGTCTCTTCTCATCCCAGAAGCTTCTTCAGCTGAAGAAGCTGAAGAGCTGAAGAAGCTTCTTGGATGAGAAGCAAAATATCTTCCAAGAAAAGCCAGAGTCCAGAGTTGCCTCTTGACAAAACACCTTTGGGACAACCATGACCTGGAGGACTTGAGAATCTCCATAGACATTGGGGGTCTGTTTCCTGACATATGTCCCCCCACCAGAAAACCAGCAGAACAAGGAAGAGGCTGGGCTACAAGTTTCTCCCATGATATGTTGGCAAGGATTCTTTTTTCATTACCCCTAAATCCAGAACCACAGAACTGGAAGGGATCATAAGCTTCCTCACGCTCTCTTCAATATGCAGGAAAAGCCACCAAGCCATCTATGATGATCTCTAGGTTCTCCGTTTTGGGGGGACGTTAAGACTACATTTCATGGATGGCTTCATGGATTTTTTTTTTCTGCACCTTGCTGAGGATTGGAAGGATTTAGGCCTAGGGTCTTCAAACTTCAAAGTTTAAGACTTGTGGACTTCAACTCCCAGAATTCCTAAGCTAACAATGACTGAAGGAGGAATTCTGGGAGTTGAAGTTCACAAGTCTTAAACTTGCCAAGTTCGAAGACTCCTGATTAAGGCTGTCTCTAATGATTGGATGAGATTGTTTATGAGCAAATGTGGTCAAGATTGGGTTAATAATATCGCAGGATGCTTTCCTGTAATTATTTTGACAGCCCAATTGTTGTAATTATTGTCCTCACAACAAGATGGCCAGCTGGATTTAGTGGTAACCCTAGCTATTTAATGATGTTTTCTACTATCACTTCTTCCAAAGCTTTAAATCAAGATGTCTGCTCCCTTGCTGTGTTTCAGCCTGATGACAACAGAGCAGAGATGACACGAAATAGCAGCTTAAAAATCAGAGAATGGTTGTTGCTTCTTCAAAACCATGCCTCTTGCTAGGTCCTCCCCACGATGTACCTGCCAGAACAAACCAACATGACTCAATAACTCTCTTTTCCTTCTGTCCATTTCAGAACTGTTTCTAAGCGATGAAGAATTGAAAAAACTGTACGAATTCGAGGAACAATGTGTGGAGGAATATTTTCGAGAAAAAGAAGATGAAGAGCAGTCCTCCAATGACGAACGCATCCGAGTTACTTCTGAAAGGTAACCCCAATGGGAAGCCGTCCTTTTCCCCCAGAAGCAAAAGAGAATACTGGCTGGGAGCATTTTGGTATTTTTCACTCCATTTTTCATGCCATTTCTGTGACCACGTTAACGTACAGTGGTTGAAAGTTAAAAGTTTTGGCTTCTAGACTTCACCCAAGTCAGAACTGGGAACCAATTGAGAATCACCTTCCAGTGCTCACTTCTGAGTCCTCCAGTTAAAAGTGGAAACAGGGATATATTTTCCTAGTTATATTTCTTGTCCACTGAAAGTCATGGAAACTGTTGCTTTTCGCAAATCCAAGATTCTCCCTTAAAGGAATCCAACGGACGGATTCATGCTTCCTTATGTTTTAATGCCCTCATATTTTGCCATACTTCCATCCTTTATTTCAACGCCGCTTCCTAATTTGGAACCTATGACTGGGCGGTGGATAATCGGACACCTCAGGGTCTGAGCCCAAAGCAGCTAAATGATAGTCCCAGCTTTCAGCTCAAAAGTCAACTTTTATTAGAAAGTTAAATGACTACTCTTGAAAAGTTTGAGTTGTCCAGGCAAAATACTAAATTAATTAACCTCATTTTGTCCCCTCTTATTTTCTTGTTTTTCTTTTATGATATTGCCCTGATCAACAAAGAACATTCTCAGAATCCATCAGTTAAACTAATTCAATCCCTGATAAGAACCGAAAAATTTTTCCCCTCGCTTCTGTTGTCCCAGACCGGTTATTCTAGTCTTCAAGAGAACATTCACCGATTTTGCTTCACCCTCCATTTCTTTCCATCTTTTCTAGGGTTGAAAACATGTCGATGAGGTTAGAAGAAGTGAATGAAAGGGAACATTTCATGAAAGCTTCTCTCCAGACGGTGGATCTTCGGCTTTCTCAGCTGGAAGACACTTCTTGCCGCATGGCAGCTGCTTTGGAGAAACTGGCCGGCATTGACACTTCAGAATTGACTCTCCCACGTTCTAGGGCCTCCTCTGAATGTGACGCAGCTTATCTTTTGAGGCAAAGCAGTGTGAATAGTTCAGATGGTTACAGCATCTATCGCTACCAGACAGATGAGCTGATCTGTGACACCTTGCCCACTCCGATGTCTCCAGCGTTGTGTAAAACCAACTCCAAGATGCAGCTGGGCCCAGAACGTCAAGGGAGCCTCTGTTCTGTCTTGAGACCAAATGAGGTGACCTCCATGGAAACCAGTAAGAACACCTTAGAGGTCATTCAGGCGTTCCCTGGCTCATATTCCGGTTCAGTAGACCCACAAGATCAGTCTCCAGGTTATGATTCCATATCTCAATCCAGTCAACCTGGAACCCAACCAGTTCTGCACAATGCCCAGCTACCTCTAGGGAAGACCAGATTGGAAGCCACCATCTCTTACCCCTTGGACAAGCCTAGAGCAAGGAGATACTACCCGATGGAAACAGGCAACACTTCTCACGCTGCCATAATGAAGTCGAAGAGTTTTATTTTTGCCCAAGGCCAAGATTTGGTTGGCGGGTTTAACAACTGGACACTGGTGGACCAAGAATATAGGACTATCATGAACCAAGTGTGCCCTTCTGTGGTTCAGCAGTGGATGGCAGAATGGAAGTATGAACTTCAGCAAAAAATGGACGATGAACCCCCTCCCGAATATCCAGGAATTGTGCCTGAGCTGGAGAATCAAGCAGAGCAGAAGTATTTGTTGGCCAGCCCTGAAGAGAATCGTGAGATGGGCAAAGTTGAAGGTCTCAGTCCCTCCTCCGTGTCCTCACTGCTCATTCAGAGGAAGGCATCGTGCAACAGGCACTCGGTAAAGTCAGGAAGAACTGGTAGGTACCCACCTGGGCGGTCAAGGAGTTTGCACAGCCGTTCTCAGAGAACCAAGTCCATTAAGGAGAGGCTAAATAGGCCAGGCCATGCCAGTAGCATCAGCAGTTTGATGATACCTTCTGGATCTCCAACGGAGGAGCGGAAAATGAATCAAGAAAAACCCTCCACAGAAACTGAATGCTAAACATGGGCTTTTTCAATAAGTGAGCTGCAGGAGATGAGGTTGGACTGGCTTTGCTTAGCCTTGACAAGAAAAGACTGATAGGATAACACTTCTCAATGGCCTGAAAGGTGGCCACACACAAGGAGACCAAATCTGTTATCTCATTTTCTTGGGCAGCCTTCTCTCAATCATGGTCGGAGGGAGGCAGATTCCAACTGCATATTGAACAAAACCTCCTAAGGTGTGAGAACCAGTGACCAAGAAAAGAGGAGAATCCACTTCATTGGGGCTTCTCCAGGACAAGCTAGACAGCTGGACGATTGGAGAGGTTTTCATCTGGATCCTGAACTGAACAGGGGAACCAAAGTGAGGGTTTCCATCTCCTTTTGCAACTTGAGGACTCTGTGAATGGATAAACACAGCACAGATAAAGAAAGATAAACAGAAATGGTGGAATGACAGCTTAATTGTGTCCCTCCCTCCCTTCCCTTCCCCAAATATTTCCCCATACAGAGACACCTTCAATGTCTGCCACCCCCCAGGAACCCTTCCCAGTATGATCTCCTTTGATATGTTCTTTGCAGAACATTTTCTGTTTTCTCTTTCCTCCTTCTGGCATCATGCTATGAGGATTGAAGCCATGGGGAACCAGCTCTTCTTTCTTTTATCACCATGAAATCTTTGCAGTAAGGAGCATCTGATAGTTCAGCTTCCTATAGACATGATCCTATGTTGCTGCTTCACAATGCTTTGAAAAATAAAGGAAAAAGAAAGGACAGCTTTGCAGTCTTCTGGGCACAGGGTGCGAAGCAAAGAGTGGGCGTGTTTTCACCTAGCCTGAAGAGAAACTCAAAAGGTTCCATTAGGAGATGTAAAGAGAAGAGGGGAGCTTGAAATTCCAGGGTTGAGCCTAATTCATCAACCAGATCCATTGTTGGATCAACCATGAGATTATTCAAAAAAAAAAAGGACTAACTGTGGGCTATCAGAGAAGCCCATCCACACTGCCAAAATGGCAGAGACAACCAATGGAAGGGAAGGGGCAGTAGATGGAGGGATGTTGAGAAGGAATCCCAGATACTTCAGTCGATCAGAGCTGGGTTGCTACCAGGAGAGAAAGAAACTCTGGAGAGCTGGGGTTGGCAAATAGGGTTGAACTGATGGTGGAAAACACAAGTGTTGGAGAACTTGGAATGGGCTGGGAATTGGAGAAGGATGCCACGATCCATTTCTGCTCTCAGGAAGCAATCGATGGTCCATATTGATGCAGGAGCCATCAAAAAGTGAAGCTCTAGCCCTAGCCACTTAATTTGCCTAGGTCAGGGGTATCCAACCTTGGCCACTTTTTGTGGACTTCCACTTCCAGAATTCCCCAGCCACAAGTCTTATAGTTCACATGGTTGGATACCCCTGACCAAAGTGCCAGATCTGTGGGCCTACTTTCCTCAGACAAGATCTGCAGCTACGGATTGGAGAAGTCATAGATCCATTGCATTTTAGGCACCTTCTCTCAACTTCTCATTTCCCACCCAATCCATTCCAGGCACTCTGCCTCTCTACCCAGGATGGAGGTTAGAGGAATGGATTTCTATTATGCTGGTTCCTAGAGCAGTGAGCCCATCAGCCCTTTGTGCTTCAAAGATGAAATCTTTGACATTTGCAACCCCTGAGAGAATCTCTATAATTTTGCAGACAAGCAACCTCAGTTGAGGTCCTGATTTCCCTTTTTCCTTTCTGCAAGAATGCTTCTCTTCCCCAAATATTTTTTTTTACAAAGAAAGTAAATGGTTTATTTTAAGTAAGAGAGGACTTGCATTAAGTGGAATGCAGAAGTTAATTTTTCACCCAGAATGGGACAAAGGTTTAGAGTTACTTTCTGGGAATGTCCATTTGTGAAGGGAATTCTCCAGGGCTTTTCATTAGAAGTTCGTAAGCAGTAAAAAAAATATCTTTGTGTTTTTCAATCTTGGCCACTTTCAGTAGGATGGACTTCCACACCCAGAATTCCCCAGCCAGGATGCCATCATTTCTAGCCAAAAAGAGCCACCCAACAACCCCTTGGAGATGGAGTGCTATCTCTTCCGCTGTTGTTTTTCAACCTCAAAAACTTCAAGATGGATGGACAACTCCCAGAATTCCCCAGCCAATTTTAGGAAGGGATTCAGAGGGGGCTTCTTGCTTGCAATTTTCTCCCTTTGTCATTTGCTCTGTCCTTAGGTACATTCTATTGCAAACCTAGCTAGGCTCATCCTGAGATGTCGAGACAAGTTTCTCCTCTTGAAGCAAGCAGGTTGAAATCTAAAGTTGCTAGTATTTTTTGATGTCTGTCTGTGCCTTTAAAACTGCACAAACAATCCTCTCTGGAGGAAATCCAATATGGGTTTTAATGCAGGGGACGAAGGCTGCCAAACCGAAGGAGAACGTTTCCCAACCAACTTGCCATCCAGCTGAGTCCTCACATGACCGGGCATTTTGTTGTTTTAACCCAGGGGTCAATTGCAACTTTGGAATTGAGGGCTCATGCTGGTTTAATTGAAAAATCTGCCAGACTCAGTGAACATCTAAGATGCAAAACTGTCACGTTTGACCTATGGGAATTCAAGAGGATGCTGGGTGCTTTTAAGCTAGAGGAACTCTGAGTATTGCATGCATGCTTTGTCTGATCTTTATTTATTTAGAGCTGCTTCTGATTTTATTTGGGGGTTCCAGATTTGGACTGCAAAAATGCAGAGGACCCCTAGAGGGCAGCACCTGCACACCCACCCACCAAGAATGGTTTTGCTGCCACCTGTTGGCTAACCTTATGCTAGCAATCTAGATCTGGCAGCCCTTCTTTCTTTGAAACTTAACTTTAATCCTGTTTTTTTTTCGATCTGAAATCTTGTTTCTCTTTCAAGTATGTGGACTTCAACTCCCAGAATTCCCCAGTCAGCACTTGACCTGATTTAGCATCGTGTTTAAAAACGGAGAGAGGAGAATTTAAAAAAAGAAATCTCGATCTTTTTGTCCGCCTCGGTCTGCCGTCCACGAGCACCGCCTCCTCCGCCTCCGCCTCTTGCACGCAGCTTCCCCCCCCCCCACATTTACTCAGAGACTCTCCCCGCAGTTGCTAGGACACAAAAAGAGGCGGAGCCTCCTCCTCCGCGCTCCCCGTTGGCTCTCCCCTCGCGGGGACTCCTCCCCTCCCCTGTCGGAGGCGTGGCTTCGCCAGCCCGAGGCGCTCCTTCCCCTCCAGCAGCGCTCAGTCGCTTCGCCGCCTCGGCCGGAGGAGGCGGAGCGGGAAGGGGTGGGGTCCGTTCGCGGCCCTGCCCAGCGAGGTGGGGCCTCGGACCCCGCCCGGCGCTGCCGGGGAGAACGAGCAGGGCCGGCCTGCCTGCCTGGGGATCCGCCGCCTCCGTCATGTTCTCCCTCCGAGCCCCCAAAGCCACCTTCAAGTCGTACCTGTTGCCGCAGGTAAGCGCCGGAGGGGGGTGTCCGTCTCGCGGCCCGGGGCCTCCTCCTCTCCCAGTCCCCCCCTTCCTTCCCTGCAGGCCCAGGGATCGACTTGCCCGCCCGCCGTCCTTCTCCGGGTCCGAGAGATTCACCTGTCGGAGCCTCACCTGCGCGGGGACCGGGAGCGGCTGGAAGGGACCCTCTCCTCCCCTCGGAGGAGACCCCCGCAGCCCACTGGGGGAAGGGTCCCTTTTGCAGGCCCATCTCTGGCCGGCCTGCCTGCCTGGGGATCCGCCGCCTCCGTCATGTTCTCCCTCCGAGCCCCCAAAGCCACTTTCAAGTCGTACCTGTTGCCGCAGGTAAGCGCCGGGCGGGGGGTCCGTCTCGCGGCCCGGGGCCTCCTCCTCCCTCCATGCCCATCTCTGGGTGGGTGGGGGTGCTTAAAAGCCTCCCCCCCAACCTCCCCCGCTGCAATTGCACGAATGACTCACCTGCTCACCCAGACGAGGCCATCCCTTCTCCTGCCCTGAGCCCCTGGAAAGGAAGACCCCCGCCGGGCAAGACCCCTTTTCCTTCGCCCCTCTGGGCAGGGGTCGCCCCGCATGAATTGCAGGCAGTCCCGCAATTGCAAGAACTGGGAAGACCCCACCCAGGGTGGCCCTCTCCCTTAAGCCCCCTACCTGGTCCTGGAGGGTGGATGGGTTGGGGGTCTCTTTGGAAGATGCCCCTTTATTTCTAGGTTTGGCCATAGGGATACTTACCACGGGGCTACTGCCAACCCAGGGAGATCTCCAGTTTAACATCTTGTGTACACAGAGAGAGAGAGAGAGAGGGAGGGAAAGAAACACACACTCTGAAAAAATGTGCATGGATTTTCTTTAGCAGGGCCGGTTTATTCCTGCTAGCAAAAGCTTGTTTTCTTAAGAGCTGCTTAGCCAGGAGAAAAGGCGAGCAATGCATCAGGTGGAGTTTGAAAGTTCAGGGAGGCGTGGGAAATAAGTTGATAAGATTTTATTTTATTTTTATTTATTTGGTTTGTCAATCGCTTACAAGATAATAGGTATAAGTATAAACATGAGTAAGAATACAGGAAACAGGTATGAATAAATGGGGACAATAGGACAAGGGATGGTAGGCACGATTGGGCACTTATACACACACGCTTAGGAATGGGTATTCTCTCCCCTTCTTTCCTTCCTTCCTTCCTTCCTTCCTTCCTTCCTTCCTTCCTCCCGCTCCCTCCCTCCCTTTTCTCTCCTCCCTCCCTCCTCTTTCTCTCCTTCCTTCCCCTTCCCTGTTCTCCTTCCTTCCCCCTTCTTTCCTTCTTTAAATTTTATTTTATTTATCTGATTTGTCAATCGCTTACCAGATAACAGGTATAAGTATAAACATGAGTAAGAATATAGGAAATAGGTAGGAATAAATGGGGACAATAGGACAGGGACGGGAGGCACGATGGTGCACTTATGCACGCCCCTTACAGACCCCTTAGGAATGGGGTGAGGTCCGTAGTGGATCCTTTGAGGTGAAAGGAGTGGGCGTTAGAGAGGATGTAACAATAGAGTCAGGTAGTGCATTCCAGGCATGGACCATTCTGTGGCTGAAGTTGTACTTTCTGCAATCAAGATCGGAGGAATAAGCGCACCTTGGAGCCAACAGTTTGCTTGGGAGGGATTTTGTGCCTTTGCAACATTAAAGGAGGGTTTTCTTTGCCATAGTCGCCGAATGAAATGAATGCATGGAAAGCAGATTGGTGTTTGGCCTTTCAGATTTGCAGCTCCTGTTTAAATTCTCCACCTCTTTAAATTCACAAGAATATCAGCCCAAACAGAGTTCGCCCGAGGTTCAAAATCCAACTGATAATCCTCTTTGGAAAATGGGGATGCTCCTTTGATTAGGGTCTTCATTTCCAGAAAGGCACTCTCTTCATGGTCAGGCTCAAAAGTGTGCAAATAGCTAAATTATTTTAACACCCCAAGGAGTTGTATTTGGAAAGGGTACTTTAGAACGAAAGAAGGAGCCTGAAGGGTAAATAAAGCAGCAAGCTTGACTGCGGGAGCCTCTCAACTCCAAAACATTTGGATGGAGTTGGCTGGTTTTAAAAGAAGTGGGGCTACTATCAGCACAGAATTCACAGGCACAAAGGAAAGTGGATGCCACAGTGGCTTAAACCGGCTCGGTCACTTTTATGAGTCATTTAATGCTGCAGTGTTACGGGGCTTTCTAAACTCGGTTGTTGCTCTGTTCCTACAGTACTTTCTTAACCCGCTTTTAACACTCAAAATTCCCAGCCAGCCCAGCACAGGTGAACCTCAACACACAACTGCAATTGGAGCTGGATTTTCTGTTGTTAAGCAAGGAGGTGGTTGACTAAGTCGTGCCCAACATTAATAACCTTTATGGCCATGGTCATTAGACAAATCACAGCAGTCCAGTAAATCAGGCCATCATTAAATGAATCTGACTCCCCCTCTTGACTGTGGGAAGATGGCTTGGAAGGTTGCCATTGGCAATCACGTAGCCCCAGGATGCTGCAAGCATCATCAATGCCAGTTGCCAAGCGCCCAAATTTTAAATCACATGCCTAGGGATGCAGCAAAAGTTGTATGTGCGAGGACTGGTCCCGTTTTTCAGTGCTCTTTTTAACTCCAAATGGTCACTAAACTAATTGACTGCAAGTCAAGGACTTACCTGTGTATTTTATTTATGGTTGCACATTTGCCCTTCTCCTCCTGTTTTTCAGGCTGAAGAGAAGATCATTCCGGAACCTCGACTTAAGAAACTGGAGCCTGTCCTATTGCCAGGTAAACATTCCAGATAGGTGTCCAAACAGGCTTTGCATCCCACAGGATTTTTTTCTGAGCCTTTAAGAGATTGCAAGACTCCGATTGTACCTTAAGGGCCTGTTTTCCTTTCTGTCGGAATTTGTCGCTCCTTTTTCAAACCACAACGTTCCTGCTTTCTTTGTATGGCCAGCGTGGAATGTTGTACCTTTGGGGCTCTACCTATTGCAACAGGTCACCCTCTGGCTTTCAGAAGTGGTCCTTTTAAAACACTATACCGGTATATTCGGGATTTATTTGCCAAACCTGCTTTTGAGCAGACAGCTTCTCCCAGTTTCACGAAGAAAGGAGAGCAGTATTCACATCTTTGCTCGTTGGCACTGGGTGCAAAATTAAATTGCCTGGCAGGCTTGTGACCTTTATTTCTGCAAATAACCAATGGGGATGAAGGAGGATTGTGCCTGCTTCGGCCTGACTGACCAGAGTGGAGGGATTTTCTCTTCTCCAGTGCTCAGTTATCTCAGTTATAAAATCCCCAAAGCTCACTGCGGAAGGAGAAGCTGCTTGCTACGAATCAGGGAGGAACTAAAGATGGTCTAAGAAATATCTGCCAATATTTATTGGCTGTCTTTTTTTCCCCAGGTTGTTTTTAAATGCTTGATGCACAGATATTTTACATTAAACTTCACCAAGTCGAGAAGAAGGCATTAAATGTGGAAGACACTGTTCTTAATGTTTTGCTCTGAGTGGTTGGTTGGAATAAGAATTCCATAGGCTAAGCCAGGTTGAGGTTGAGGGTTGGGTTCCTGGCTGGGGAATTCTGGGAGTTGAAGTCCACCCATCTTCAAGTGGCCAAGATTGAGAAACACTGGCTTAGCCTTTTTTTTTGTATGGGTGATGCTTGCATAGATTTGAATTTTGGGAGTGACTTTTGGGTTACTCGAGCAAAATCCATAACTGAATAATTGTGCCACTGGCAGAGATGAGCTACCATGCTTGTACCTCTCCTGCATTGATGCTCTGTGATTTATTGGCATTTGGTTTCTCTACCTGTGTCCTTGGACTTTCCTAGTACTGGCCATAGGAAGAGGGGGAGCAGATGCTGGGTTGTGACCTGCTAAGATCTCAAAGGAATCTTGTACAGACAGGGGCACCTTATCTTGAAAATCCTAAGCCGGCCGTAAATTTAAAAAGGACCACTGTAACTTTTTAGAGAAACATTGCCTCCATGGGGAATGTGTTTGCGTAACAAGAGGAGAGGGAGTGTTAGTTGTGAGCTGGAGAGAGATATTCCTAAATTCAGTTGTCTGAAAGGGAGAAGAGGACCTTCTCATGCTGGATGATTGGGCAACCTAAAAGCAAAAAATTCCTCTTTTGAGTTAATTCTGATCCTTATCTTATTCTGGTCTTATTACAAGTGTGTGTTGCTCTCCTCCCTTCTTACAACCAGGTCTTTCCTGGCTTTGCAGTGCTTTCTGTGAAGCCTATTAGATCTGGAGTTATTGAAATAGGTCCCAGCTTTTTCAAGGTTTCTGCAGGTAACTCTTTCCATAAGGTGGTCCATAAGAATATTTGGTGGGCGTCTCCATGAGGCCATCACAGCAAAGCTCCATTGGCAGGAGGGTTTAGAGTTACGGTTTTAAGCACATGTTCCACACAAATAATTTTTGTTATATAATCCTAGTGGACTGCCCAGTGTTCAGAATCTTCAGCTAAAATTCACAAGATGCCAAGATTTGCTTACAGTAGCCTTGCAGTCAAGTAGAATTAGTTCATCTCATCAGCGTTTCCTTGCCTGGTTTACCGGACAGAGCTGACATCAATCTTGCAAATCCGAAAGTTCAAACTACCACCCTGGGACTTCAACTCCCAGAATTCCTCAGTTAGTTGAGTTGCCAAGTTTGGAGACACCTGACCTAGAATGTGAGGTCCTTACCTCTTCATTGCTTACTAAGTGCACTTTAGCCGCGCTTGAGACATCAGATATTTTTGTTGGCAACTTACCCATCAAAACATCGACCATAGAATTGTACACCATCAACCTGAAATGCAGGAAGGGATCTTTAACAGTGACCTGTTATTGATCCCCCCCCTTCTGCTTTTCTAAGGAATGAGCAAATAAAGTTTTAACAAATTCAGCATTAACAAATGTGAAGTCTTTTATTGTTATGTAAAGTAATTGTCCTTGTTGTCCGCTGTCAGGTAATGAAGGGCTTTCTCCCTTGCTTCTATTGTCAAATGCTAACCAGATATAAAGTTTATAATCCTGCAGCCCAAGGAAGGCTTTTCAGAAGCCAGATTCTTTTGGCTGGAATTTCCTTTTCCATCAGCTCTTTGTTGTAACTTGGTAGGGTCAGATCAACAAGTGCATTTATTCTTCTTCAACCTCAAGGAAAACGGTTAGCACTTCCTGAAAGTACAAAGCTTGGGGCAGATTCATGCATTTCACCCAGAAAATGCAAATGCACTCATATTTATAGGTCCTTTTCAGCATGCAAGCTTTTAGGCAGTGTGAATGATGTAAGTGAAGTTTAGTATGAAGTATGAGCCCCACGAAGGCTTCCCGTATCCCCCCACCTTTTCAACTCTCCTCAGCTCTGCATTCCAGCCTTTTTATGTCAGATGGTAACATGTTGATATTTCCTGTGTTAGACCTTTCTGGAATTTCCTGGTTGATACTAGAGAAGCACAATGCTCAAGTCGCATGTTAACTGAGGACAAATCTGTGTTCGATCATTGTAACCAAGACTGGAAGCCTCTTTCGTTGCAAAACCCCAGTGGTCTCTGCCCAGCTAAATTGTTTCCTTTTTTTTTTTAAAGAATGCAACATGTAATAAATCCAAACAAATAAATAAACACATTGATGTATTATGAAATTCAGAGGCTGCCTGCTCTTCTTAATAATTTGCATCTGAGCCAGAGCTCTAAAATTCCCAGTAAATCTTTGTTCTAGGTATTTGTGGCTTTGATTTCCATGCCTCTCCTGGGGACTTTTATGTGGCTCTTAATTCTGGTGTGGTTTTCTGCAGATATAAATTTGTTGCTGGGTGTTGTTGGGTTCTTGGAAAACAAATGCAGCTTTTTTGCTTCTGACATCTCTGTTTGAGTCATTTGCACATGATTATCATTCAGTGCTTGGAACAGCTTGTGCTTGCAAAACGGAAGGCGAGGGTGCCGGACTGTGGCTAAATTTAGAGTAGACATTTTGTTCAAATACCTGCAAAGAGAGGCTTTCAGATTGAATTAAATTAAATTATTTCTGAACAGCGTTTTTTCACTTTTAGTCCTTGTTAAGTTTAAGGTTGGGGAAATAGAAAAATATTTAAAACGAACTATTCTTTTGGATTGGCATTTTATAAATGAGTTTTAAAGTTTAATTATTCCCAAGTGGGTTTGCAAGAAAGCCTGCGCTCACCTACATCTTCTCTTGAAGATGTGAAGTTCCATTAGCAACAGCAAAAAAAGTTTGTTATTCCAAAAGTTCCTCCTTTTGAATTTGAGGCTTTCGTTGCTTAAAAGCTTTAAAACTTTCTGTCCTCGAAAACATAATTGGTCCAACTTGGGACAGTATGATATAAATAATTTAAAACCAAGCAATCAAAGAAGACCATGCTTTAGACATTGGGCTTCTTAGAAATAAGTTTTTAGTAGGGCAAGTCATTGCTTCAAGAATCAGTTTCAAAAGAGTCCCAGATATAGCATCTTTCTGTAACTCTTTAAAGCAGCTTCATCTTAGACTCCCACGGAAGCCGTAGAGGACAACAAAACAAGCCAAGGAAAGATACAGCTGCTTTAAAGAGAAGCAAGGAGGTGCTGTGCTCTTGCTCCAGTGAACCCTTTTCAATCAAATCCAAATTTTGTACAGCGCTAGTTTTTAAGCGTTTTTTGTTGAACAGTGTTCTGAAGTCACAAAGTTCAGCTAATTTAATTCAGGGGTTCTTTGCTTTGGCTCCATGGAGATTCTTTGGAGATCCACGGATGGGTTTCAGAGGGTCTGTGCACTTGGGAAATGGGAGGATAAGGGAAGAAAACCGCTCCATTTTCACCATTTAATTTCCTACAGTTTTTGCAAGAAGGAGTCCACTGATTATCCTCAAAGGGTCCCCATGGCACAAAGCCATTGAGAAACGCTGATTTCATTGGAAGATTTCATCCAGGGATCCAACCAGCTTTCTTTTCCTCTCTGCAGGTGAAATTGTGGTGAACGAAGTGAACTTTGTGAGGAAATGCATCGCAACGGATACAAGCCAATACGACCTCTGGGGGAAACTGGTCTGCAGCAACTTCAAGATATCCTTCATCACAGATGACACCCTCCCTCTTCAGGTCGGTCGGATGCCACGATCTGAGCAGGAGCGCCCAGAAACTGTGGGTTTAACTTGGCAAAATTGTCTCAATCCTCCAAGCCACGCTTGTCTCAAAGATGCTCTTTTTTATTTGTTTTGTCAAGAGGCAAGTGGACTGTCTTGGCTTTTTTTTCCCCTTGAAGACGTTTCGCTTCTCATCCAAGAAGCATCTTCACACAGAACTGAAGAACAGACCAGAATCTTAAGGCTACTAGAGACTTCACAGGCCTTCCAGCCAGAACTGAAGAAGCTTCTTGGATGCAAAGCAAAATGGGTTTTTTTTTTTTTTTGAGGGGGGGGGCACGAAAGTCAAGTTGAAAAAGCACCTGTGGGTTTAACTTGGCACCTCCGGCCACGTTGGGGGCTTCCCCGTTCTCTCTGGTAAGAACCCTCTGTGGAAGACTCACACGTGGCCAGGAGATTTCCTTTCGTAGCCAAGCAGAGGAAACCTCCTTTGAACTCGGCTTTTAAGTCCAGCTGTGCAATTCTCCTTTTGCAATACAGCCCAGGGAAACAACCCGAAGAAAAATATTTACATTTTGCAAGTTCTGCTGCCTGGTCTAGTTACCTTGTTTCCCTGAATTTGCTCTTTGGAAGTTTAGCAAAGGCAGATAGTTATTCAGGTTCTTTCTTTTGAGGGGTGGGTGGAGGGTATATGAAGGAAAAACAAGCAAGCACTATCTTTTTAAAAAGAAAAGAAAAAAAGAAAAGAAAAGGGAATCTTTAAAAATATATAAGTCGCTGGGGCAGGGGGGTTGGACTTGAAGACCTCCGAGGTCCCTTAGGATTCTGCATAGGTTGGGGTTTTTTTTTGGAAATATCTTACAAATCTTTGCAATACGGGTATGGATGCTAAAGTTAAACACTTGTTAATATAAATAAGAATGGAATCAAAGGAAGTGTTTTTGAATGACTTTGGAAAGAATCCCAGTGTCAGGTTTTTGATTTGAGATGAGAAGTCTGGAATCTGCCAACATCTGGGCAGCTGCATTTAAATGCTACTTGCGAGTCCAAACAGCCAGGAATGAGGGATGGGTGATCTTGCAAGAACGGCACCTTTTTTCTTCAAATTTAAATCCTAATATTTGTGACAATCTGAATTACAGGTAGGCCCCGACTTATGTCCATAATTGAGCTGGACATTTTTTGTTGCTGAGCGAGACAATGGTTCAGTGAATTTTGCCTCATTTTTCAACCTTTCTTGCCATCATTAAGTGGATCACTGCAACTGTTAAGTTAGGAACACGGTGGCTGCAACGGTCATAAGTGTGAAAAACAGTCATAAGTCACATTTTTCAGTGCTGTTGTGACTTCAGCCACTCAATGAATTGTTGTAAGTCGACGACTGCCTGTATATAAACTATAATTTATTATTATTGTTATTTTTAATAATACCTACCTTACTTACAAAGTGAATCTGGAGTCATCTAACAGCATTTTCTCCCCCTGCCCCCTTAAAAAAAAATCCAAAACCAAGCTAATTTTGTTCTTTCTCCAGCAAGACACAACTAAAACCAATATAGTTCATGTGTGTATCCTGATTGCATCTCTTCTATTTCAGAAATTCCAGTACAAAAATCTCCTCCTGGGAGAACACGATGTTGCCTTGACGTGTGTAGAGCAAATCGTCACAGGTAAAGGACGAATGAGTGGCTAAACCTCTCTGCTAATTAGGAATTGAGAGCATTTCATAAATTGCAGAAACAAAAATCCACATTAACAGCCTTTATACAAGGCATGAGCTTTGTATGTCTTTGTTTTAAACAAAAGTTATAATCTCTTGCGCCTCTTCCCTCCTCTCTCGCAGTGAACGATACCAAGAGGAAGCAGAAAGTCTTAGGCCCCAACCAAAAGCTGAAGTTTAATCCAACGGAATTAATTATTTACTGCAAAGACTTTCGCATTGTCCGTTTTCGTTTTGATGAAGCTGGACCGGAAAGTGCTAAAAAGGTACCAGCTCTCAAATATCTAGAGTTGAAATCACAGGCAGAGGGAAGTCTTGAACGAAGGAAATGTTTTTGAAAACTGTTAACAGCGGGAAGGAAAAGCATTGAATCCATTTGTCAAATAGTAGAAATTTAATAAATAATCACTAAATAACTCAAATCTGCAATAAGGATTGACTGTCCTCTCACCCATGGTTCCTCAAAAAAGCAGATGTGAAAATTCACAAGAAGCTTCTAACTGGTTGGAGTCAAGAATTTTCCTGGCAGATTGTTCAGCCACCTTCTGCACGTATATAAAACCTCCGAGCTTAAGTTAAAAAAGAAAGAAAGGGGGGAAAAAACAGAACAAGAAGACCATTGAGTGTGGCATGTGCCACTAGCTGGCACCTTGGTTTAAATTTGTACAGCTGTGTGTTTAAGCAAGGATGTTTTTTTTTCCCTCCAGCTGGTAGAAACTGTAAATATTTTAACATCCTGAAGCAGACATGGACTGAGTTGGTTTTATTTAGTGATCTAAAATAGATTTCTTTTTCCTCTCACAAAATGGAAGCATAGAATACAAAGAGACTTTTCAGCGTGTTCCTCACGGTGTTTCCAAATATTGACCCTGGCTAACGTTAGTTGAGTTTAAACACAACACGTGCAGTGGAAATAATTTGGGTTGTGTTGCTTTGGCTGCTTTTGCACCAATCACATACCTGTGAACTTGTGCACACACCAACACGGAAGACTGTGCACGTTTCAAGGAGTGAGAAATAACTCTAACATGGTGGATGATTAGCTTAAAAATCTGGGCCAAAGCCAAGTGTCACATGTCCTTGGCTAGCTGGTATATTTTGGATTGTTTCCCAAGTCAAGATTAGTTCGATATCTTCATAGGTTGACCAGCTTGTTGGTTCCTTGGCAGACAGATAAGTCTTGGCAGTTCCCACGTTTCCTTGTGAGTTAATCAATGCAGGAAATGCATATTTTTTTCATCTGAGGGAACATAAACAGTAGGCTTTGACCCTTCTCTAATCCTCCAAGACGTCTTAGCAGATTTTGGCTCGGTCATATTTCCCAGTTTGGTTTTTTGAGCCGTCAGAATAAGATCAACGTGACTCTGATCCTTCTTAACAACCATCTGCCTGAGGAGCAACTTGAAAGCAGCTTTGGCGATCAGCTGCAGGATATTTTTAGCTAGAAGACGAGGTCCATGCCAGAGGCATCTTCTCAGCTTTCCATACCACGTCTGCATTTCAGCTTACCCCAGTTCTCTTGGGGTCCTGGGGTGCTGTTGATGCTACTCAGGTTCCAGGCTTTCAAAACTTGGTTGAAAACAGGACATGGTTGGTTTGATTTGGGCTTAATGTCTTAACATGACCACATTATTGACTTATCGAATAGACCAGGGTTAGTGAAATATCAAATCTAAGCCTGGTTCTAATCTTCCAGAAAGAGGCAGATGATGGCATGAATGCCCTTCAAAAGACAAATGAAAACACAGGACGTTGTCTACAAAGAGAATCTGGCTGAGTGGGGTGGGACACAGGAAGCACCATTTTTCCTTTGGATCTCCTGTAGGAATGATTTTTAAAATAAAAAAAACCCCAACCCCAACCCAGATTCTCATCCTGTCTCATCTGGGCTGCTGAATTCTCAGAAAGTAGGAACTGAAAGTTGAAGCGGTCACTTTCAGCCCAAGATTTTTTCCAAGCTTCCCTTTTTTTGCATCCTAAGCGCTTCAAAAAAAAAAACAAGAACATGATTAATCTGTGAAATATTTTCTCCTGGTAGACAGAAAAAATGTTGACCTTTTTTCCTTTTCCACGACATACAATGGAAGCCATTGGCAGCCTGGGCCACTAATAAGAAGTGGCATCCATTAAAATCCATGACAAAGGCCTTACTGTGTGTGCAGTTGCGCTAGTGAGCATCAACAGCCAACAAGTTAGACCTTTATTTATTTATTTATTTTGCAGGGTGTGGGGAAGGAAATCAAAGTTGCAGGCATTCCTACAGGCCACCCTTTTCTGCTGACTTTGGTGGCTGTTTTTCTGCCCCTTCTTTGTAATTTCTGGCCATACAAATAATGTGTAGCGTAGGGGGTTCTGGCTTGCTTGTCCTCATCTGAAGATCATGTCTCTTTCTTTCTCCACTTTTAGGTGTGCCTTGCAATAGCACACTACTCACAACCGGCAGACCTCCAGCTGCTCTTTGCATTTGAATATGTGGGCAAGAAATATCACAATCCAGGTAAAGGAGACGCCAGGTGTGGGGGCTGTTTAACTTGGATCCTGGATATCAACTTGGGCAGAAAGTATTTGCTGGTGTCAAGGAGCCCCGTGGTCTTGTGCTGCGGACATTCTCCTTTCTATACTCATCTGATTTGATTAACACAGAGGAAGATTTAATAGATTAAATTAAAGATTTAATAACACAGAGGAAGATTTAATAGAGGAGGATCCTTGTAGCTCAAAGTTGAAAGTTTGTGGAGTTCTCTGAGCTTGGTGGTTTTCTTGCAGATGTTTCATGATCCAACTAGGTCATATCATCAGTAAGAATCCAACTCCACAGAGAATGTTTGATGGTCACAGACATATCAATTCTTTCTGTTTATGTGTCTTGGTTAAGTGGACATCTGAATAAATCCTTCTCCCTTCCTTACTGATTGGCTTATCTTCTGGTCCAGAAGTGCCTCACCGAAGATACTCCCAGGTTTTATTCTGGAGACCCATTAGGTGACTCAACCACTTTCTGCCCAGATCTCGGCTATTCCTGCTAAGTTGGGTGGCAACCATCTCCACTTAGTGGTCAACCTATCAGTTAGTTAAAATTTTCTAGAAATGCCTTTGGGCTGGATGCAAGTTTTAGTAGTCCTAGGACTTCTTTACTGAAGACCTCCAGGATAATCTCTGGAGCTTGGGAATGAGGTGACTCAAATGTCACCAAGTTACTTTTACTCTGCATGAGACGCAGATATTTTAGAAAAAATGGGGGAAACTGGTCTATCCCAACTTTTAACAGAAGCCATGCTGGTTCTGCTATGAAGCTATGGGAGAAGTTTTGTCCTATCAAAAACCTTTGAGAGCAGATGGACAAACTGATCTGCAAACCACAAAAAGGACACAGCCCCAAACCAGGAGAACTTGACCACCGTTAAGTCATTGGGGAAACCTAGGCTGGTGATCACTGCAATTTAAAAAAAAAGAAACCCACCTCACGATGGTTTATAATATTTCAGTTCATCTTCTCCTCTGTTAAAAATCCCCACATCGAATGTTGATTCTCTCTTGGTTTTGTCTTTAAAAACCCCGTGCCTCTGTGCTTTTCCACTCTGAAATGAAAACTACTCACCTGGCTTTATTTCTTCCAGCAAAAAAGGTGAATGGAATAGACCCTGGAGGAGGAGGAGGAGGAGGAGGTGGTAGAGGTGGTTATAGCGTTCACCATCAGGCTCCCTTGTTTGAAACGTTCTCAGACTGGGATAGGGAGATCAAGAGGACGGGAGCATCCGAGTGGCGGGTCTGTTCAGTCAACGAAGGCTACATGATATCCACCAGGTAAATCTTTATAACATAGTGGCAGGATCTGTGCGAAACGGAGGACGCCACCTCCTTATTTTTAAGATCTTGGGATTCCAATGACTGTTCTGTTTCCTTTCTGAAGTCTTCCAGAATATTTTGTGGTCCCTTCCTCGCTGGCGGATCAAGACCTGAAGCTGTATTCTCACGCCTTCACCGGACGACGGATGCCAGTAAGCACAAGGAGGATGTGATAGCCCTTCCCTTCGTAAGGGTTAAAAGAGACAGAAGGGAGGGTGGTATATTATCAGACATATGAAAGAAATGGAGGCTGGTCTAATGAGTTGGTCTTCTTTTTGGCACGGGGGGCCCTGTGCTTTCCCGACCCCCATAGTGTATGTTGGGATCCAAAAAAAAAAACAAAACCCAGAAGTGTGGTAGTATCTTTTGTAACAAATTTTAAAAGGCATAAGCTTATTAAGTCTGTTAGTTGGAAAGGATGCAGTCAGGTTCTTGATGTTTTGACACCCTAGATCAGTGTCCCTCAATCTTGGCAGCTTGAACATGGGTGGACTTCAACTCCCAGAATTCCTATGCTGGCTGGGGAATTCTGGGAGTTGAAATCCACTCATCTTCAAGCAAACAAGGTTGAGAAACACAGCCATAGATTAACTCTTCTCCCATTCTGAGTCCAACTAGGAAGACTGTGTTGGGATGGATAGATGGAGGGAGGGAGGGAGGGAGGGAGAGAGAGAGAAAGGTATAAAGCAGTAGCAAAAAAGATAAAGAGAACCCCCCAAACCCAATCCAGGTCGCTTCTCTTTGCCTGTTATTAAGACCCTGAAAAACCCACTTTCAGCAGCTCTTGGGCACTTTTTGAGTCTGGTGCAAGCAGTTGAAAAAGAAGATGGGGTCTTAAAACTCTCTTGACTTCCTTCAGGTGTCTTGTGATGTATGGAACTTAACCACCTCTACCTTGGTTTCCTAGATGTGGTGTTGGAACCATTCCAACGGGAACGCTCTGGTGAGAGTGGCCCACATCAAGGACAGCCTACAGCAACGAAAAATAGACCAACGGTACAGATTGCTGCATTCATTTATCGTGTTTCCAATCTAACCTTCTGCCTAAGCTGAGAAAGCAGAGAGACAAAATAAAAGCAAGGTCAACCATTGGCCGGGATGGGTTACGATCTCCTGCTTTGAGCAGGGAGTTGGACTTCCAACGTCCCTTCCAGCCATTGGTGGGATTCCAATTTTTAACAACCGGTTCTGTGGGCGTGGCTTAGTTGGTGGGCGTGGCTTGGTGGTCATGTTATTGGCTGGGCATGGTCAACTCAATATTGCTCACACTGAGGCACGCATCTCCTTGCCTGGCCTCATGATTGTGGGGATGCTGCAACAGTCATAAGTGTGAAAAACGGTCATAAGTCACTTTTTTCAATGCCATTGTAACTTTGAATGGTGACTCCACACAAGCAAAGTACCAGCAAAAGAGGGGATAAAAACTCCAGAGAAGTTCCAGAGACAGGAAGTCTAGTCCTGCCAAGAATGTAATAAGGGTTAACGGAGAGGCAGTTTCTATAAGCAACACCAGAATGTTTCCTTCCTGCCTTCCTCACAGGATTAGCCCCATAATTTCTTCTAACAACCGGTTCTCCGAACTGCTTAGAATGTTAACAGCCGGTTCTAGCGAATAGGTGCGAACTGGTAGCATCCTACCCCTGCTTCCAGCCCTATGATCTTGTGTTCCTTTGGCTTTAAGGGGATGGGTCCTCTTAAAGGAACCATCTCCCTCCAGATTGCCAGTGGTGAAAATTGCAAATATGTCTATGGGTGGATGGATTGTAGAGCGTCAGATTGAGGAGAACTGGTTTATTAATTTCCAAGGGATGTCCTCATAAACCATTTAACCCTGTTTCACGTTGTCAAGGCTTCACAGAAAGGCCAGATAGTTGAGTCAGAGTTCTGAAGTATGGTGAGATGGGGCCATTTCTCTTATCCACCTCCTCCTGCGGCCATCTGGTGCTTCCTAGCAGGGTAATTTTTGAGTCTGTAGTTGGGTGTGTCCTTGCCCACAGGAAGCAGCTTGGGGAGGGGAAGGAAGCAGCTATACTCTGGGCTGAGAAGGGGCTTTGGGGCCAGCTGTGGGTGAAGACATCATAAGTCACTTCTAAAAATGCCCTGGATACGATTTCTCTTCTTTTTTCTTTGTAGGATTTGCAATGCTGTCACCAGAAGTCATCCACAGAGGAGTGATGTCTACAAATCCGACTTGGATAAATGCCTGCCAAATATTCAAGAAATCCAGACGGCTTTCCTCAAACTGAAGCAGTTATGTGTGAATGGTAAGGCCCACAAACCTGGGTTGGTCCTTGCGTTGCCAAAGAGGCAGAGAATCTGAGGCGAGCAGATGTCAAACACGTAAAACATACTAAACTTCTCAAAGACGAGTCCTAAAAGGATGATTGAAATAACATGGAGCAGCATCTGTTAGCAACCCCTCTCTAATCATATTAGGTCGTGGGATAAGAAGAAGAAAAAAAGGCTTCTTCTGTGTTTCTAAATATATACCCACAGATTATTTTTAATTCTAAAGACCCAGAGAACGTAAGCGCAGGAGGATTGCAGTATCATTTCCACTCAGGTCATCTGGGAAATGTCTATTCAGATTTGCTCCCATCTCAGCCTAAAGCTTTAAATATCTATATGCAGCATTATTATTATTATTTGGGGGGGGGGGAATTAATCTGGTTAATATTTACCGTATTTTTGGTAGGGCCACCCATAGGTTTAGTTGAAAGTTCTGGAGGAATTTGTACACAAGCCTTAAAGAACGTGTCCATCTCTTCTCCTTATTCATGGTTAAGCAACGTGGAACCTCTTGTGCTTGGACTGTTTTTTCAAAGAGAGTCCCATCACTCTATAATGCTGGAATTTGAAAATGATTAATTTTCTCTTTTGTCTCAGAGCCTTTTGAAGAAACAGAGGAGAAGTGGCTGTCCTTGCTAGATAGTTCACGTTGGCTGGAATACGTGAGGTAGGTAAAGAAGTCGAAATCTGTAGGGTCACTTCCCATAAAAACCATGTCAGTTAAAGAGTTAAAAGTTGTGTGATTTGCAAACAGAATCTTATCTACAACAATTGTAGAAGACCTTAATTCTGAAAACCCGAATCTCTTGGGGAAATCAACATTGCCAGGCATTAAAGCCAACATTTCTGGGAATTTTGCATGATAATTAACCTGTGCGTTCATCTAAGGTAATCTAGATTTTTGGGACCTCTTGATCTAGAATCTTCCTGAAGCTTTCTGCAGAACTGGTCTACATGCTGGACAGCAAACACGTTTCAGTAATTTTGCAAGGTAAGCTAGTCTGTTTTGAAAAACCGTGTTGATGTTCATGCAAAACCTTTATATGGCCTTAATTAAGCATTTATAACAAAAATAATTTACTTAAGGGAGCGTTGACACCATAACCTGAATTAATTCTTCCAGTTCTTTCCCATAGACTTATCTTTACTCCATGTCATAAACAGAACTCTGTTCTTCTCTCATCCAGCATTCATCTAGTAATAGACACGTTAAACCAGATTAATTGCCTACGGTTGACGTTTGGATGAGTTGGGTAGGCATTTGAAGCTGGTTTCTATTGATGTCCATGAAACTTGATACTCTGCAATGGATGCTTATATTTCTAGAGACTCACCTGTCGAGCAGAGGCTCTGGTTAAGTTATACAACACAGGAAATCAGTTTTGGGTTAAAAACACATCCTTCCTTCCACAGAGGAAGAAGGGCGAGACCTAAGCTGCTGTGTGGCATCTCTTGTCCAAGTGATGTTGGATCCCCATTTTCGGACCACCGCTGGATTTCAGAGCCTGATTCAGAAGGAGTGGGTCATGGCAGGACACCCGTTTCTGGACCGGTGCAATCACTTGAAAAAATCTGACAAAGAGGTAACAGGATGAAAAAAAAAAAGTCCCAACTTGAAGAAGGTAGTTAGTTAGGCATTTCTCCACATCACAATTCTGTGGAGAGTGGGCAAGGGACACAGAGGAGCAGGGGACAAACCCAGTGGGCATTGACCATCCTCATCACAGCTTGAGCCCTTGTGAGTCCAGTCAAAGGCCTGGTGGATCAATGCAAAAATGGTTGGACCAAGACTTTTAATGGTGGAACTTAGCGAAACTTTCTTGATCTTCCCACTAAAAAAATATATTGGAGAGCCAAACCTGCTTCATATTTGGATGGAAACCAGTAAGAAATCCTACAGCTGTTGGGGACAAAGGACCCCATTAAAACGGCCACAGGAAGCCAACTCATGGTTGAGTCCATAAAATCACTAGAATCGAATTCAACTCGAAGCAGCTTTTTAATTGTTTTGCAATCCATCTAGGCTCCTCCAGAGGTTTTGTTTATCTAACCAGTTGTCTCCTCCTCGCTCTAGTCTCCTTTGTTCCTGATGTTCCTTGACTGTGTCTGGCAGCTGCTTGAGCAGTACCCATCGGCCTTTGAGTTTTCCGAAGTCTACTTGACCATATTGTACGACAGTACACGGATCTCACTGTTTGGTACTTTCCTCTTCAATTCTCCGCATCAGAGAGTGAAGCAAAGCACGGTGGGTGCAACACACAACCGGCCAATTTAAGAAGGCGGGGCACTTGAAGGTCAAACCATGGGGCAACCTTGAAGTGTGTGAAGAGCTTCAGCTTACCTGGAGTCAGGAGAATATCTGTCAGGGTAGTACAGGTGTGATGGTTGTCTCTGAGCAGGCGTGTTGTACTTCAGTGGAGCCTTTTCACTGTGTGGTTTACACTTCCAAGGAAAGGGTAGCGTGTGAGGCACAGAATCCTTTGTGTTGCGGAATTGTGACGTTGCAGGTCTTTGATTTTTTTTAACCTTTATCGGTCGTAGAGTAGACTTGAATCTCAACTCAAGGAAGGGGGTCTTGGTTGCTTCGTTTGACATCTTTTCACTTGGTTGCTTCCAGGAATTTGCCATCAGCAAAAATATTCAGCTGGGTGATGAGAAAGGCCTGAAATTTCCTTCCGTTTGGGATTGGTCCCTTCAGCTCACCCCACGGGATCGCCTGCTCTTTCACAACCCCTTGTACATTGGCAAGAACACACCATGTGTGTGCAATGGGACCGTGAAAACCTTCAAACGGTCAAAGGTAAGAATGGGGCCAAGTGGCTGAATTACAGGACACCAATTTAGGCGAGTCTCTTTCATGCATTTCCTTCCTATGACCCCCCCCACACACACACACATCTGGAGTGGTCTGTGTGGGAGTTACTGGGAAGATCAGAAAACCAGATCCACAGGGAGGCTGAGATTATTTAGATTGAGGTTGGCCGTCATAACAACCCCCCCTCTTATACTTCTGTGAATTAGGGAGGTGTCCATTTGAGCCTCTTCGTAATATTATCTGCCTGTTGCAGACACTAGACGTGGTTCACTCCTCATATATCTCTTCCTTACTCTATGGCAGTAATGCTCAACCCCATGCTGGCTGAGGAATTCTGGGAATTGAAGTCCTCATGTCTTAAAGTTGCCATGGTTAAGAATTACAGTCTGCCTCTCCTCACCAAATGAATCTTGGCCTTTCCTGCCAGATCTTGTACAGTCATGTGCGATCCCCAGTATGTTCTTGGAGGTATCCCGCAGTGGACATGCAGAATTCTGCGCTAGATACCCTTGGGTCATATCTGCAGTTGCCTTAATTTTATTTCTTGATTCACTTAACATGAATCCATCATAATCCAGTGCAGTGAACAATGGGAAACATTTTATTCCCCGTTTCGTTCCACAGAAGAACTACAGCTCAACCCTCAGAGGCTTCCCATCTTCCTTCAAGAACGGCATCATCAACGAACAAGACTTCTTCCCCAGAAGGAACTCCCTGATCCTCAAGCTGAAACCTGACTCCCTTCATCACATGGACAACACGACCAATGGCATGGAACAGTATTTCCGAGACTGGTTCTCCAAGCCAGCGGACCTTCACGGTGTGATCCTACCCCGCCTCTCCAGGACACAGATCAAACTCTGGAAACTCTGCTACTTCCGTTGGATCCCTGAGGCCCAGATCAAGCACGGGGGTTTCATCACAGCCTTCCACAAAATCTCTCTGTTGGCCGACGAGGTGGAATCCTTGAACCAGAGCTTGAGGCAACACAACGGCAGCCCCCCATTGTTGGCCAACGCATCTGAGCAGGAACAGGGTCGCCTCTACTTCCGAGCCCACAGGCTCAATGACAGTCCCACCACGCCAGACTTCCTCTCTTCCGCTTTTCCATTCTCCCCTGTGGGCAACCTTTGTCGGCGTAGCATCCTGGGCACGCCCCTGAGCAAATTCTTGAGCGGTGCCAAAATCTGGTTGTCCACCGAGACACTGGCCAATGAAGACTAACCCTGGGAGCGAACGAAGAAGAAACGGCGGTCTTAATCCAACACCGCTAGCCAGAAGCTGTCCTAACTTTATAGACCACATTGATTTTTTTGCACAAAAGTATTTAAAGGCAAAATCCTCGTGTTTTCATAATGCACAGAATATTATTATTATTATTTTTGTTTTGTTTTCACGTTGCAGCCGATCCGTTGATCGTCTTGTCTTAGTTTCACCCATGATTCTTCCTGCTGTCTTGGTTGAAAGGGCGAGTGCTTTTGGAAATTGATTCACCCTCCTGATAACACCCATGCATCAAAAGTTGGGCTTGATGATTAACTGTGTTTTGTTTCTGTTTTGTGAGGTTTCCTCTTTTGGAGTTGCTGGCTGAAAGCCTGCAGCTTGACAAGAGGGATGAAGGAAGAGAAATAGCAAAGAAAAGAAAAAAAGAGAGATTTGCAGGGTGACTAACCAGTGCGAAATACTAGAGCATGATGATTTCAAATTTCGCATTGCTGTGAATTTCAGCCAGAACTTTTACCCTTCCATTGAAGTAAATTATATTTCGCTTTACGCCTCCCTTTTGGTCATCATGGTTAGGTTTGGCTCAGCTCTCCATTTATTTATTTAGGCTTTGAGGTTGCCTTGTAGTTTACAAAAATCTGCCTCCCGAATTGCGTACGCTGCCAATGAATTGTTGCTGGTGGGACGGTTGGTGTCTCTTAGCGGATTAAAATCAAGAAATAACAAAAGAAAACTAGCTGGAAAAAATCTTACGACTTTTAATCTGGTTAAAGGGTAAAGAGAAACAATTGCCCATATTGGCTCCAGGCATTGTGGTTTGAGACCGCTCTACCAGCATGTATGCAAAAATGACATTTTTTTAAACACTAGTCTTAAAAGTGCCTTTTCTTGCATTGACGTTAGTATTTGCCCGGAACTCAGTTACATTCATTTGATAAGCTAACATTCTGCATTTTGATGATGATGTAGCCTGTTTCCAGTCTCCATAGTGATTTCTGGAGGTGCTTTAAGGATTTACAATCCTCTAGCCAGGAACTGACAAATTGTTGAGTATTACTGACTGAATGGGCCTTGATTGGGTTAGAATCAGCATTCTTGGAAGGAAATACTGTTTTTTATACGTAGTTTTGGACTCCCTTTTTTTTTAACGGTTTAGTTCAGTGTTTATGAACCTTGGCTACTTTTTAAGATGGTGGACTTCAAACTCCCAGAATGGCTGGGGAATGCTGAGGGTTGAAGTTCACCCGTCTTCAAGTCGCCAAGAATGATTTAGGTTGAATTCGACCAAGATGGTTGGTTGAATTCTTTTAGGGCTCCTGATCACAGAATCTGAGGTGGGGAGGTGTGCAGCATGGGGGAAATTTTAAGAGGATTTGGGGCAAATCTGGACATGCCAGGGACATCCAGTCATGTGTTTTGTCTTGAGCAGGTAGACAGGGGTTTTCTGCCATTCTGTAGTGGAAAGGTGCCTTCAAGGCCTGGTCAGGAAACCATGGAAACCTCGCCTGTGTGTGAAATGGATAGCTCTCTGGAACATGGCTTATGTTCAGCCCCATTGGGAGAAGATGACCTACTCAGAGGTTCTCAAATATTTGAGATACTAGTGTTGATCCAGCAGTGGACAAATAGCACATAGTTACAGTTCTGCTGTTTGGGATAAGGAAGGAAGGGACCCAGATTGACCCTCTTCCCGTGTGGGGCAATCTGGGGATCGACCATGCCATATGCAGTCTGTCTCACTGACCATTGTTGAATTGGGGTCCCATTATCAACTCCGTTACGATCTCTTCCCCTTCCACCCCACAAGCTTCTACAAGTGGGTCACCCAGATGCTGATCCTTCAAGGACATTAATTACATAACTGAAATCTTTATCTTTAATCATCGTCAATGGAGCAAAAGCTTAATTTTCCTAGGGTTGAGTTCCCTGCGTTCAGGATTTTTCATAGGGTGGGAGAAATCAATTCCTTTTTACTAAGGTGACTTTCTTATACGGATTCTCTACTTAATGCTTCATAGTCTTAACGGCCTTTCAGGCGTATCAAATTTTGCTAATGAAAGTGGGATGAGTATATATATTTTGCCAAAAAAAACCAAAAAACCCAGTAACTACGTTAAGGTGATTTAACTTTTTTTGAGATGTGTCTTATACGCCTGATCCTCTTTTTAACAGTTTTTTTAATTGTGCATTTTTGTAATGTGTGACTTTACTTTTTTTTTTTTTAAACCCTTGTGGGATGTTAGAACTTTGCCTTTGAAATAGTTGCCTGATCAAATGGGAAGAAAATGGCTTTGTGGGATGGTAGTGTGTGAAGCAGGTTTAGGTAGGCCTGTGGTTACTCATGTCAGTAGATCAGTTAATTTGGCAGGAAAGAGGCCTCGTGAAATATAAGCATTATTTACTGTTAAGTAATCGTGCTTAGCAGGAGAACCTGACATGAGGGTCTCAGGCCATAGAATCTTGATTAGTCTTAAGTGAAAATACCTCTTTGAAGTGAATATGGTGATCAGAAATGAAGGGAAGTTGTGAGGGATTCAGCCTTGGGGACCTGTTGCCCTTTCAGATGGTCTAAATGATATTTTTTCCCCATAGGGAGGTGCTGATGGGGATTTCTAAAACCAGGCTTCCCAGTCACGCAACTTTTAAGACATGTGGATATCAACTTCCAGAATTCCCAAGCCAACTTTTGGAAGTTGACATCTACACATCTTAAAAGTTTCATGGTTGGGAAACCCTGGGCTAGAAGTTATTTGGCTTAGCCACCTCTGAAGCCTCCACAAATCCAGTCCTTTTTCTGGGCACAAATTGGGCTTTCTCTGATGTCATCCAGATGTGATGGCCCAACTGTCAAAACTTCCCAGACTGACCACCTGATTGCAGTAGCTCTGCCAGTGCCTTTGTGTGCCATGCAGTGGTGATGTGGAGAAGAGGAGAGAGGTTGGTTGGTTGAGGTGGGTGGATGGATGGATGAATGGCTGCTCCTTGGTCTTCATCCTGGACAGGACAAAAGGGTCCTTTCTCCCCCAAGGAGGAATTGTTAGGGAGCTCCAGAAGATAGTATAGAATTTCTCTCGAGAAGATTTTAAAGCCCATCGTAGACTTGAAAAACAAGGACCACAAATGGTCTCTTCGTCAATCTAACTCTTGTCTTACCTTCTGCCAACTCGATGGTGTTTGTGAACTTAAAAAGTAGGGGGGGTGGGTGGGAATTCCTCCCCCAACACCAGTGAGCAGCCCCCATCTCTTAAAACTTTTTTTTTTTTTTTCCAAAGAAGGTACTTTCCACAGTGAAGTTTTGGTAACTGTGCAAAAGAAGGAGATGGTTATTTTTGTACACTTGTTTAATAGCAGGGGGGCTGTTTGAGCTGAAGGAGGTGGTTGCTGTAGTTAAACTGTGTAAAAATAATTTTTAAAAAACCCACATCACTTTTGATACTCTCAAGTAGATTTTAGCTGCTGCGCGCCAGAAAGTGACTGTGGGTGTGTTTTTACCATGAGTGTATAATTTTCTTAGGCGTATCAGCAGTTTCACCCTGGCAGAAGGTCCGTCCTTTCAATTCTGGTGCTTTTTGCAGGTCCTTCTTGTTAAAATCTGGCTCTTTTCAAAAAAAAAAAAAAAAAAGTATTTTAAAAGTCAAATATGCTTCACCTTTTTTTTTTTTTTTTTTTTAAGGAAAAGTGAACCAAGCCCTCAGGAAAGTAGAATTCTCTATGAAAATGGGACTGGAGAGAGAAATCCCATTTTTATGCTTTTGGAAGAGACGAGAGGTGTGCATCCTTGCCAGCTTTTAAGACTAATGGACCAACTTCCAGAATTCCCCAGCCGGCATGAGGGAAAATGGCTGCCTGGGGAATTCTGGGAGTTGAAGTCCACTGAGTTTTGGTGTTCCCAAGCAAGGGTCTGCCTAAGCACAGCAGAACATACAAGGAGAACCGTTTCCTTCCACCTGCCATAATGATGTATGAAATTGCAAAATAGATGAGACTTAATAAAAAGCAACCTGCCCTCTTCCTCTTGGTCTCGGGCTCTTTTTGTGTTGCCTTTCGGATTTGAAGAAAACATGGTGCGGAGCAAAGGAGCATGAAAGTTAGTCCTTGACTTATGACCATAATTGAGCCTGGAATTAGTCATTAAGCAGGTCACCATATGACTGGGCCCAATTCCCACTCCCTCGGTGGTTATGAAACGCAGCAGCCTGAAATGTGTCTTTGGTGCAAACACACAGATGGAAAATTCAAAGCAAAGCCAAAGCAGATTTGGAAGAGGCACTGAAGGAAAATCCCATCGCTGTTATCGGAAGATTTTTATTGCACTGGATCCCAGAAACACCCCTTACCCCCCTTCAGCCCAGGCGCTGACTTTTAGACCCCACGGCCTCCACGTGACAAACTTCGACCGACGCACCCAACTTCCGCAGCTCGTCTAGCCACACCGTCTGCTTGTGTGAGAGGCGGTCGCCAGGGCCCTTGACTTCTACCAGCTGAAAAGTTGGGGGGGGGGCACAAGGCAGAAGAGAGTATGCAAATTGTCATTCCACCATTTGAACGAGCAAAGCAGTGCCTTCTCTTTGGTAAAACCCTCCCCTCCGCCCCCCAAAATAGCAAAATATACCCAAACACGGTCACACAACACTGCAAGCAGCCGTAAAAGTGGGCCGTTGCTGAGCCCCCAAAATGCAGTCATTATGACCACAGGAGAGGCAGATGCAGCCATTATAACTTGGGAACCAAGTACCCCCCCTGCCTGGAGAGGTCTGTTGGGGCTTTGAACCGCCTGCAAATGTCTTGTCATAAGTTGAGGATTATGGGGTAGCTTGTGATTTGCGAACACAAGACTAAATCTCTAGCCGGAGTCTTTCCAGGGTGAGTGTCAGGGCTCCAACAAATCCACCCTTGTTCAAATCAAAAGTCTGTAGCTGCATCTCAGAAAAAGTAAATCAATTTATTAGAGGCTGCCATGTTGGCGAGTGGCTGGGTGCAGCCGATACTAAATCACATGCATTTCCCCCTTGACCCTGGTCTTTTCCCTACCCCCTGGATGTGACTTCTTCAATGGGACACATCCGTCTCCAAAAGTCATCCATCATGCTCTCCAATAACCTTCTTATGCTCTGACAACTTTGGGCTTCCAAGATGATTATCTAGGCATTTAAGGAATGCCTTGTTTTCTCCCACTCCCTTTTTCTGGCAGCTAAAAAGACCAAAGGAGCATCTTTTTAGTTGACAGTGAGCTCTCTTCCCCACCTATGGCTCCTCATAAATGTTTATTGAGGGGACCCCTCTCTTGAACCTCTAGGGGGTTCCACCCATTAAAGGGTCTGTATGAAAGTGTGTTGTTGCCAGGGGTCAAAGGGCGGAGGGGTTATTATTTGACTAATATGTTCTTTTTACTTACTTTTTTTTATTTCAATCTACGCATACACAACTTTATATAAACAGTGTGGCATCAATATATCATATATTTTGGTGTAATCAAAGTTAATAGTACCAATCATATCTCTTAATAACCACATTCGCATTGTCATAATCCTTCATTGCTTATTTTCAACATTTCAATACTTTCTCCTAATGCCAACCACCGTGTCATTTTTAACATACCTAGTAATTTCATTATTCAATTTCCTCTCCCATTTTTATATTTTAAATAAAAGTTCTCATTTGGCAAGCCATGTGGTTCCAGGTTTCACTTCTCGGTGCAAACATGACCATAGGTTGTTGGCTGTTTTTTAAAAAACTTCTTTTATATATGGTTTTTATATCCATGCAAGCCGCCTTGAGTCGCCTTGTGCGAGTAGGTGGCAATGAAAAAATTCTAAAATAAATAAAACTCAAATCAATCTGGGAAAGTACCTTAAATTGCCCGTATTCCGCCTTCCAGACGACAAGATCCGGGAGGCCCCCCCTGCAATGGCGCAAGTCCTGGGAGAGTCGCCGGAAAACTCCACTCAGAAAGGGGCCCCCTAAGCAGCAAACCAGGCTCTGCAAAACAAGGGGTGGATGGGCTTTTTTTAAACCTCAGGAAGGCCACCTCCAAAGCCACATGGGAATCTTGTTGTTTCTGGGCTTTGCTCTGAAAAGTGAGGTGATCCTTTCCCTCCGCTTTGCAAAAGTACTTTTGTACGCTATTGTACATTCCCTCCTCCTCCTCCAGTCCTGAAGGTAGCTGAGAAGTTTCCAAGAAGCCCCTTCAAGAAACTTAAAAGACTACTTAGTCATAAAGCTTCTCCTTATTTCTTTTCATGTGCCAGGTTAGCCATAATTTCCTTGGTGGGATGCAAATAGCAATCGCCCTTAGATTATATACCCTCTTTTGACAGCCCTTTCTAAGCAGTGTACAAAGCCAGCCTCTTGACCCCCAACAATCTGGGTCCTCATTTGACCCACATGGGAAGGAAGGAAAGCCGAGTCGACCTGAATCCTGGTAAAGGACTGAACTGCCCAATTGCAGTCAGCTGGCAGTCAACAGAAATAGCCTGCAGTACTGCACTCTGACCACTGCACCGGCGTGCTTATAAAACTATAGGCAAAGGACTGCTTATAGTCTTAGCAACTTATCTATCAGGTAATCAGAGAGTCTTTACTATCAGAAGTGGATAGACTTCAGTTCCCAGAATACCCCAGCCCATCCTTTTTGGCAGCAGGGCTCCACAAAGTTTCCAGAACCATCTCTGAAGAGGCTAGTAAGGAATCTGGCACTTTGAGCATCTGCAAAGTACGGTCTCTGGAGGAGGTGCTGTTCCCCACTCACCTGGGCTTGCTGGAGGGAAGAGAAGCGGTCCCAACTGATCAGCACTGATGCTTTTCCCTCCTGGGCTTCCCACACTTCGCCCACCCACTTCTGGAGGGTCTCCGTTGATGCATCGTGCACCGACTGCAACTTTCCCTCAATGGCCAACTGGCGATTCTTGTAAAAACTGCTTGTGTGCAGGTCCAGGGGAAAAGCCTTGGGACAGGGGACATAATTCCATTGAAAACTCCCACACATAAAGACACTTTTGACAGAAGAGAGTATTTGTAGCTCAGGGTTGAACTGTTCTTACAGACATTTCATGACCCAACTAGGTCACATCATCAGTGCTGGAAGGAGCGCAAACCCCACTCCTTCTAGAATTGAAGTTGTTACCCATTTCAGTCATGAAACATTTGCAAGAAAATAACCAAGCTCAGAGAGCACCAAGGACCCCCACAGTCCACTTCCTCTCCTCCTCCAACCCACCTCCCTTCAGTGCTGAAGATATTACCTAGCAGGGTGTTGAAATGTCTACAAGTAAACCGCCAAGCTCAGAGAGCGCCAGGGACCCCACCATTCAACCCTGAGCTACAAATATTCTATCCCTTTACCCATTCTGAACCCAAAGCTTACCTGGTATGAGTTCCTAAAGACATCAGGGACACCATCCATGAAAAGGATGTCCCACATCAGCAGCCCGTAGAGAGTGGTAAAGGTGGACCCTTCGCCATGGATGCCTGGAGAACAGCCACAGTGGAAGTCACAAGAAAAAATAGTTCCAACCCCAAAACAATTCAGCCCTATTTATCGCCATCCCAACATTTGCCTTATGCCTTGCCAAGTCTGTAGCTCTTCTCACTGGACTTCCAAGAAGAGATTGGAAACCATTTGTCCAGAATGGAACTGAATTAAGAGTTGGACCACAAGACTTCCAAAGTCCCTTCCAATCCGTTATTCTTCCTACTCCCAAGGTTATTCTCACAGGCCCTTTCACAAAGGGAGAACTAGAACTCTCCTGCTCCTCGCCCAGCCCCTCCATTGCTACCCCAAAGTGGTGCTTGGAGAAATTAATCAGAAAAGTCACTTTTTCTTCTTCTTCTTTTTTTTTCAAACCCCTGTGAACTTCTTGCAAGCAGGAATCAGCAGAGGTCCTTCCTAATTCTCCCTGTGATGCAACCAAGCGAAACAAAATGGGGGAAAAAAGGAAGCAACTGGTGGGCTGGAAGAAGCTGACCTTGGTCAAAGCCCTGCTGTTTGTAGTGGGCTAAAGCCAGTTCCTCAACGGAGCAAACCACCGTCAAGGGTTCCGCTCCCTCCGTTTGACTCTCCCGGATAAACATGGATTTGCCCATCCCGGTCTGTGGGCAGAGTTTTCCTTTGATGGTAACCTAAGTCAAGGAAGAATCCTAGTTAAGGGATAAAGCAAGGCCAGGGATGTCTTCTCCCTCCCCAAGTTCTCCAGAAGTTTCCCCAACCAGCATTAACACCGGAGGGGAAAGAGTGGCTTAGGCAGTGGTCCCAGGAGGAAGCGTATCGACAAACATTTGGGCCATTCCTTGTAGAAGTTGAAGTACTTACATGGGTAAAATCATCCACTGAAAGAAGAGGCAGTTTGAGAAGAAGATGCTTGAACTTCTGGCAGGTTGGGGTGTCTTTCATCCTTTGGACACGCTGGGAGAGACCAAGATGGTGGCCTGGGCGAAGGAAGGGATCCAGGAGGCCTTTCCGGAGGGACGCAACAGTCTAGCACCCAACCAGCCATTGCAGAGAGATGATTAACAAAATATAACCAAGGCACATGGGTCATTTCCTCAAGTACCAGGCAGAAAGATTCTTAGGTAGAAGAAGGAGGTCTTCTACAAGAACGCTGTTGGGAAGATCAACGTTGGAGAACCAGGGGCGGGATACAAAAATCCCAGCAACCAGTTCGCTGCCCGGTTGCTGGGTGGGCATGGATGGGGCCTACCAGAACATCCTGTTTACAGCTTCTGGTGGGCCTCCACAGCCCGGGGGACTCCAGTTTTGCCTTTCCAAGGGTCCAGAGGCCTCCCCAAGGTCTCTGGGAGGATGAAAACAATCTCCCTCAGCCACTGGAGGCCCACCGGAAGCCGGGAACAGGCCCATTCCCAGACTTCCAGAAGGCCTGTTTTTCCCCCTCCCAGAGCCTCCATGCAGACCCTGCACTTACCTGCGTCAAAAATGGACCTCATGGAGACTCCTGGGAGGGGAGGGGCAGAGCCAGCTGGTGGGTTGAAATGCCAGTTCAGTGAACCAGCTGTAACATTAACATCTGGTTCGCCTGAACCAGTAGAATCCCATCCTGGTCTGCCAGGACACCATAACTATGTAGACCACACCAGGCACGCTACCTCCTTGGTGTCCTTCAAGTGCTGGTGAAAGTTCAGAACCAGACGCTCCCACCATTGTCCTCGGCTGTCCACACAGTAGTCTTCTTGAGCCAGAAGCTCTTGCAGCTGCTCCACAGCTTCCTAGCCAGGGGACAGAGAAGCTCATGAGAAGGTTGCAGAAGAACAAGCCTAGTTGTCCTGGCAAAACTCCAGTATCGTGGCCAGCCTCCTGACTCAGCAATGGATGTTGCATGGCCATGCAACACCTTGTGGTTGAGGAGAGATGAAAGGACAAGGCTGTCATGCAGAAAGCAGGAGAACAGAAGGACAATTCTTGGAGATGCTCGTGAAGACGTGAAAACACCAAGCATTAAAAATAGCAGTGGGGAAAGAGCGAAGCTTAAAAATAGACCATCATTAATAGTTTGCAGAGGATGTGAAGGAGGCAGAAGATGGTGAGACATCTATAAAATGGTTCTCTTGGCCACGAGACACACCGCGCGCCTCCAGATGGCAAGAAGTTATCAAAATGCTTTCTATGCTATTGAAAAGAAAGAGGAAAAAAAAAGGAAGAAAAGATTGACGCTACAGGCAAGTCCTTTGGCTTATGACCATCATGGAGCCTGCCTGTGCCGGTTAGACGGTATATAGTTAGTTCGGGAATGAGAGCTGTCCCCTTAAGGGAATGCTTCATGGGAAATGTAGTTAATGCCTCTTGGGAGACATAATTCATGTCACGTGGTCACATCTGTAATCCTGATTGGTCACTGATTTGATCTCTGGTTGGGCTGGGGGAGTGTTTTGGGCATTCTTACCTGGACTCAGCATCGAAAGGGAGATTTCCTTTGCTATAACACTATGGGATGAAGATAACCATCTTTTCACACTATGGAGGCAACTATTGTGGCAAACATTGGATGTTAGATGAATCTCAACATAACTGTGAGTTATATTTGAGGATGCCTAATACAATCCAATAAATGAACTTTGCATGGAAGCCTTTGTAGTGTTGCACTGCTTGTCTCTCTATTCAGCCAGAAAATTAGAGTCTTGAAACTGCCCATCAGAGTTTTAAGTTGCAATGGTCATAAAAACAAGCCAATTAGGGGACCAGGCTGATTTTGTGAGCTTTTTTGCAGAGGTGGTTCAGTGAATGCTATGGTCGTAAAATGAAGGGCTCTCTTGTTCAGCAAGCCCATGGTTCACCATGGGCTGGCTCAGGAAACCAAGCTCAAAGCTTGTCTCTCCTTGGACAGGAGGCCACCTAGCGATCTACCATGAAGCCCTCGGGATAACAAGAAGCTGCCGATCTTCTGAAGAGATCTGTTACCTGGTACAGGTGAAGCCTCTGCAGGATCTCTACCCCCTGCGACAGGATCCGTGTGTACAACCAGCCCACAGTGAAACGCCGCAGGTATTCTGGGAGGGCTCGGTGATAGCTGCAAGAAGTCGAAAACCCGGAAGTCAATCTTCTTTGCCAGATCTTGGCTGAATGCACCCCAAATCTCTGGGCCGTACAGTATACTGAATGAAGCTGAGCATTTACTGGCCAGATGCCCTTCCCAACACCGATGCGCAGTTCACAGCAGGTATTTTTTCTTTGCGCCCTGAGAAACATCTGCTGCGACCTAGGATTGAACTCTCAACCTTCTGAGTGGGAGGAGAGCATCTTCATCACTAGGCCACCACCACGTTGCTGCTGCTGCTGGTCAGAAGGCTGACATCAACCTTGCAACTCTGATAGTGCCAATCTCCTTTTGTCTTTTACAGTCTGAGGAGTTAGGGAGGTTTCTCTCTGGAGTTTCTTTCCCTTCCTGTTGTGCAGCTCAGGGCTACGTCTTCTCTTATTGGGCTGTTCCTCTGGCAGCATCTCTCCCCCCCGACATCCATTCCCACACCCCGTTCCAGTGGGGAATCTTTCCATCCCTCCATCCACACACCTGAGGGAAGGGTGTCCTATCAGCTCCTGCCAAGATGCTCTTGCGGCCTCGTACAAGCAGCGCGCCTCTTCCCAGTTCCCACCGGTCATTGCCACGGAAATATCATTAGAGGTGTGCACAGTGGCAGCATACCTAGGGAGAAATGAAAATGGGTCGTTGCAACTCGTTCTAAAGAAGATTGTTTCCCCCACCTTATCCTATCACAAGTAATGCTACTGTCTAGCCCGAAATTGACATAAGTGTAGCCATTTTAGTTAGCCTTAGTATGCATTCTTTTTCTTACTTTCTCTATGGCAGTCATGGGGGAAAGGGTTTCGGGCTTGCCACATTCCTAAGTGGGGAGGAGTGGAAATAGAGTTGTTTAGGCTAGGTGATTCTTCTTCCCGTGGGAAATGAGCTGTCCGTGCTTGAGCCCCTCGAGGTGGAGATTTATGACATCAAGCAACATTGAATTACTTCTATTGGAGAATGTGACTTTTGGGGGTTATTTCTAACTTGTAATATTGTGGGGTAATTCCGGGTTGTGTCAGATCCAGAATTACCATGGATTTTGCCAATTTGATGCTTTCCTAAATAAAAGAATTTGTTTTGGAAGATGGACTTTGTTCTTTTCTTTCTAAATGGATTTCATCACTTGGAAATCTGACAGCTATGGGAAGAGGTAGTCCTCGGTCAATGACCTCAATTGGAACCGGCGACTCCATTGCTAAAGGATGCAGTTGTTAAGTGAGACAGCATATGACCGCGACACTCACAACCTCACTTCCACCATGGACATTAAGTGAATCACATGGATTAAGGGCAACATGACGGGATTGCAACTCACAACTTCCCGCTGGTTTCCCCATTGACTCTGCTGGTTGGAAGTCGGCTATGAAACTTGCACTGTCACAATGTACAAGTCAGCCAATTTTGACCAAGTCATCACAGGGACATCATGGCAGCCATTAGTACAAGAACTGATCATAAACTTTTTGAACACCACCATAACTTTGGTGGCTAAACTGGGCAGTCAGTAACCAAGGACTACTTATAAATATCTCACTGGCACATAATCAGACGCAAGAACAACCAACAACAAACCCAATTTTTTTAAAAAATGCTCCATGCTATGAGCCCCTTAAAAAAAAAACCTACCTTGTGGGCTTTGAAAAAAAGTTGGGAGGATTGTCTGTGGTTAGGACAGTGTGTGTGTGTGTGTGTGTGTTTGCACCTAACGTCATTCATGTCACAAAGGTCATTTTCTTAGAGGATGGTTGCGCACACAAAAAGAAGAGGATGGAAATATATTGACTGGAGTTTCTCAATGGAAAAAAGAGAAATTCATGTCAGGAAGAAACAAGAGTAATCTTGAACGCCCAGATTAAAACCTAGAACCTAGTCAGAACTGAAGAAGCTTCTTGGATGAGAAGTGAAACGTCCTCAAGAAAGAAACAAAGTCCAGTTGGCCTTTTGAAGGGGGAGGGGAAGCACTTTTGGGTCAGTCATGGCCTGGAAGAATGAGAGTCTCCGTAGACAAACCTAAATTGATTTTCTTTCCTACCTAAGGAAATCATCCCGATCTTGAAATATGGGCGTTTTCCGGTTGACGGTGTAAGTGGGGAAGACGGTCCGGCCCATGTTGACCATGAGCACCGTAGAAAGTTGTCTTTGGCCACCACTTCCGGCGTCTTCCTCCTCCACGGGATCCGTCAGGGAGAAAAGCAGCAGCACTTGGGAAAAAACACCACGAGGCCCTCTACAAACCTTGATGCATTTCCCCGCAAGAACTTTAGCCCTGGAAACCAGAGAGGAAGAGAAGGAATCGGTGCTAGAATTCTCTCCACCCAGCTGCAGAAATAGCAACTGTGCAACAAGTTCTTGACTTACAACCACAATCAGGAATGCAATTTCTATCCTAAGTTGGAATGATTGAAGGTATGAGCCACAGTGGTGCAGTGGTCAGAGTGCAGTACTGCAAGCTCCTTCTGCTGACTGCTGGCTGCCTGCAATTTTGCAGTTCAAATCCCACCAGGCTCCAGGCTGACTCAGCCTTCCATCCTTCCTTCCGAGGTGGGTAAAATGAGGACCCAGATAGTTGGGGGCAAGAGGCTGACTCTGTAAGCTGCTTAGAGAGGGATAAAACACTCCATAAAGCGGTATATAAGTAAGTGCTATTGCTATTGCTATCAATAACTGCATTCTCTCCACCAGCTGCAGAACTAGGGAATTTTTCTGATAGTCTTTGGCCTACAACCACTATTGGGATTGGAATTTTCACCATAAGTTGGTGCCGTTGTTAGGTACCTATACTATTTTTTGTAAGACCTCAAGTTGCGACTGTAATTCCATAGTACGTTGGTGCAGTTGTAGAGTATCGCTAATCACATTCTCTCAAACCAGCTGCAGAAATGGCAATTGTTAAACTCTACTGACAGTCCACAGTTTATGACCAAAATTGGGGACTGGAATTTCCATTGTAAGTTGGTGCAGAATTATGTTAAATCATTGCATGATTGAACCCGATTTTAAACCCGATTTTAAGACCGGTTTTAAAGCATCACTGAGCTAGTTTTACGCTGTCTGTTCAGAAGATACCAATTCTATGTACAGGATCTGTTGTGCAAAAATTTCCCATCTTCTGTTACATAATCTCCATTTCTCTTTTCCCATTCTCCCCTTTGATCCTCCAAGCTTCCTTCCTTCCTTCCTTTTTTTTTTCCTAAAAAGCCCTCTCTCCAAAATCCCTCCTTAAAATTCATCCTTTCATCTGAGCCCTGTCGCTTGGCTTCCACCTCCTTCCTTTTCCCCAAGATAGCCTGGCAGCTGAAGCGTCAAGATCTGCCTCCCAATTATCCACGCATCCATCAAGATAAATCCCACCGCTCAGAATTAGCACGGCATTTAAAACGTGCCTTATCAAAAGAAGCAGAACTGGGAAGCAATTGTCTGCTGAAAAAAAAACTAGGTTAAGGATGGAGGAAAAAAAATGTGCCTTCCCCAGAGGAAAAATGTGGGCTGCCCTTCACAGAAGCCTCAGCAATTCCAATTAAACGAAAAAACAACTCACCATCTTGTCTTTGTGCCTTATAAATCTTTTAACAGAGTTAAAAGCCTGGGGGAAAAATCCTAATAACATATCAAGATGTCTGATTCTGCCTCTTTAATGAATACAAAATTAACTCTCTGCTCCATTAGTGAAATCAGATTATTCCTACATGGATGGAAACTCATCAAGGAGAGAGGCGACCTAGAACTCAAGAGAAATTTTCTGACAGTGAGAACAATTAACCAGGGGAACATCTTCCCTCCAGAAGTTGTGGACGCTTCAACAATGGAAGTTTTTAAGAAGAGACTGGACAACCCTTTGTCTGAAGTGGCGTAGGGGTTCCTGCCTAAGCTAGGGGTTGGACTAGAAGACCTCCAAGGTTCCCTTCCAACTCTGTCATTCTGTTCCTGTTTCTGTTCTGAGGCAGACTTCTGCTCTGTCTTTTACGAGGGCCCTGAAGGTTTTACCTCTTTAAAATGACACTGCCAATCCCAGCTTGGCATGTGCCAAAGATAGAGCGCTGTCTTGCCAACTGGAGGAAATCTTCCAGAAGTTGTTGCTTGGGAGAAGTTGGGTTTTTCAAATGAAATGCTTTTGCTAAAGTTTTCAACTCGGGAGCGGAAAGTAAGTCAAGGACTTCTGACAGGTTTTGCAGTTCAGCTTCTGCGAAGAGGGGGGAAAATGTCAATCATTGGGGACAAAAATCATGGAGAAACATCGAACAGTAAAGGCAATTAACCAGTGGATCAACTTGCCACCAGAAATCACTGGAGGTTTTTATTAAATGCAGTTCTCAGCCCCCTCCCCAAAGAACTGGGGCTCATTGGTTTAGAAGCCTCGAACTCTCTTGGGCCAACAGGAACACCTCTAAATTAGTGGACCCAAATGGCTATGCACCCACCTTATTAGTGGACCTACCAGACTGCAGGAATCCTGCTTCAACAAGCTCTTGGATGACGGGCAAAAGATCCGAGCTGATCTCGGCATATTCTATTTTATTCGTCTTTATCCAGGCCAGTTTACGTTGGAAAAGCCGAACGTACAGTTTCTGCCCGCTGCCTGCAATGGAATTGCAATACGAGAGGGAAAAAAGTATGTTTTTACAAAGAAGTCTGAAAAAAGTGGCATTGCGTGGAAGTTCTAGGGAAACAACCAGACCTTTTGCCAGGGAATCTTTGCCAGGAAGTTCGGCTGACCCAACGTTTCTAATGTGTCAAGCAATTGAATGATAAGTGAGGCTTTCTGGAAAAACGCAATGGCTTACAGGCTAAATGTAGAATCATAAATCCACCCCATAGGTAATCCTTGACTTATGACAACTGAATCCAGAATTTTAGTCATGGATCAAGTCACCCACATGAACCAATTTGATTTTACCTCTGTTTGTACTATGTTTGTGAAGCCTGTTATCGCAGGCACTGAGCGAATCCCCTGGTCATGAAGCCAATTATCAATTAAAGCTACCTGAAACCTTGTAGAACCGAGCGATGACCTCTAAATCTTCCGCATTGAACAGTCTCCGGTCATCTTCGTTCTCCAGCACAGCCTCCAGCACCATGAGAAAATTTCGAAGGTAATAGGGGTGCCCAGGTGAATCCAGGCCAGGCCTAGCGTTCCCACTTGAATTTGGAAAACTGGCTTTTTCTAAAGTTGCCAAACATAATTCATCCTCAACTTCTGTTCCAGCCTCATCTTCCATAGAGGATTCTCCTGGGGAACTGGATAACTTTTGCATCTCATGATGATAGTCTTCTTCTGTCATTGGATCTGGCTTGTTAGCGGAGAAACTCTGGGATTCCAGCTTGGGTGGCTCTTCCTTAGGGAAAGTTGCTGTCACCCCTTCCTCCTCAACTAATGAAGATATCCCCAACTGGTAAACATCTGGATTCTTCTGGGGGTTACTGACCTGCTGATGGCCTTTTCTTGACAGCCCAAGTTCTCTGCAACTGAGTGATACCAGAGCAGAATCATTCAGACCATGAGAGGGAGATCCTGAGTCATCTTCTTGTCCCAAACTTGAGATGTCACACTCCTTATTCAGAGTTCCAGTTGTCCATCCAAATTGAGATGGGGACAACCGGTTCTCCTTCAGGGAATCTTCACCCCAAGGTTTCTGGTTGGGTTTCTGCTCTGTGGTGCCAACTTGAGTTGGAGAAGGTTGGCCATCCTGAGTCACCCATCCCTGCTGCAACCACGCCACCTCCTGGACAATCTGGTCGACAAGCTTCCCAGGGAGATATTTTTAATGGCCCCAACTCTAGGTTGATCATCAAGCAGGGCTAGTTTTCCAGCTTTCTTGAAATAGGGACTCACCTTTTCTCCTGACTCGCTTTTTGTTTCCAGATTGTCTCCTCCGGAAAGGCTGCAATTCTTCTCTGGAGTCGAGAGCTTAGCTGCAAAATAGGGACTTGAGCCCACAGGCCCAGTTTCAGCTGATGACCCAGGGGTGACAGCCGACACTAAGCCCATCACGTTCATGTTGTCCTCGTTCTGATTATTTTTGCATTCTTCATCGATATGCTGGTTGATTCTGTACCTTGGTATCATCTGGCCACACAAAGGGCAGGCAACTCTGGCGGGAGGAGCATTGCTAAAAAGGGAAACGATGGAAGAAGAGTTTGGGGCTGGAGAAAGCTCCTCTTTGCCATTTTTTCTTGCAGTTTTTTTCTTGCTCTTGCAGAGGAGTGAGTTTCTCCTGGGTTTTTTCTCATCCGGAGGCCCGTCTTCTTCTGCCATTGCAAGACCCTAAAGCATGGTGAAAACCGAAGGGTGCCAGTCTTGTTTCACGACAACATAAATTCCCTCCGATCTCACTTGCTGTACGTTATCTTCTCTCTTGTCTGAAGGGAGGAAAAAGAGCAGAAGCACGTTAATGTTGTGCAGAAAAAAAAATAACAATGCATGCTATCTGCATTTCCCTTTTGTGAGCAGAGAGAGAGCTAGCATTTCATGAATTGAGCTTCATAGGATCCTTCATGTGTCACTGAAGTGGTGACAGGATCCAGATTAAAAAAGTTTTTGGGAGGGAAGTGGTGTGTTAAATCTCATTTTCTTCTAGATCTGCTTTCAAGTTCAATTTCATGGAGAAAGTGAACTTGAAATTGTCCAGGTTAGTTGATTTAACAAGAAAAGACTTCAGCAGCCTGTACAATTAAGAGTGACAGCACTGGGAGCACTGGTTTTGCATTCAAGAGTTTTAGTCCCTGCAGATTCCACAAATAATTATTTCAATATTCTTTGTGAATCTAATTGTAAATTATGTGTATACTAACAACCATAATAAACCTGAATGTCTCCCAACTCTCAAACTCTGGACAGAGTTTAGCTATATTCCATTCCTACACATTTCTTCTCTCTCTCTCTCTCTCTCTCTCTCTCTCTCTCTCTCTCTCTCTCTCTCTCTCTCTCTCTCTCTCTCTCTCTCTCTCTCTCTCTCTCTCTATATATATATATATATATATATATATATATATATATATATATATATATATATATATATATATATATATATATATATCCATCTATCTATGCATCTATCTATCTATGCATCTATCTATCTATCTATCTATCTATCTATCTATCTATCTATCTATCATACATATCAATCAATCTACCCTCATATTTATCACCTCTCATCTATCTGTAACCTATATCTTATTATTTATCATCCAGCTAGCTTTACATATTTGTCTCTATCTTTTCCTTTATCTCCCACATTGTACATCTGTACATATTCTTCTATTTATTTATATTTATATATTTGTCTTTCTGTCTTTTCCCCTTTCTTGACATAACAGCCACTTCTAAAAGCAATGCCTTTTGCACCGCTCAGATTTCAGCTGTTCCTGTCATTTCCCAACCTTTCATTTTACACTAAATATGAAAAATGGGATTGTCCACTACTCTGAGCCTCCAACTGGGACCCCCAAAGCTCGCCAGAGAGGCAAAGGCGAAGCGAAACAAAACTATAAGCCGCAGAGACAGAGTTCAGAATTTAAAGACTTTCCTTGCAACTACTCCGCAGTACCTACTATTCCATCCTGGGATCCCTTATTGCATTTTGCAAAAATAATAAAAATTGCATTGGTGGAAAAGGCGTCCCGGGTGAAAAAGCAGCGCGAGGTAGCAATGCAGGGGCGCGCAGAGGAATGCGATTAAAAACGAGACCCGGGCTAGGCTAAGCAATACATTCATTCAAAAAAAAAAAATTGCAGTTGCTCACGGGCTGCGCATGCGCGGAAACTTCCCGCGTGCCGGGGGAGCCTCTTTGCCTGCACAACGTTCCATCTCACCGCCAGGCCGTTGCAATCCATCCCGGATCCAGGCATGCAAGGTCGATGCTGGAGCGGTCGATAGGCAGCCAGAAATCACAGTAGCAAATTGCGTTGAGCCTGTTTTCTTCATATTTAGAGAGGCCAAACCTTCCAATTTCAGCAAAAGTAGCTCCTCCCCACCCTTCCAGGCCTGAAATGCAACCAGTTTTTACCCTGGGTGCATCCACTACTCAATCCTTGCATGCTTATTTTGCAATGTCTTTACCTGCAAAGCTCTCCAGGTCGGATGTTTTTCAAATTGGGAACTTTGCAAGATGGGTGGGCTTCAAACTCCCAGCACCCCCTAGCCAGCATGCTTTTAGATGGGTGGACAACTTATATGATGATGATTGGGGGATGTTGAAGTCCACTCATCTTAGAAGCAGCCAAGTTTTTAAAAAAACCTAACTGAGGTTCCTAAACCAGATAGTTACCGTATCCTGTGGCAGTGAGTTCCGCAGGTTAAATGTCTGAAGAAGCCTTTTGAGCTCTCATACCTTTGAAAAGGGAACAATGTCCCCAAGTCGGACTGGCAGCCTTGTCACTGGCAGCCAAAGCCCCTTTTCCACTCCTCCTGCAAGGACACCCCCCCCCCCTCAAACCACCTCCTTCATCTCTCCACTTTGCCCAGTACCAACCTTCCCTACAATTCCCAGGAAGGATAGCTTCATCGTATTATTACTATTATTTATTTATTTATGAATGAATGAATGACAGAATCTGGAGGCAATTTTGACTTCAAACACTTTGCTGAATTCTAGGTCTGGAAGCAAGATTTTGGAACAAATGCAGATGTGTGTCCCTCCACACCACTTTTGAGGAGCATTTGATGGCTCCGCTGGCAGCACATAAACCTTCCCTGCGCAAGAAAATCCCACCACTTCTCTGATTTTTTCCCCCTGCTTCTTCCATTAGCTGACACTTACACTCCATCAATTAAGACCGGTTTTTCCTTTTTTTAAATACGGCAGCCTTACGTTTCCTCCCCATTACGCTCTAAATGCTGCTGCTAGCTTTTAGTCCAAAATTGGAAACCAATTCAAATCCAGATTCGGCCTGACTTTAATTGCCCTTGACACATTTCCTCCCCACAGCTCAAAATGCAAGTAACATACAATTATGCAGCCAGAGAAAGTTTAAAAAAAAAAAAATTAATGCCTTACTAAACCAACAGTGTTCATTTCAGGTGCTAAATGGCATCTTTTGATAGACTGTCTTCCTCCATTCTGCTAGAAGGCATTATGGGCATAAAACTTCTTTTCCGCTTAAAAGGGATAATTGTAACAAATGATAAGCCTGAAAGGTAATTTTCCAAACTGAACAAGCAGCTTGAATAGTGATCAAGATTCCTGAACTAACTTGCTTGCTTTTAATGCTGTTAAGATGAGAAAACGGAGTTACTTTAACCAGACAAGTTTTATCTAACAATTACATTTCTACAAAAGGATTGTTTTTAATATACACCAGGCTGTGCTTTGAAAATATAGTACCTACCCATTGTCCTGGGAATTTGGAGGAATTCAAGCTCTTGAAAAGACAATAAACTTTTATGAAACACGGAATAAGAATTGGGACCTAATCCAACCCCTTACCCAAGTAGAAAACCCTACACCATTTTCTTATTGTTCCTCTTGGCCAAGGAACAAATATATCAAATCCCAAAAGGTATTTTATAGCTTCCAAACAAATGCAATCAGAAGCATGGAATGGAGGATAGATGAAGATCTTAAACCTTCCATTGCAACCTCTGAACTGACATAGAATTTATGCACCAATTTAATATTATTTTTTGTTCAAGCTTAAAAAACACCTTGAATCACTTCCAAGATTCGCTTCAAAGTGTGTGTCTCCAGTCATTACTGGTCACCTGGCATTTTTAGGAGTGATTCACAACAGAAGGCAGGATAAAGGAACTAGGATGCCGTTGGAAAAATCCACAGGGTTGCAATCGGCTGATTAGGGAGAGAGAGAGATCAAAGGCAAGACTGAGAAATAAATAAAAATAAAAATGAATCACTTCCATGTTACTGCTGAGAATCAACAGAGCCATGCCCAGGACCTCATCACCCCCAATTCTTCCATTCCTTTGACTGAAAAATGCTTGGAATCACAAGTAGCCAGCAGTGACCCCAGGCTATGGTCAAAGAAAGGCAATATGGGAGTTTTTATATGTGACCCTACTGGATGGACACTCCTGCATACAGTACTGATTTCAAGAGAAAAGGGGATTATCGACAGTTTAATTCAAAGCACAATATTAAATTAAGAACGAAAAAACCCCCCACCCCTTTGGGTATTTTAATTTATACAAAAGCCGGGGATGCATAATTTATCACAGCTTTAGCTTCTGGGCAGAGAGCTCCTGCTTCTTTGGTCTCTTCTGGCTTTTCCTCGCCTCTTTCATTTGCATTTTCACTTGATCTTGTAGCTGAGAAAAGAAAGACTTGGAGGACTTCAAAGCTTTGTCTCGGCCATCATCCTGCAAAGGAGAAAGCGGTTTATTGCGTGGAACTGGAACGTGCCGAGTGGAAACACATTTATCCTTTCAGTAAAACGGACCTTTTCAAATAAGAGCGGAAAATAGCTGGCCGAGCCAAACAAAAGATTTCAGGAGAAAAAGGCCAGTTTGTATCCTGGCCGTGATCAAAGAGCATTGGCAGCCGTTGTGTTAAACAGCCCAGCCTCCTCCAGGACTTGGGTGAGATCTACACATTTGTGCTTTGCACTGTCACTGCTCCAACAAATCCACCCCCATTCAGATCATAAGTCTCCAGCCACATCGCTCAGAGTTTTTTTTAAAAAAAGAAGATTTATTAGAAGTGGCCATGTTGGTGTTAGCTGGATGCAGCCGACACTAAAATACATCCTTCATTTCCCCTCTTGACCCTGGTCTTCCCCCCACCCCCGGATGTATATTCTCCAATGGGACACCTCCATAGCCAAGAGTCCTCAATCAGGCCCTCCAGTAACAATCTTGCACTGCCAAGGCGATTATCTGAGGCATTTAAGGAATGCACTGCTCTCCCCTCCTCCCTTTCTGCTGGCAACTAAAAAGACCAAAGGAGTATCTTTTTAGTTGACACACACGTGCTAATGAGGACGGATGGTGAAAGCTCTGTGTGTGTGTGTGTGTGTGTCTGAGTGTGTGGTTCTAACAGGGCAGGAAGAACGTCAGTTGTACGAGTCTTGAAACAGCCCTTCGTAACTCTCGAATCCTTAAATAAAGGTGGAGTTGGCCCAAGCCAGAAATTGTACCATTTTCTTTTCCAAATTGTATTTGCAGCACTCTTCGATCAGTTAGAAGCTGCATGCAGCTGGTCACTTAGCGACCAATTGCAGTTACAACCTACTTGGACAATGGGGATTACAACCCAGCTCTGAAGTTTCGACGACTTTTCCCCAGGTAGTCATGCAACCACACTTCGGGTGCTGAAACCAGGGATCACGTGACTGCATTTTATGCCAATTTTGCAAAAAGAAAACCTCTCAAAGCCCCCAGAAGTTGCTTCCATTTGGGGGGGGGGGGAACTGCAGCATAGTGAACAATGGGTTTGTTTAACTGCCTTGGTTTCGTTTAACAACTGACCCCAAAAAAGGGCCATAAAATCAGGTCGTCTACTGTGACCAACTTGATTGATGACCCCAAACGACCCATTACGGTCGTCTCTTCCCAACCAAACCCGTCGTTGGATTGGAAAGAGAATAGACGGGAATCTGATCCAAGATCACTCAGAGGATCTGAAATGATGAAATCCTTCTCCCACCCCACCCCCAGATCTGCATTCTCCTCCCTTCTGCTGTGGTTTGGAAGAGCCCTGGAAATCTGGGACCATTTTTGGCCCAGCTGTAGAAAACAACCTGCAGCAAATGTGATCAGAACGGAAGCTGCTCTCACGGTGGAGGCATCGCACAGAGGAGCCTGGGGGTCTGAGGGGTCTCCAGTCCCCCGTCGTCAAGTATTACCTGAAGCAACGAGGTGCCCCTTTCCTTGGTCAGCTTTTTCAACTGGGCCTCGGAGGCCTTTTGGCTGAGCTTGGCGCCGGGTTCCGATTTCTTTTCCAGAAGTTTCTGCCGCCTCTCCTTCTCCTTCAGCTTCACGCGTTTCATCAGCTTCTTCTTCCTACGATCCCGTTTCTTATCCGTGGGCGTCTTCTCAGCATCGGTTTTCACATCACCCCCTTTGTTCTTCTCCTAAAATCCAAGCAAGTGAAGCAATTTTGGGGGGGGGGAGGGGACAAAAAAACACAATACTGATCCCACAAATCTTAGCGGGGAACTCAAGAAACCTCCGTGACACCCAACCCAGGCCTGCCATAACATGTCCACAACCCAAGAAAGTTTTTCTTTCTCTTTGGGGGTGTTTGCTGGAATTATCCCCCCAGACTGCAGACCCACTGAAATGACATCATTTCAGGCGAAGGAGGCACCCGTGTTAAGAAAAGCAGCGATGGGTGTCAAGAGTGGGAGTGTGGCTCTGTGGAGGAAACTGGAGAAGGGCAAAGTCTGGCTGGGCAGAACAGGGGAGAGGTAGAACGAGGCAGAGGGAATTCAGAGGAAGACCAAGGCCCACCCCCTCTTCATCTTAAGGCATGCAGAAACGGAGAAGGGACTAACGTGGATTGCGTGGCTTACGGGGGAGGAAAGGGCCCTGATTCCCTTCATTAGCTGCAGCTGGGAACGGAGCGTGTAAAAAGGGGAACAAATCGTGAATTATCTGGTATTGTTGAGGCTTATCTGGGTTCCTGGCGTCTTCCTAACTGTATATGTTTTGCTGACCTTTCAAGCCTGCAATTCCTTCTCCTGACTGTCAAGTTAATTACTGCAGCGTGGTTTGTGTGGGTTTTTAGTTACAGTTTGTATGTACTTCGTTTTCGGACTGAATTTCCTCCACTTAAAGACTCTTCCTGGGAGAGTTTTCTCTCCAGCCGAAGGTAACCTGGACATTGGAGGCAAAGTTGGAGGTACCAAAGGGACTCTTCTTGTGTGACTGTGTTGCCTTTGTGCCACACCCCTTTGGCTCATCACATTGGGTGCGTGGGTCAAATCAACTGTGTGAGCTCCCTCTGCCTCAACCTGGCATGCAACCAGATTCCCAAGGATGGGACCAGCTAAGTGATGGAAAACAGGAAACCTGAATGCCACCCACCTTGATTTCTTCAGGTGCTAGAAGGGCAGCATTGCTAATGTGCACCGGAGCGACCTCTTCCATGGTTATTGCTGGGAGATTGGAGACGATTTTAACTTCTGGCACAGGCTACAGGAAAGAAACAAAACCCCCCAAAAGACATGATGTATATACAGGTCAACATCATGCAACGACTGCAGTCCCAAAAATAAACGAAGTGGAATTGGGTGGTAAAATGCCTAAAAGCTGCATTTCATTTCTACTTATCATCCTACAGAGACGTAAAAACATACAGAACGATGTTTCTCAATCTTGATGATTTTAAGTTGGGAGACTTCAACTTCCCTATGCTGGTAGGGAATTCTGGGAGTTGAAGTCTCCCCCATCTTAAAGTTGTCAAGGCTGAGAAACATGAATATGGACTTAAAAAGTCTGCTCAGGAGAGGAGACAGTATTCTCAACCTTTCTACTCAAAGCTTGCTCCCAAGTCTGCAGGGACACTGTACTTACTGGTTTCGGCATGAAGTGGAAGTTGGACAGGGCATCCAGTTTGACAAAGAGAGAGTCCATCATTTTCTGTATTTCAATATGCTCGGGTTTTTCTTCCTCTTCCGTTTTTTTCTGCATTAACACAATGTGGGATTAAGGAGCACAATTCTTTAAAAAAAATGGCCGGATAGAAGGTATCTTATTTTTTAATCTCATCTAAAATATAAGGTTTGTTTTCTTTTATAAAATGATGATTTGTAGTATTTTACAGCTGAATGCCAAGAATTTAAATATGTGGGTATAAAACGGGGTCTGAGAAACTTTTTAATCTGCATCAACCCAAGTTACACTTGAGCGCTGTTGAAATATTTCTCAAAAATGTAGGCTTTTTTTTGGGGGGGGGGGAGTTGGGTTCTTAAAAACCCAAACTTAATTTCTAACTATCATACTGTAACTTTGTCCAATCCTAACTCATAATTCAAGAAGAATCAAAAAGCAAACCAGTGAAAAATTAGCAACTGAATTGCAATTCTTTTTTTCCTTCTTACTTATTCACACAACTGCCAATTCCTTCAAGTGGAAATAACTAAACTGCTTTGGCAGAGGTGCATCCTGAATTTCAGTAAGAGAGAGTAACACACCTGGTTCAGTTTCAAATATTCCTGCTCATAAATTTCAGCCAGGCTCAATTTGCTTTTCTCCTGATCCAGAGTCAAACGCTTCTTATACTCAAACGGATCTTCTTTCGGTTTTTCTTTACGGACAACATCGTCCCAAGCCTAGAACATAAAATATTAACATGATATTTCAGCAGTGTGTATGTGTATGTGTTGTGTTGTGTTTTGTTTTTAAAAGGACACTCCGGAGCAATGCCTGCTGCAGGTAGCAATGAACATCTCACTTTGCGTTAGCTTCACCTTGATGCAATTCATTCTCGGTAGTTAAGCCATAAAAATTAGCTGACAAAATTGCAGGAGTTAAGAACACAAATCTGTACAATGTAAAGAGAGTTTTTTTGTTTTTTTAAAGCCACGCCAGAATAATGAAAACTTGGCAAACTTTTAATCCTGAAGCACCAAACTGCTTCCTTGGAAAAATTCCACAGCAATAGGATCTTAAGGATTCTTACAAAAGAGGAAAACTATCTTCTCCACAGCCTTCAAGGAAACCCACAATCCAGACCACCTGAAGAGCAGCCAGGGTAGCTAAATGAAAGATTCCTCTCTCAAACAGCATAAATGAGAAAGATTTTTTAAAAAATTATTCACCTGATCTTTTATCCTTCTCTTGATAATATCTTCCAGCTGAAGAGTTGTTTCTTCTGTGACCATCAGAGCTGAGAACACACACACAAAAAAACCCCAAACCCAGTGAGATTTAACAGCATCCTTTCCAATAGTTCCAGATGATGGAACTATCTTGGCCATGTACAAACCAGCTTTCCTAGCTACAAGAGCCAATTTGGTTCAGGTGCTGGTCTAGAAACAAGGACAATTGTGAGTTCTAGTCCTCCCTGAGGCATGAAAGTGGGTGACTTTGGGCCAATCACCAGGAGACAGTGAGTTCTAGTTCAGCCTTAGACACGAAAGCCGGGTGGGTGACTTTGGATGAGCCACTCTCTCTCAGCCGAAAACACCTCACAGGGCTGTTGCTGTGAGGAAAGGAAGAAGAGGGAGGTGGGTTGGAAATGTTCACCACCCTGTGTTATTATCTGTACAAAAATCAAATAAACCGATTCATAAATGCTAAGGGGAAGCATTTCTTCCCCGGATCTTTTAAGATAAAGCATCTCTGTGCTCCATTTAAGGGTTACCCATTCGGACTGCATGGTCAAACAGCAGCGTCTCCTCCAGGAGGCTGTTCTCTGGTCTCTTCTGCCCCACAATTTCGCCCTTCAGTTGCCATGGCTTCTCCTTCAGCAGCTCCTCTTCCAGGGATTTTATTTTTTCGCTCATCTGTAAGAAGAAAACCAGCAACCTCTCATTCCCAAGGCACAAAGGTTTTAACCCATTTCTTGTCCCTGCCTCGCTTCGTTTCTTTTCTTCCTAGCCTGAAGATTTTGTATTTATCACGAGCCTTTCAGACAACAGCGTGAATGGATTTAGGCCTCGCGCAAGTTCACCTTTTCCTGTCTTTTCTCAAAAGACGATTTCATTTCGGGCGGCTTGCTAGATTTTCCCTGGAACGAGACGGTGTCCTCTTCCACGTCGCTGTCGAAGGGCAAGGAGAAAGTCACTCTTTTGGAAGGGTCTTTGCTTTTTCCACGTTCGGTCTGTCTCATTTCACCCATGTCCTCAGCGCTCCTGTCCAACAATAGGATAAAAAAATATTCATTAGGCACATATTTTTATTTATTGCATTTTTATCCTGCCTTTATTACTTTTTCAATAACTCAAGGCAGTGAACGTAACTAATAAGCCTTCCTCTTCCTATTTTCTCCACAACAATCCCGTGAGGTGTGTTGGAGTGAGACAGAATGATTGGCCCAGTCACCCCCTGATTTTCATGCCTATGATAGTGGGACTAGAACTCACAGATTCCTGGTGATCGGCTCAAAGTCACCTAGCCAGCTTTCATGGCTAAGGCAGGACTCACAGTCTTAGTTTCTAGACCAGCAACTGAACCACCACACCAACTGGCTCTTACTGAATACATTTGTTATTAATGAAGTATCTACAAAGTTATATACAAAGTTATAGATGTATTAAAGATTTCGTAACTCCTTATTAAAATAGAACTGTGCCTTTAGAGATCAGCCACATACTCAGAAGCGCTCTCAACACTGCCTTCTTCCTCTTCCTCTTCTCCACTCTGGCTATTTTGGTCATCTTCCTTTTCATCCAGGGGATTGCTGCTCTCATCCACAGGATCAAAGTAATCTTGATATTTAAGCTCGCGAGCACTTTTAATTGCCTGAGGAAGAAGAAAACAGAAGTTGGTGGACAGTGAATATTTAACACACTGGAATGACTAAAAGAATTGTTCTTCTCAAAATATGTGGGATATATTTGCAGAGTTTTGCCGTGGGATTTCCCAGGAAGAGTCCCCTTTGTTTCAAAGGATGCATGTAGGCAAAGCAGAATTTTAAAAATAATTGCACAAATTTGATAACTACTCTATTTGCAGCAATGCCCGTGGACTTCAATTCCCAGAATTTCCCAGTCAGCTATTCTAAGTTGATCTGGAGAATGGTTTTGAAATCCAATTCTTTCCAAGTTTGTCGGCCTCAAAATAATATCACCTTTTGGAGCAGACTACATTTACCTTATGAAGCACAATGTTGTTCTCCCAAGCGCTTACCTTCCTCTTCAACGCTCCAAACTCCTCCTCCTCCTCTTCAGAGAGAATCTCTTCGAAGTAATCTATTCCATCGCTGTCATTCTCTCTCTCTCTTTCTTTCTCCTCCTCCTCCAACGCAGCCTCCATCTCGGAGAGTTTGAAAAATCTGTCGTCCACCAGGGAGTCTGTCCCCCACTTTTTCCCAACGCTCTTTGACTTGTGGGTTTGCTGCTCTAACTTATCGATATCAAAGTCCAGCTCAGAATCCTCGTCGCTGAAAGGACCCTTTTTGGAGGCTTCCGAATTGCTTCTCTTCTGGTCAAGCCCTTCTTCTTTACTGTGGCTGCTGCTGGGTTCCTTCTCCGCTTGGTCCTCCACACCCATGTCCTCCTCACCATCTCCTGCCTCATCTTCTTCCTCCTCCTCCTCCTCCTCCTCCTCAATGTCTGGGAGAAGGGAAAACAACCCCTTTCCCTCATCCTCCACGTTTCTCGCGACCGCTTTCTTCAAGGACCCCAGGACGGCATGGTTCTGCAGCTCCAGCTGTTGCCAGATCTGTTCCTCATCGAAGTTCTCAACCACCAGCTGTTCCAAAGGGCTTCCAGCCACGGCTTCTCCTCGGAGGGCGTGATGAAAATCGTAGAGCGCTTTGGTCAGGGCAATGAAGTCAGCGGCAAGGCCGTCCTGGACACTGGAAGGCAAAGAGGTTACAGGCCACTTGCCAAATGAGATTCGCCCCTTCTTTAAGCTTGACCCTCCATGTCCTCATTTCAAAGCTCATACCAACTTTTATCTTTACTTTTTAGATATTTTATTGCTGTTATAGGTTTTTTTTTTTTGGGGGGGGGGTGTCTGAGCCACCCAAAGTCATTGAGAATCAGGTGGCATACAAGTTTAATAAATCATCATTAGGTTTTATCCATTTTATTGCAATTCCTTTGATGCTGTGAGAGTCACAGACCTATTGAAAATTGGACAGCAAACAAGTTTAATAAACCATTATTTTGTTTTATTGTAGTTTGTTGCAAGCCGCTCAAGGTAGTTGATAGCCAGGTGACATACAAGCTTAATAAGTCACCATTATTATGAAGTTTAATTGACTTTATTGTTAATTTCTTTGATTGTTGTAAGCTGCTCAAAGCCATTGAGAGTTGGAGAGCAGGAACCATTATTATTATTTCATATTTCATTGATTGTACTGTAATTTATTTGTTGTGTTGTGTTCAGTCGTTGAGATGGGCTTAATAATGTAAATCACTATGTTGTTACTGTTGTTGTTTTGTTGTTATTTTATTGCAAACAAGGTTCCCAGCCTACAAAGCCAGAAGGCGCGGGGTTGAGACGAACAACCCCAGGAAGGAGCAACCGGGGACTCTGACCGGGGAAATCCCCAGTAAGCAGCGCCCCTCCTTCCCCAACCGGGCGCCCCCTGGGCTGCACCTGACGGATCCCCACCTGGCAGCCAGAGGCTCGGCAGGCTGGGAGCGATGGGCATTGTACTGCAACGCTTCGGGGGAGGCCGATCCCCGCCCGAACCCGCCTCTTAGCCCGTCCCTACCTGAGGAACTGCTCGGGGCGACCCGCGGCGGCGCCCAGAAGCTCCAAGCACGTGTCCAGCCGCTGCCGTGGAGACGCGGCCGCAGCAAGGTCCGCCATGCTTCTCGGGCGCCGCTTCGGCGCGTCCGTCCCCCAAAGGGTTCCGCCCGGCAACGCGCCCTCCGCGGAGGAAGGTTCCGCCGGGGAAAAAAAGGTCCGGGTGGCTCTGCTCTGCGAGGGTGGCGAGTTGTCCGGCCGGGCAAACAACTGCAGTTCCCGAACCTTTTGCAATGGGGAGAAGACTCCGGACGCTTTTATTGCGCTGCTCTCCCCTCTTTCCCTCCCTATGCCCCTTTGCTGCTTTCTCTCCCCTATACCTTCCCAACAGCCCTGCAAGGTGGGACGGCCAGCCTTATGGCAAGGCTGAGCGGGAGTTTGTACGGGGCGGACATGCACAGACAGCCTGCAAAGGCGGGTCCTTCGGGAAAGGTGTGCATTCAGCTTTTGGGAAAAGAAAACCCTGCTTTGCAAGAAACACCTCCCCTGCCCCCCCATGCATTTTGAATACCTCTCCAGATCGGAAAGAGCCCCGCCATCCCTAAGTACAGCATTCCTGCCTTGCATTGTTACCTCCTCGTTGTTGTTGTTGTTGTTGTTGTTGTTATTAAATAGTAGCTATTTGGGGAAAACTCTTAAAAGACGGTGGCACTAGGACCCAGCGGCGGTTCTCCCCCTGCTTTGCGAGCAGCCGCTGTTTCTCCTCCGCCTATTTTTGGCCCCGCGGAGACGTCGTTGCCAGTTCTCTTTTGGCTTCACCGCGCCTAAAAGGCGAAGAAGCCGAGCCTGGCAGTGCCAGGTATAAAGATGGCCGCCCTCAAGGGTAAGCTGGTGGCAGGTACGTGCTGGGGAATTGTGGGGAAGAAACGGGGCTGAGGAGGCGCTTTCCGCACGAAACCCCTTTGCAACCTTGCTGGGCGGGGCTCTTTGCACGCTCTTTGCATTGGTGCAGGCGCGCATGAAATGCGTGCAATTGCCCTCCATTCTGCTGCTTTGCGAAATTAGGGGTTGCAACAGCTGGAATCTGGGTGCAATGCTTTTTCCCTGGGACGATGCTTGGAGTGCGCAAGGTGGGATGCAATTCCTTCCTTTGTCTGGAATGCCTGTAGGGTTACGCTGCTTTTGTACATGGAGGCTCCCTTGCCACCGCAGGGCAGCTCATGCCTCTTTTACCTACCTGGCTGCTTTGGGAGGATTACAGGTTGTGGCCTATCCTGCACGTGGGGAGAAGACAGCCCAATATCCCTCTCTGTAGGGCAGGCAGTCCTGTGGTGGCTCTTCATGAAAGCTTCATTTTATGCAGTACCCCTGAAGTACATGAACTAGAGGCCATAGAGCAGTATTTCTCAATGGACTTCAACTCCCAGAACTCCCCAGCTCCCTTACAGTCCTTTAAAATGGGTAGACTTCAACTCCCAGGATTCTCAACTCAGCATGGTGGCTGGGGAATTCTGGGAGTTGAAGTCTGCACAATTTAAAGTTCCCAAAAAACACTGCCCTAAATTCTTGGACTTGATAGACAAAAATGCCAAAGGCAGTCTAAACATCTGGTTGACTGTGTGACTTGACAACAACAATAAAACAGCAGCAGCAACAATGACAACAACAAACAACAACAAATGACAACAGACAACAACAAACAACAATAAACAATGACAACAATAACAACAAACAAATAACAAACAACAGCAACACAATAACAAACAATAACAATAACAAACAACAATGACAACAAACAACAACTAACAACAACATGAGCCAGCACTGTGCAGAAGCAGCCAAAAAAGCTAATGCAATCCTAAATTGTATTAACAGAGGGATACAATCAAGATCAAGGGAGGTACTAATACCACTCTGTAAAGCCTTAGTAAGGCCACACCTAGAGTACTGCATCCAGTTTTGGTCACCACATTATAAAAAAGATGTTGAGACTCTAGAAAAAGTACAGAGAAGAGCAACCAGGATGATTAGGGGACTGGAGGCTAAAACATACAACGAACGGTTGCAGGAACTTGGCTAGTCTAGTAAAGAGAAGGACCAGGGGAGACAGGATAGCAGTCTTCCAATATTTGAGGGGCTGCCACAGGGAGAAAAAGGGGGTCAAGCTATTTTCTAAAGCGCCTGTAGGCCAGACAAGGAATAATGGATTGAAACTGAACAAGGAGAGATTTAACCTGGAAATAAGGAGAAACTTTCTGACAGTGAGAACAATCAACCAATGGAACAAAAGTTGCTCTCGGAAGTTGTGGGAGCGCCATCAGTTGAGACTTTCAAGAAGAGATTGGACTGCCATCTGTCAGAAATGGTGTAGGGTCTCCTGCTTGGGTGGGGGGTTGGACTAGATGACAAGGTCCCTTCCAACTCTGATTATCTGTTATTCATTATCTGTTAATTGCAAAAGGCAAAACAGCTATGATGGTACTTTTAACATTGTCAAATAAGAATGTCTGCCTCTCAAGTCCTTGGGAAAGACTCAATAGGTGGATAAAATGCCAAATTCAGCCTAAACATCTGGCTGACTGTTGCAACCAACCATCACAATAATATTTAACATTTAGGACAGTAGGATGCATCCAAGACTGAATTTTTATTGCATCGCATAATTATTTTGTTGCAGTAATCTTTCCAACAATCCAGCCAACAGTAAACTGCTTGTTGCATTTGTCTATGAGTTGTGGCAGCTCCAACAAGCACATCTGTAGTGCCCCCCCCCACACGTCCCTGCAGGGCAAGTCATTCGCCCCTCAATCCTGCCTATAGCTAAGTTGGCAACTAGTTCAAAATGCGAACAATGGAAGCGCCAATTTCTTTCATGTCCATCTGAAGACGTCAGCGGGAACCAGCTGCTTCTGCAGCTAGGAATGTGGTAGCTACCCCAGCCTTAATGTGGGGTAGGAAAATGGATTTACTTATTCATATTTGCACATTTTAACACATTTGTGAATGTGAAACATCAGGCATTTTGCAGTGTGCTTAACAGCTGGGGAGAGAAATGCTAAAAGATTCCTCCTGTGAAACTATAAAAATTGTATAGGACAGGGGTCGCCAAACTTTTGGACCTCAGGGACCCCCAAACTCATAATTTTAAATCCTGGGGACCGCTAACATGAATTCAAATGTCTTAACAACCTGTTCTGTAGGCGTGGCTTAATTTGTGGGTGTAGCTTGGTGGTCATGTGACTGGCTGGACATGGCTTGTATGTAAATATTATAAATATTTATGAAAATATTGAATTTTTTATTTAAAAAAGAGCAACTTTTACCCAAAATCAGGCAAATCAGGCAGGCAGATTGAGTTGCTCACAGAATCACAGATTCACTTAGAGATCTGTGTTTCTGTCATTGGCTACCTGGGTCTGTCACATAAAATTTGCTAGCAAGCAAACTCACAAAATTAACTCACAACATACCATATATTTTGCCACCGAAAAAAGGCACCAGGTCTTATTTTGGGGGGATGACTTGCACGTGTCAACCCAGCCTCCTTTTTGCTGTCAGAGGCCTTCAGGAATTACTTCTTCTGTGGCCAGCAAGGCTTTCCTGAAGGCCTCTGCAGCTGATAACAGAGCTCTGGATCGATCCAGAACTTTGTTATCATTACAGAGCCCTCCAGGAAAGCCTTGCCAGCCTTGCCAGCTGCAGAAGAAATGGATCGGCAAGGCAGATGTCAGGGTGTGCGAGGCCTGACTACACCTGTCCAAAGGTAAAGAGTAGGGCAGCTCCACCCCCACATCCCCACCCTGGCTTAAGTTTTACCTGTGCACCCTGGAGTGGGCAGGATCTAATTAGGGCTTATTTTGGGGGTAGGGCTTATATTGGGCACACATGTAAAAAATCAAGCTTGGACTTACTTTCTGGGTAGGTTATATTTGGGGGGAAACAGTGTAGGACTGCACTGTCTGACTTTTCTCCATCAAACACCCTCACATCATTCCTAAAAGAAAATGAGGGGGGAGGGGAAACCACCCAAGATAAATTAGAAGAGAAGAGAGAAGAGAATGGGAACAGAATAGGAATAGGAATAGAATAGGAATAGAATAGAATAGGAATAGAATAGAATAGGAATAGAATAGAAATAGAATGGAATAGGAATAGAATAGGAATAGGAATAGAATAGAAATAGAATGGAATAGGAATAGAATAGGAATAGGAATAGAATAGGAATAGAATAGAATAGGAATAGAATAGAAATAGAATGGAATAGGAATAGAATAGGAATAGGAATAGAATAGGAATAGAATAGAAATAGAATGGAATAGGAATAGAATAGAATAGGAATAGAATAGAATAGGAATAGAATAGAATAGGAATAGAATAGAATAGGAATAGAATAGAAATAGAATGGAATAGGAATAGAATAGAATAGGAATAGAATAGGAATAGGAATAGAATAGGAATAGAATAGAATAGGAATAGAATAGAAATAGAATTGAATAGGAATAGAATAGGAATAGAATAGAATAGAATAGTATAGAATGGAATAGGAATAGAATAGGAATAGAATAGAAATAGAATGGAATAGGAATAGGAATAGAATAGGAATAGAATAGAATAGAAATAGAAGTGGAATGGAGTGGAATGGAATAGGAACAGAATAGAATTAGAATAGAATAGAACAGAACAGAACAGAACAGAATTCTTTATTGGCCAAGTTCGGTTGGCCACACAAGGAATTTGTCTTTGGTGCAGATGCTCTCATAAAAGAGTCAAGAATTATTTGCACTTGTACAGCACTCTGGGGTTTTCAAAATAAAAACAAAAATGTTACGGGAATATTTTAAATAAACACGTCGGACCTAATAAGGAAAGTAAAGTGGGCTCAGGAAGGTTAATTAATAATATATGAATAATGCTTTTCAAGACGGTAGCAGGAGGGGGGGGGAAGGAACCTGTTGTAGAGGCAGAGCTATTAAGGAAAACCCCACGTGGGTTTTCTGCCCCAGGGAAACAGAAAAACGAGGCTTGAAAGGGGCAAAATGGAACCTCAGCACTTTTTCCTGGAGGGTAACAAAAAATCAGTTTGCTGACCAAGATCATGCATTGGAGATCATGCCCTGAAAACAAAATATTGATGGGGTCTATATTTGTAAGGTCTACTCTAGGCTGTCTTCTGAGCTGACATTTCAACCCAAGAACTGAAGAGTGTTTTTTCAACCATGGCAACGTTAAGAGGGGTGGACTTCAACTCCCAGAACTCTTAATGTTGTAAAAATTGAGAAAGATGCTATTCCAGAGTGCAATTCAACACCTTAATTTTCAGACCAGGAGAAAAAACAAAGATGGCAGAACACATCAGGAAAATACGATTATCTTGCAGAGTCTTCCTTCTCCATATTTTATTTACTTTATTTCATTTATTTGTCAATAACTTACAAGATAATAAACATAAGTATAAATATAGGCAATGGGTAACAAATAATTGGGGACAATAGGACAGGGAGGTAGGCATGATTGTGCGCTTATGCCCACCTCTTACATATCTCTTAGGAACGGGTGAGGTCAATAGTGGTTAGTTTGAGGGAAGAGGGGTCGGGGTTTGGGGCATGGCAAGAGTCAAGTAGTGTGTTCCGGGCATTGACCTCTCTATTGCTGAAGTCATACTTTCTGCAATCAAGTTTGAAGTGGTGTACATTGAGTTTATATCTATTATGTGCTCTTGTGTTGTTGCAGTCGAAAGGGAAAAAGTCATTGATTGGTAGTATATTGAAGCAGATCATTTTATAAACTATGCTTAAGTCAAACTGTAGGCGATGTAGTTCTAGGTGATCCAAGCCCAACATCTCAAGCCTGGTGGTGTATAGTATTCTTCTTGTGAAATACTTCTGGACACGCTCAATTGTATTAATGTCCGATATACAGAGTGGATTCCATACAGCTGAGCTGTATTCAGTATCTGTATTCAATATTCATATCTGGGATGCTGATTATCTGAAAAACGTGGCGTTCTTCCTTTGAGGCCTTTCCTTCCTTCACTGCAGGGCTTCCCGCAAAGGTGGAGAATCGTAGCACACAGGCCTTCCAACATTTACCGTACATATTTGGGGTGGGGCTGCTGATATTAGAGACGTGGTTTTTCTCTTTGTCCCAGGCCTTTTCGCTCGCCTCCACTGGAGATCTCCGATGGTCAGATGGTCCTCGGACCAGGCAATTCCCCAACCTTTGTGGAAGTTGGGGCAACTTAACCACGTGGCCATCGCTGTGCCTGACCTGGAAAAAGCCACCGCCCTGTACAGGGATGTGTTACAAGCCCGAGTGAGTGAGGTCCTCCCCCTCCCTGACCACGGGGTCTACACGGTCTTCGTGGAGCTGGGGAACACGAAACTGGAGCTTCTGCACCCCCTGGGAGAAAACAGCCCCATTATAGGTTTCCTGCAGAAAAACAAGGCCGGTGGAATCCATCACATCTGCCTGGAGGTATTTTCTGGGTTTTGTTTCGAACCGAAGAGATAAGATTCTGAGCAAAATCTGCTTTAGAAATGCAGGTAGTCCTTGAATTACAACAGCTCGTCGCTTAGGACCGTTTTTCACACTTGTGACCGTTGCAGCATCCCAACAGTCTCGTGATCAAAATTCAGCTGCTTGGCAAGGGACTCGTATTGATGACCGTTTGCAGTGTCCCTTTTGCCACCTTCAGACAATTGGAGTCAATGGGGAAGCCAGGTTCACTGAAGAACCCTGTTATTAACAAGTGCAGGGATTCATTTCATAATGGGGGCAAGAAAAGGCCGCAAAACGGGGCAAAACTCAACGACTGCCTCCCTAAGCAAGAGAAATGTGGTCACAAGTCAAGGACTACCTGGAGGTGCTTAAAGGAAGGGATCAGGGGGCTTGAGATTCCTACAAATCGACTTTGTTTTTAAGGCAGAGAGGAGAGATGTGGTGGCTCAGCGGCTAAGACGCTGAGCTCGTCGATCAGAAAGGTTGGCGGTTCAAATCCCTAGCATAGCCGCCTAACGGAGTGAGCTCCCAAGCGAGCCGTTCGAAAGCATGTAACAATATGCAAGTCAAAAAATAGGAGCCATTTTGGTGGGAAGGGAATGGCGTTCGGTGCGCCTTCGAAGGCGTTTAGCCCTGCCAGCTAGCTACTTGACCACAGAGACGTGTTCAGACAGCGCTGGCTCTTCTTCTTCGGCTTTGCAACGGAGATGAGCAGCGCCCCCTAGAGTTGGAAACGAGTCACATGAACGTGCAAGGGAACCTTTACCTGTTTAAGGCAGGGAGGGGAGGGAAAAGGGGGTGCAGGGTTCCAGATAGCACGGAAGTATCCATCCAAGCCTTTTCCCTCAATAGCCCTGCGCGTTGAATATTTCTATTTGAGGGACATCTGGGGGCCCAGAAGTTTTCTTGTTTTAAGAAGGCACCCCTCTCTTTCTCACCAATAACTCTTCGAAAACTGATCTTTCTTTGTTTTGCCAGGTGGACGATATCATCAGCGCCATCGAAGAGCTGAAGAAGAAAAAGATCCGTGTTCTGAGCGACAAACCCCAAATCGGTGCTCATGGAAAGCCGGTGGTTTTCCTGCACCCCAAAGACTGCGACGGGGTGCTGGTAGAACTTGAACAAGCCTAGAAGGAGGCTGAATCCATCACACGTGGCAGGAGCTCCCTTAGCCAAGGAGAGACTTGGCACCTCTCTCCTCTCTGTGGCATATATCTGAGGTGCCCCGTTGAGGTGGTGGGGCTCCCAAAAACTTCAGGGCCCCTATTTTGAAGGGGCAGGAACAGGATTGGCAGTGGAAGATTTCCGCTGAGAGATGCTGTTCGTCATCGGGCAGCTTTCGGGGAATATGTACCCCAATAAACCGTCTCACCAGAAATATGGAAACAATATGGAAGCAGAACTTGACATAGAGAATCACAAATGTACAATTAAAAACCAAGGAGAAAAGGATGGGTGTTTTTGAGTGTTTGAGCCAGCTTACCAACACAGGGCAGGGCAGTATTTTTGCAATCCTGGCAACTTTTAAGATGGGTGGACTTCAACTCCCAGAATTCCCCAGCCAGGTACAGTTGCCACGGTTGAGAAACATGCTTTAAGGCAGGGGGTCTCCAACCTTGACAACTTGTTTTCCTGGCTGAGGAACTCTAGGAATTGAAGTCCACAAGTCTTAAAAGTTGTCAAGGTTGGAGTCCCCTGCTTTAAGGCCTGCATTTTCTGTTCCTGCGGGGTATATATTTCCTTAATCACTTGGGTGCTCCAAGATTTTGGTTTTTCCTCTCACTGTTGCAAGTGCAGAGTCTAATTTTACATCCCCTTGAAAGAAACTCTGGAAAATCTCCCATTTGCAAGCGAGAAAAGCAGGAAATTTGTGCAGAAGGCAGCTGTTTTCTTCCTAATTGCTCTGGTATTCCCTTAGGAAAACACTGGAAGCCTTTTTTCCTTTTCGTATTCTGAAGCATCACTTAATAATGAGATGATCGTTTGTTATTGCATGAGCCATTTTGCCCTCCTTTAACAATTGCTCTCAGGCAGCCTCTGTGGTTGCCTTTTTGGTACGCTTGCAAAAATATGGCTATCGGAAGAGAAAAAAGTGTGTGTGTGTGTGTGTGTGTGTGTGTACGCATATGTATACATACAGATATATATATATATATATATATGGAAGAAACAGAGTTTTTAAATCTTTTTTAAAAATTCAGCTGCTAGCCCTAAGAGAATTATTTCTAGGTATTAGAACAGCTCATAATTTCAAATCCTTTGAATAAGCAATGAGCAATTAAAAGCCAGATTTGTTTAACCAGCTAAGAAAAGTGTGTGGCTGCATCAAAACTAGCTGGTAGATTTATTTTTTTAATTTTATTTTTTTGCTGTAATAGAAAACAGCCCTCTTTGTCTCCCTATTTGAATTTTACTTCTTTATTTATTTCGTGTGTGGCATATCATACATGGGCTAGCAATATATATTAACATTTCATCCAGATTAGCAAAACACAAAACATAAATGCTAAAAAGATCGATGTTCAAATACCAATGTTCGGCCAGCTAACCATCCAAACGCAGAATTGTTTATTGGAAGAAAAATCAGATACTGGACTGGTATATTCCCTCAGCTTACAGCCGGTCATGATGTGATCTTAGTTTATTCCAAAACAAGTCCCTGCTTTGCCCTGTATCTGCTACCAATGTAAGTCAGTAGGAAATGACCAATGTTTACAAACAAGAAGTTACTACAAGCTATACAACCAAGCTCCCTAACGTTGCTAAGCCAACATCAAGAACTACGCGTGCAAAATGAATAATTTCACGGGAGACCATAAATAGCAACTAACCACCACTGGAAAGAGTGCTAAAAGCAAGAAAAATGCGTAGCTTTTAAGGAAGAGAAGATGCACTAAGCTAGATTCCTCCCGAGTTTGTTCATCTTAAACATGGACAAAGTGTCGCATGTTTGTGGGGGATTTCTTAATGTTCTGCTAAACCTCTGAGGCTGCAGCAAGATTTTTGCTGTTTAACCGAAGGACAGTCACCCCTATTCTTCGTTCTGAAGCTGAGCAGCTGAATCTGAGCTTAGTAGACCGTGAGCCAATCCTGGGATCAAAAAATAAGCTTCAGGGGAAGAACAGTTGGGTGGATGCAATGCACCATCATCTTCCCTGCTTTCCTTAAGTCCCATCCTTGTATCTTCCAATTACAGGCAGTCCTTGACTTCCAGCCATTCCTTTAGTGGCCAAAGTTGCAATGGCAGTGAAAATAGTGACTTACAACAGGTCCTTGCCCTTACAAACCATCACAGCATTCCCATGGCCACCCGATTGAAATGTGTGTGCTTGGCAACTGGCATATACAGTTATAACGGTTGTAGCCTTCTGGACTCAGGGGACCACCATTTGTCACCTTCCCAGTGGCTTCGCTTAATGATTGTATGACTCACTTAATGCCTGCAGTTATTTGCTTGATAGCCATGGCCAAAAATGTCAGCAAAATGGGCACACCTCATTAAACAATCGCTTTTCTTAGCAATGACAATCCCAATCGCAATTGTCGTAAATCGAGGACTTCAAGGTCAGGAAGACTTTGAACTTTGCAACCTTGGAGACCCCGGTGTCTGGGATATTTTGACCTGGTTTGTCTGCAGTAATAATGCAGCTCCCTTTTTATGCCAGCACCGCCTGGGAGAAATGGAAATTTGAGCAAATTTGATGGCGTATTTTTTTGTTTGTACAGCCCAGTAAAGTGAGCTGTGAGTCAGAGATAATTAGCCATCGGATGACACCAAAAGCTTTTATCCCAATTCAGATAACTGGACTGTAATTTAACATCGGCTGATCCTTACTGAGAGACGTGACCCATTTTTCATTTCTTGCAGTTGTATGGAGAATACCTCTCTAAGAAAACAAAAGCAAAGAAATATAAATATTAATGGATTTCAGATGGGCTATAAATGCAGGCGCCCTGCAGGGCAACAACGTCCTGCAACTTCTCTCTAAACATTGGGTGAAGACTTGTGTTTTTCCCGAAGCTTAATATTCAGAAACCAAAACTTTACTGTTTCCATTATGCCTGTGACTCAATTTTAATTATTTTAGCATGGGGTTTTAGCATCCTTTTTTAAGAAATCGTGAGAAGACCTACCATACCAAACTGGCTTGCAAACCAATAAAACCCATCAAAATAGTTTCAGCTGGCTTGTTTAAGTTTCAAGTGGAAAGAAAAAAATATCAAGTGACACTTCATTAAAAACAGTGCCACCTTTAAATACATTGGCCAATCAGAGTAAAAATAGGAGACCCTCCCAATTCTTCGTTCATCCCTGGCTCCTTTCAATGGGATGCTTTCCTATGCTCCAATAACCTTCCATTGGTTATCTGCTTTTTAATGGGCCATCACATTAACAGCAAAGTATTCCATTCCTTCCCTTAGTTTGATATTTGTCTTTAAAGGGAGTGTAAAACTTTTCTTTTATTGTCCTTTTAATTAAATTTGAACACATTAACTGCACCTTTTCTAGACAATATTATTTTTCTGAAAGGGAGAGAGAGAGAAAGAGAGTGTGAGAGAGAGATACGAAGGAAACATAGTTTTTGCTATAAATTTAGTTTCTGAAAAAAATAAGCTTTCATGGTCTAACTCAGTGTTTTCCAATCATGGCAACTTGAAGAGGTGTGGACTTCAACTCCCAGAATTCCCCAGCCAGCATTGGTAGCTGGGGAATTCTGGGAGTTGAATCCCACACCTCTTCAAGTTCCCGAAGTGGAGAAAATCTGTATCCTAGATGATGGGTCTCGGTTGCCGATTCTGGTTGAGGAAGTCAACTCTCTGTATTTCAAAGCTCACGATTGTTTCATGAAGAAGCACGTACAAAATTTAAAAATATATTTGATCGACCCCTCGAACTTCCTTCCATCCATGAAGATGGGAGAATGTGTGTCAGTTGTACACATCCTAAATCGGGCCACTGAGCCAAAATGTGCCAGAGATGAGTTTTGCATGCTAGGCTGAATTATTCAATACATTGCTCTCCTCAAATGACTGCCAAGCAAGGTAAGTCTCCTTCTGCCTAAAAATAACACGCCTTTGTCATACATGGCTTGGTCACATATGTAACAAGCGCAAACGTCCTATACGTAAATGACATGGGAAACCACAACCATTTTGCTTTCCTTGTGGGGTTTGACTTGTGGTAGGGGGTGGCCTTCCTGTCTTGCAAACAGTCTAAATCAATACTGCAGAAGTAGCTCTGGTCTTACAACGATTCATTTAGTGGCCATTCAGAGTTACAACGGCCCTTAAAAAAAATGACTTCAACTCCCAGAATTCCCCAGTCAGCATGGAATTCTGGGAGTCGAAGTCCACACATCTTTAAAGTGGCCAAAGTTAATTTGCAGACTTGGCAGGGGATTCCCTTGGAGGAGTGTGGAGACCAACCTTCCCCGTCCTGGCTGTGCCTCTTAGGATTTGTAGTCCAACCACATCAGGAGAAGTGACTTCCCTGCCCAATGAGGGTGGGATGGGGGGGAGGTCACCAGGAGTGACCCAAGAAAGGGGCTGCCCCGAGCATCCCAAAGGAGCCTCATTCAAGGTGTCCCCCCCACTCTCCCCACAAGATAAAGGAGGTGCCCATCTTGAAGGAGACCCCGGGGAGTTGAGGAGGAGGAGGAGGAGGAAAACTGGCCAGCAACTCAGCACCTCGGAAAGCGACGTCGGGGGGCTATTTCCTTCCCCTTTCCAATCCTTGATGCCTTGCACCCCCCTTTCCCCTCTTCGGGGGTCTGGTTTGGCTGTTCAGCTCCTGGGGAATGGAGCCCCCCCTCCATGCCAAGGCAGTCTACCGTCCAATTGCTCCCCCTCCGCGAGGCAGGACCGCCCTCCCCCAGCTGCCAATCCGGAGGCCTCCAGGCATCTCCTCCTCCTCCAGCCAACCAGCCCCCCCCTCCCCAACTCCCTCCCGGCAGCCATGCAGGTTCCCGGGCGCGGGGGGCGCTCGCTTGGCGCACTCAGCTTCCCGGGCTAATCGCGGTGCGCGGAGCCGCCGCACAAAGAGCGGGGCTGTCGCTGCTGCTGCCGCCGCTGCTCCGCCTCGGAGTGTATGTGTGTAACCCCCCCCCCCCCACCGCTCGCCCACCGCCGCCCTCCCCGCCCTCGCCTGCCCGGGAGCCGCTCCGAGATCGCGCCCGGCCAGGTAAGCCAGGTGAGGACCGGCAGACAAAGCCCCGGGCATCGCAGGGATGGGGAGGCGAGGCGAGGGGAGTCCGGCGGGCTGGGGGCCGGTGCAGCGGTGCGGCGCCCCCCCCCCCGCCCAGCTCCTCGACGCCCCTCCCTGTGGAGAGAGAGAGAGGAGGGGGCACGGAAGGAGCGATCGGGGGTTGCATTTGAGGCTGGGGTCCTTTTGCAAGGGGAGGGGGGATCCATAGACTTCAGTTCCCCCCCCGCCCCGCCTGCCGCATCAAGGGACCCCCCCCCAGCCAAGCCGTGCGGGCAACCTCCCACCGCCCCCCCCCTCCACGGCCGGAAGACCCCCCCCTCCACCCCACCCCAAAACAACTTCTGAGACTTGGAGGCAGGGAGGAGGCGGGTCGCATCTCCCCCGCCAGGAGGGCTCCAGGCCCTCCTGCATCCCCACTTCCTCCGGGCTGGGGGAGGGAGGGGGGGCTCGGGGCAGCTTGGCGACCCCCAGCAGGAAAGAGCCGAGGGTCCCCCAGAAGCCGCGAATGCAACCGGTGGGCACTTGGCAGAGGTCTTGGGGGGAGGGGGAGGAGGAAGGGGGGGGTCTGGCATATGCAGCCTTAAGCGACCCCCCCTCCTCCTCCTCCTTCCCCGCTGGGTGGGAGAACAATGCCTCAGTTAGGCAGCCCCTGAAGACCCCTCGGGGGGGGCAAACGGGGAGGGGGCGCAGCTTTCCTCTGCCTTTCCTGCCCTGCTCGGAAGGGTCAGAGCCTCGCGGGGGGGATGTGTGAGGAGGGGGCTCCTTGCCTTGCCCCGGTGGTCGCATCCCCTGGCTCCGGGGGCCTAAGCCGAGGGAGCGAGGGTGGGGGGTTCAACCGGGGTCCCCGGAGAGATGGAGCGCCCGGCGGGCTGCTTGGCCAGGCAACCCAGAGACCGACCGAGGTTTTCTCCGCCTGGCACCGGGCGGGCACGGCTATTGTGGGATTGCCAGGCCGGGGTAGGGTGGGGGGGGCGAGAAGGCGAGGCTGGGAGGGAGAGAGAGCTGGAGAGCCTCGCCGTTGTTGCGGGCTGCTCGGAGGGAGGGGGGGAGGAAATGGGGGTCCCTGCACCGCTTCCTCCCTCCCACCACCGCAGTCTCCTTGTTCGGTTCCAGGTTGACCTGGCCTGGCTGTCATCCCTGCTGCCCCGGCCTCCTTGCACGAGTGTTTTCTTGCACGCTCTGCTAGTTTGGGGCTGCTGGGGGGGGGGGGGAGGAATCTGTGGGGCTGCAGCTCTTCGGATGCTGGGGGCCAGGGGAGCAACCCCCCCCTCCTCCCAAGAAGGCCTGGAAGTATAGAGGCACCCCAGGTGCAAACAAACAGAAAAACACCCTGCATGCCCAGCAAGAAGGATTGGGCTGCCCCTCCACCTGTTTTCCAACCATCTCAGGATTGGTGGAGTGGGGGGGGGGGCGTTATTTCTCAGCTTCTGCAGAGGCAATGCTGGTTTTAAAAACTGGGGGGGAGGGGAGGGTAAAAAAAGTGGGGAAGGTGCCCGGTTGTTTTGCTCTGGAAGAAGGGAAAGGTGGGGAAAACCCCCCCCCCGGATATTTAGATGCTGTGGCCCTTGTCTTTCATCTCCCCCCCCTTTTTTTCCTTTCCCCCAAGTTTTCCTTGTCTTCACTCCCCTTCCCCCCCCCCCCCGAATAGAAATAAGAATAAAATAGAATGAATAATAAAATATAGAATGAGAAGAGAATTAGAATGGAATAGATATTGGAATGAAGGAATGGAACAGAGAATAGAATGGAATAGAATAGAATAGAATAGAATAGAATAGAATAGATATTGGAATGAAGGAATGGAACAGAGAATAGAATAGAACAGAATAGAATAGAATAGATATTGGAATGAAGGAATGGAACAGAGAATAGAATAGAATAGAATAGAATAGAATAGAATAGAATAGAATAGAATAGATATTGGAATGAAGGAATGGAACAGAGAATAGAATAGAATAAGAATAGAATAGATATTGGAATGAAGGAATGGAACAGAGAATAGAATAGAATAGAATAGAATAGAATAGAATAGAATAGAATAGAATAGAATAGAATAGAATAGAATAGAAATTGGAATGAAGGAATGGAACAGAGAATAGAATGGAATAGAATAGAATAGAATAGAAATTGGAATGAAGGAATGGAACAGAGAATAGAATAGAATAGAATAGATATTGGAATGAAGGTATGGAACAGAGAATAGAATGGAATAGAATAGAATAGAATAGAATAGAAATTGGAACGAAGGAATGGAACAGAGAATAGAATAGAACAGAATAGAATAGAATAGATATTGGAATGAAGGAATGGAACACAGAATAGAATAGAATAGAATAGAATAGAATAGAATAGAATAGAATAGAATAGATATTGGAATGAAGGAATGGAACAGAGAATAGAATAGAATAAGAATAGAATAGATATTGGAATGAAGGAATGGAACAGAGAATAGAATAGAATAGAATAGATATTGGAATGAAGGAATGGAACAGAGAATAGAATAGAATAAGAATAGAATAGATATTGGAATGAAGGAATGGAACAGAGAATAGAATAGAATAGAATAGAATAGAATAGAATAGAATAGAATAGAATAGATATTGGAATGAAGGAATGGAACAGAGAATAGAATAGAACAGAATAGAATAGAATAGAATAGATATTGGAATGAAGGAATGGAACAGAGAATAGAATAGAATAGAATAGAATAGAATAGAATAGAATAGAAGGAATGGAACAGAGAATAGAATAGAATAGATATTGGAATGAAGGAATGGGACAGAGAATAGAATAGAATAGAATAAGAATAGAATAGATATTGGAATGAAGGAATGGAATAGAGAATAGAATGGAATGGAATAGAATGGAATGGAATGGAATAGAAGAGAAGAGAAGGGAAGAGAATAGAATGGAACCTTGGAGGTCTTCTAGTCCATCCCCCTGCTCAAGCAGGGAGACCAGAGTGTCTAGTCTCTTCTCAAAAACCTCCAGGGATGGAGCACCCATGGGGAAAAAAAAACCCTTAAAACCTTTGAAAGCCTTTTGATCGAGTTTTGCCTCCCGTCGTAATGAGGTCTGTAGGGAGGAAGGCTCAATTAAAATTCTCCGCTTCTGTTTTTTTCATGGGGTAAACAGTGTGACAAATTATAACCTAGGTGTTCTCCTTCCCTCTCTCCTCCTCTCGTCCCCCCCCCACTCCCCTTTTTCCCACTAAGTGGGTTCTGACTGGATGGTTCTCCCCAATCCGGGCCAGGGGTCTAAGGGGCATCACTTCCCTTCCCCAGTTCTGCTCTTAATGCTAAATTGAGGAAAACAGTAGGAAGGCTTAAATGGCTGGCAAAAACGTGCTGTGCGCTTATAAATGTATTTCACTTTAGTGTTTTAGAGCCTCTGGCATTTGCAACTTGGAAATCATCCCGCTGCTTGTATTTGTGTACTGAGGGGATTCTGTGCCACTTGCATGATCATCCTTGCATTGCAAAAAAAAAAAAAAAAAAAAAACACCCAAAAACACCTATATGCATTTCTTTTGCATCCAAATACATGCACAAGTTGAGATGGGATGCTTGGTAGAGCCAGCTCCCAAATCCAGCTGGCCCCACAGTGGGTTAGATCTGTCTTCCCATTGCTCCATCCTGATGGCCTTTGGATCAAAATGTAAAATAGACTTATTGTTGTTATTGTTATTATTATTATTATCATTGTTGTTATTTTTATTGTTATTATTATTGCTATTATTCAGAATGCAGTTAGCAACGAAGGGCCTTGCTTGCCAGGAAAATTGTACAGCGTTTGGATTTAATTCTAGGCACACATAATGCTGTAAGCTTCGCAGAGTCATTTCTTTATTAAATGGGCAGCCAATGAATTTAATAAATAAATACAGGTAGTCCTTGACTTATAACAGTTCTTTTAGCAACTGTTCAAAGTTACAAGGGCACTGATATATAGTATTTCCTATATTATTATTATTATTATTATTATTATTATTATTATTATTATTATTATTATTATTATTATTATTAACATGCTCTGATGCTAAGGAGTTCTACTCCCGCTCCCCACCTGAAAAGAAATCTCTTCCAAATGCAAAACACAAGCAGAGGAGTTTCAGTTTCAGACCACCAAGCAGCTTTAGTACAGAACAGTTGAGCTAAGCCCCGCCCAGGCTCCTTGCTGTCTCCTTGCTCACACAACAAATACTGTTTCAGTTTCCAAACAGCCCTCAACTCTCTCACACACTGACAGGACGCTAGCCAGATGAACACCAATGGATGCTGGTAGGCGGAGGCAGAATTCACCCCTCCCCCCTTATTTTCCTCCCCAAAAACTAAGCCCTACCACATAGTTTCATAGTGAAGCAGGGGTATCCAGCTAGTCTGGGTTCAGACTCATTTCTACCCTAATTTGTCCCAAGTGTCAACTGTGTTTCCATTGTGCGAACAAGGAAACGGAGAGTGCATCTCCCCGAGTATCACAGAAGACGGGTGGGATAAACGAGTCGCAGAATCTGGCAGGCTGGTCCCAAAAACAGCTTGCAATGGAGGAGAAATTATTCCCTTGATTCGTGACACAGGAGACTGTGGACTCACTCCAAAGATGTGCTAGTTTGAGCATCGCCTGGTCCAGTGAATTCCACTCTTATCCCGAGTCCTCTTCCCTACTTTTAAAGCATTTATTATGCCAACAGTTGCACTGAACATACGTTGATGACACCGCTAAAAAAATGTCATAATACAGCTCTAAAACAGGGTGCTCCTCTTAAAGTGGCCAAGGTTGAGAAACGGTGCTGTATAGAAATACCATGCAGCAGAAAACTCCTTTGGCACCCTCCAAGAATGGATGCACCCCAATAAATTTAGAGAAAGGCAGATTGTGTGCAGTTCCAGGAAGCCAAGGACAGGCCCCCTCATGGCCCTACCCTCTCCCCTTCCTCCCCCCTCCCCCGGCATCTGAGTTGCCTGTGGGCCCAGAGCAGCTCTTTCCAAAAGTAAGACAGCAAGCCAATGGGCGAAAGATGCTTCATTTTACGTCCGTTTGAGCTGCCCCCTCTTTCCACAAAGTCTTCCAGGAAACAAAATAGGTTGCTTGCATTCTGAGGTTTGGCCCTATTATCTACCTGGCGCTCAATTTCTGGAGTAATACATGTCTCCTTTCCAATTAAGGTGTTGTTGTGATTAAACAGTATTGTTCCGGAGTGGCAGACATGGTTGCGGTCGGGTTTGGCAATGCTTGCACTAGTATTAGTGCAAAAGCTCGGAGAGAGAGAGAGAGAGAGAAGGAGAGAGAGAGAGAAAGAGAGAGAGAGAGAGAGAGAAGGAGAGAGAGAGAGAAAGAAAGAAAGAAAGAAAGAAAGAAAGAAAGAAAGAAAGAAAGAAAGAAAGAGACAGAGAAAGAAAGAAGAAAGAAAGAAAGAAAGAAAGAGAGAGAGAGAGAGAGAGAGAAAGAAAGAAAGAGAGAGAGAGAAGGAGACAGAGAGGGAAAGAAACAGAGAAAGAGAGAAAGAAAGAGAGAGAGAGGAGACAGAGAGGGAAAGAGACAGAGAAAGAAAGAAGAAAGAAAGAGAGAGAGAGAGAAGGAGAGAGAGAGAAGGAGACAGAGAGGGAAAGAGAGAGAGAGAGAGAGTGAGAAGTGGTTGAAGTGCAGCTAAGTGGCCGATCGAAGGTGCCATTGATTGACAGGATCAAGGAGCAGGTGAAGAGAGTGGATTTGTCCATCATAGAAGAGGGGTGGGACCATGGATCACTCCCTTCAATAACAGTTCATTTCCGACTTTCGACCACAATGACATGATGGTGTTTCCGTTGCTAAGCAAGACGGTTGTTAAGTGAACTGTAGCTGATTTGAGAGCTGGTTTTGCTGCGCTTGTTGAGGCATCTCTGCAAATCATTAAGTGAATTGTTCGTTAAGTGAATCCAGCTTTCTCCATTGAGTTGTTGGAAGTTCGCAAATGACAATCACGGAAATACTCGCCGGATCCAAGCGCTTGAATTTTGATCGTGGGACGTCCATGTTGTAAGGGCAAGGACTGATCGCCCATCCGTCCCTTTTTTCAGCGCTGTTGTAACTTTGGAATGAAAGGGACTATCTCTGTTGGGCTAAAGGATTGTGCTCTGTTTTCATTTGAATGACCAGCCGTCGTTTTTCATTGGGTTAAGTGATGCGTGCTGGCCTGTCGTTCAGGTGAAAAATACCCTGTCAAGTTTGTTTTTTGAAAGATCATGAAAAATCATTTGATGGAGGGCACAGAATGAGGTGCCTTAAATCTGCCCAGGGCCGAGAGCCTCTCCCTCCGTGTCACACAAAAGCCTGATGTCCTCTGGAGAAAGACCAGGCATCACGACCCGAAGACCTTCAAGGGCACCAAGTTAGAGCTAAACTGAAGCTGTTTTGCAGTTTGGGTCATGTGAAATACGGCCAGTGGGGAAGTGGGGTTGCAAATGTGCTTCCTGCAAATTAAGGCACATTAGTCGACCCATTGATTCTCTTCCTAGCTTGCTCCTTCCCGTCAATGTTTCCGAGGCTGCAGCATAAACTCTGAAGATAAGATGGTGGGCGGCCTGGACAATTAGAGAAGTTGGTGGAAGTGACTCTTTTGCAAGGACGTAATTCAAGGTTTGAACAATATCCAAAGGAAGGGCGTTATTTCTTCCCCAAGATTTGGGAATTATCTGATAATATTATATTTGTTTAATAGTGGAATCCTGCGTGTCTGTACTTGGAGGTGAAGCCCCCTGAATATTGAATGAGGGGCTGCAGCCTCCTGACAATGGAATACCAAGGTTGTCCTTTTGTTTTTTGAGTCAGGGTCTCCAACCTTGGCCACTAGTGGACTTCAACTCCCAGAATCCCCCCAGCCAGCAACCAGGTCTTAAAGTGGCCAAGGTTGGACACCCCTGTTTTAAGTAACGCCGCTTCAGGATTGAAGCTGGGACTTTTGCAAACTGAGCAAGGACTTCTCCTGGGGTTGGGGCTGCCTTTTCCTGAAACGGGTAGCTGATTAAATCCTCTGCCATCCAGAGAAGACCCTGGCAGGTTTACAGATCCGAGTCTTCCAGCTAGAAGATCTGAAGCTGTTGCTACTCACCAACCAAGCTGGAGAAATGGCAATAGTTAGTTATTAATGATTTGGTGTGAAGAATAGAATGCAAGGAACAATTAAGTGGAAACTAGAATAAGAGTGAAATGCTAGAGTAATGTTAGGATTAACCAAGGAAGGAAGGAAGGAAGGAAGGAAGATGGGGAGAGAGACAGGGGTGGGATTCTACCGGTTCGCACCTATTCACTAGAACCGGTTGTTAACATTCTAAGCAGTTCGGAGAACTGGCTGTTAGAAGAAATTACTGGGCTAATCCTGTAAGGAAGGCAGGAAGGAAACATTCTGGTGTTGCTTACAAAAACTGCCTCTCCGTTAACCCTTATTACATTCTTAGCAAGACTAGACTTCCTGTCTCAGGAACTTCTCTGGAGTTTTTTCCCACTCCTTTGCTGGTACTTTGCTTGTGTAGAGTGACCATTCAAAGTTACAATGGCACTGAAAAAAGTGACTTATGACCCTTTTTCACACTTATGACTATTGCCGCATCCCCACAGTCATGAGAGGCCAGGCAAGGAGATATGCATGCTTCGATGTGAGTGATATTGAGTTGGATACACCTAGCCAATAACATGACCACCAAGCCACGCCCACCACCTAAGCCACACCCACAGAACTGGTTGTTAAAAAATTAGAATCCCACCCCTGGAGAGAGAGGGAGGGAGGGAGGGAGGAGGTTTCGCATGCAATGCAGCATGCTGGTGTCTCTTCCCCATAAAAAAACACCCCAAATATTTAGATGGGCCAGCAGAACAGACATACAGTGGGGGTGAGATGGGATGGAAGGGTAAGCATTGAATCTTGTGTGGGAGCTAATTCAGCCTCCCCCTCCCCCCCCTTAAAAAGCAGGCAGATAATCAATGGGAGGTTTTCAGAGGGGCTTGGTTTATATTTTGCCTCAATGTCAGATAAGCGACTTGATGCTTAAGCCTTTAGGGGTGCTTCCTCCTCTCTTCGTGCGTGCGTGTGTGTGAAAAAATGGAAAACAAAGGCAGACTTGCTGGCAGAGATGGCCTCTGTGTGTGTGTGTGTGTGTGTGTGTGTGTGTGTGTACATGACACGGAAAGAGCTTTCTTCCTTTCCCCAGGGGTCTTTTGCCAACACACACACACACACACCCCTCCTCTTTGCACCTGCTTCCCATCACAACAAGATCCTCGGCTTTTACCCCAGCTGGGTTTCCAGTCCCGACATTTGATTAAGGAAATCTGCAGGTCAGGGACAAAAAAACGGGTTCCCCATTTGGATGCAATTCCTTCTTCTTCCTTCGGCTTCGCTTTATTTCCACTTTTAATCAAAAGCTTTGTGCCCCTTAATTCGCTTTCGATCGAGGCTTGCAAAGGAGGGTCCATGCCACGGGCAACATTTTTCAGGGCCCTTGGAATTTGGAGCAGTCGCTAAACAAAGCCAGGACCCACCTGTACAATTTGCAACAATCATTTTGTCCAGCACTCCAATCTTCCTGCTTTTCTCTTTTGGGGGGTGGAGATCAAAGCAAAATAGCAGCAAATGTAAGCAGCAAAAGGCCTACAATGCTTTAAAGAGAGAGAATTCTGCTGGTGCTTTAATCAATTCCTTGGTTTCCAAGTCACATAAGAACAGATTTTGCAGCCCTTTTCTTTCTTGAAAATGCAGATTTTATTAAAACAACACACACACACACACACACACACATATATAAAGGAAAGGAAAGAAATAGGCCTGCTGTGTTGGGAGTGTAAAAACCAGCAAATGCTATGTCTGGTTTTTCATACGCTGGCTGTGTTTAGATTCTCATATATGCAGCTTAAGTCCCATTTCACAGGAATAGTACAATTTCTACGAGGGGATATATGGATCACACACACACACACACACAATCATCTGCTTTGGATGAGGCTTTATGCACTTGTCAAAAGGAGCGATGCATTTGGTCTTTTTTTTTTTTTTAATACTTTGGCATTACACTAGATAGGTCTCTCCATTAGGACATATTTGATGGGAATTTTTCTGGCCATGTTGCCCCCCCCCCCGACTCCCCCTCCCCTCCGTTCAATGTAACTGGAGCCATCTGCTAACAGCTGAACTGATTAGAAATGCTTCCAACCCCAAAAACATTCTTACAATTATTTAACTCCTGGGAGGAATAGCGATGCTTCAAGTCCTCTCTCTGGCAGTGAAGAAAAAAAAAATCATTTCAATCCATTTGTGTGGTTGGGAAGAACCTGGAATGAACAAATTGAGCTGGCATGGCGAGATCTCGGAACAATTTGCTTGGATCAGGGTGATCACTTCCTAGAAAGGGAGGGAGGGAGGAAATAAGGGAGGGAGAGAGGTAAGGAAGGAAAGAAGGAAAGAAAGAAGGAAGGAAAGGGAAGGAAGGAGGGAGGGATGGAGAAGAGGGAGAGAGGGAAGGAAAGGAAAGAAGGAAGGAAGGAAGGAGGGAGGGAGGGGTGGAGAAGAGGGAGAGAGAAAGGAAGGGAGGAAGGAGGGAGGAAGGGAGGAAGGAAAGAAGAAAGGAGAGGGAGGGATGGAGAAGAGGGAGAGAGAAGGAAAGGAAGGAAGGAAGGAAAGAAGGAGAGTTGCATCAACCCCCCCTTGGCCCTAAAAGAGTGGAAACAGTGAGAAAGAAACTCAACATTCCTTGCCTTGATTCTCTTGCGTATCATAGAAGGCAAAGAAACATGGCAAGACTTTTAGCTTCTCTGTGTCATACCCTGCAACAATAAAGGATGGTCCCAGGAGCATTTGTGGGGGCTGTGGCCTGATTTGGCAACGGAGCTGACATCCTCTCCCAGGGGAAGGCTGTCTCCCGTAGTTGGTGGGTTGCTGATGAGTAAGGAAGTTCATAGGCCTTTGACAGGCTGTGTGAATGATGCAGATCCAGACCCTCGTTATGCAACCCATCCTCTCTGCACGTGGGCCAGAGAATGCAATGGGGAGGAACCCTCTGGATTCTGAGGTGGTGGAACTCCATGGCCCCCTGAACAACTCTTGGTATCCAGTGTGAGTAGAGTTGCAAGATCAGAGGTGTCCCTCAGAAGCCAAGTCTGAAAGCCATACCACAAGCATCAGGACCTCATTTCCAAGGGTGCACGGCGGCGCTTTTACCTTCTCGGTCTCTTCCCAGGACCCCTTTGTGCATGTCCTAGAAGCTGGAGCATGAAGAGCCAATCCATGGTGGACCTCTATCTGGAAAAGCCAATCTCAATCCGATCTGCCACTTCCCTGTCTTTCCTCAGCAACAGTCATCTTTTAGGGAGTGTGTCTGTGGGTGTGTTTGCGTGTTTGTGTGCACGCTCTGATTTCGGCCTTTATCGAATCATTTCAGAGAAAGAGTTGGGGTGAGATATATTGCCTGGGCCTTCACTGCTGGGTCTGGACGTTTAGGGAGATTACGGAGACAGCAGGATTTAGAATCTGCCAAGGCAACATTTGCATGGTATCGCTGGGGAACAGTCCTTTATAAATCCTCATCTTTCCAACGTTAAGCTTTTATTTTATTTTTTTCCCCCCTCATGGAGCTGAATCGTAATTTTCTCCTACCATTTCTGGCAATTCAAAAATTCTTAACATTGTGGATTTTTAATCTCAACTGGACAGGAGAAGGGAGGGAAACTCATCAGTATTAGGCGGTGCTGAACGGCCACTTTCTCTTCTGAAATGACTCCAATCCATCCATCAAAATAGAGCTGGAAGGGGACCTTGGAGGTCTTCTAGTCCAACCCACTGCTCAAGCAGGAGACTTTATACCATTTCAGACAAGTCTCTCCAAAAAGTGAGATGAAGAAGTGGTCCCTCTCTGGATGGCATTTCTGCTTCCTCTTTGAAGGACAGAGCAAGCAGCTGGTCCAGAAAGAGCGAATTGGAGTAGCAGATTTGATTCCACTTACTCACTGGAGGAGCAATCTGTGGATGAACTGCTGTGGCCAATGTCTCCACCATCCACCATGCTTGAAAGTCAAGAGGCTTTGTGGTCCAGACTCAGCTGTACCCCAATTCATCTCAGCAGCACTATATGTTCTCAGGAATAAGTTCCTGCTGAGGTATCTTAAAATAAAGAAATTGTTCTTGCGTTTTAAAATATATACAGATGAGAAAAAGTCATTTTAACCTTGAAACAGAGTGGTTCATGCCTGGAATGCACTACCTGACTCTGTTGTTACATCCTCTAACCCCCCCCCCCCCACTCCTTTAACCTTAAACTATCCACTATTGACCTCACCCCATTCCTAAGAGGTCTGTAAGGGGCATATATATAAGTGCACCATGGTGCCTACCAGCCCTGTCCTATTGTCCCTATTTATTCGTACCTATTTCCTGCATTCATAGTCATGTTTATTCTTATACCTATTATCTTGTAAGCGATTGACAAATCAAATCAATAAATAAAATTGAAACGCCAGCAAAGTGGGGACTTGTAGTGGGGCCTGGATGGCAGCAGAACCTGTAGGTACTCCTGAGATACTGAGATACACAAAGGAGAAGGTCAACATTTCCAGATGTAGACATGTTTCCCTCTTAATTTGTCTATCTTTCGTTGAATCTGCTGTCTCAAGGGAGTGGGGTGTAGCAGTGAAAGTTCTAGACAACTGTCTTGCCATGCAAGTTGCCAGGGGTTTAGGCTTGTCTTCCAGCCCAACCTACCCAAGAAAACCATCTTAGAAGACAGGGCAAAGCAGGTCTGCCTTGTGGCCAAAGGAAACACCCCCAAACTAGGGGTTCAGCATGACTCAAGGGTGCAACCCCCCCCCACCTCCTCAAAACTAAGAAAAGCATGCAGAGTTTCTTCTAACCCATTTCCTTTATTGTTCCTCACCGCTAGGCAGAAATCATGCCAAATTAAAGCACATCATTCAAAATATACTCTGAGCACTGATAGGAGAGCATCTTTGTTGCTCAGGGCTGAACGGGTGGGCTCCTTTGGTGTTCTCTGAGCTCTGTGGTTTTCTTGCAGACATTTCACAACCAAACTAGGTAACATCCTCAGTGCATCATCAGTGAGGATGTTACCTAGTTTGGTCATGAAATATTTGTAAGAAAACTCAGAAAGCACCAAGGAATCTGCTGTCGTTGTCTCCTCCTCCTCCTCCTCCTCTTTTGCACTTCTTTTCTCCACTCTGCAATCTCCACACCCTTCTTGTACAGATGATGTTAGCTAGCTGGGTCATGAAACACCTGCAACTCTGTGAGCACCAAGGAGTCCACACTCTGGGAATCTGTAGGGAGGAGCTATCTTAGCTCCCTGTTGCCCAACCAAACTTAGCTGTCTCTTGACCCTCTGGAACGCAGCCCCTCCTTCCCTTCGGGGAATCCAGACTACATTCCACCACAGGGGAAGGAACGTGGTTTGGCCAACAGGGGTCTAGATCTACCAGAAGATCTGTGATTACGTTAAGTAGCTGAATTGCTCCATGGCAGATATACAGTCTCTGTCATTCTCCTGCCCTTTGGGGTCAGCTGGGATGTGTGTTTATGTGTGGCATTTCTTGACCCCCGAGGTATTATATATCTGAGGGTAAGGGAAAGCTCTTCCCAAGAGCAGCGTGGGATAAATCTCCTTTGTCACGGAGACCTGACACCTTCCCTTCCAAAATAAATGATGAAGAGCTTCAATCTGCAGGCAGGGAAGTCTCGTTTGCATGACAAATTGGAGCCCCTTCCCAGCCCAGCACCCTCTCCATTCCCCCTCAAAGGGCTTTGAAGCAACAACTCCTTGTAAATCTTAACAGACTCTAATAATATAACAGATGATGCATAGATTAGAGCTGGTGGAGGAGAGCTACAGAAGGGGTGGTGTGTGTGTGTGTGTATCTCCATCTGTTTGTATATGTGTGCAGCCCCCTTTCTCTTGTTCTATATAAGTAGTCCTAGATTATGACCACATTTCTGTAAGCCCAATTTCCATTGTAAGTCAAGTTGGAGTTGATTTTACAACCATTTTTATAGTGGTGATTCAGCACCCACCCAAATGGGTGAATTTTGCCAGAATTGGCAGAAAAGATTACAAATCAGAGAGCCAGCTTGCAATTGGATGACTACAAGATGCTGCAACCAATTGTATCTGAGAGTTGGTTGCCAAGTTGTTGAATTGTGAGCACATAACCACAAAGAAAGTGCAACGGTTGTATGTGTGCGTACAGGTCATTTTTCCCCAAGTCCATTGTAACTTTCCACTGTCATTCAACCAATTGGTCATAGATCAAGGATTACCTGCACAATATTTGGAGATGGGTAGATAGGGAAGGAGCGTGCTGCCTTGAGAATTCTGGGAGTTGAAGTCCACATGTCTTCAGGTTGATAAAGTTGGGAAACACTACTCTACAAGGGACACAATAGTACCTGCTCTGTTCTCCTTACTGGAACCAGCCCTGCGAGTAATAACGATTAAAGTCTGCCAATTGGTATTGACACAGTTGTAGATGGCAAACTAGTTTGAGGGAGGAATGAATTTCAGGTTGTTTGGCTCACATACAGTTGAATCTTCTGGAGTTTATGCTGAGCTGACAACCTGGGTCACCATGGGCCATATTGGTGGGGTGATTTTTGCTTACATTCATCTGCTTATATTCAACGCAACTTGCTGGCTTTGGGTAAAAAGCTCACCCCTGTTTAACTAGTCTGGTGGTGATTGCAATTCATCTGGGTTTCTGAAACCAGGTTTCCTGGCTCCTCTGCTTCATAATAAAAGTTAGAGGTTTTGGGGAGATCTTGAGAGAATTGGGGGATTCCTATCCATGTGAAACAAGGAAGAGGCCTGAAAATCAGAATGAATGAGTAATGTATTAGTTTTATCAGCACGCAGAGAGTTTAGTGCTGCATTAAGCTATTTCTTTGCTTCATTATGCTTGTCGATCACCGTATTGCGAGTTAAATTCTCTTCTCTCATCTGCAACAGGAATACCTTCTCATTCTGCTTCTCTGAAGCCAGGGGAGTGTTTGGAGTAACTGCAGCACTGAGGTGCATATTTTAATTTTTTTTCAAGCTGGTCTTGAAATCTTTTTGGCATCTTCTGCCCCTTCAAAACATCAGATTAAAAAAACTGAGCAGAAGAAAGCAGAGATGAGAAGAAAAACTGAGAACACCTGTCCAGATTCGCTTTCTACAGGGGGCAAAAAGGCTACAACATGGACTGAGCTGAGATGTGTGGCCCAGCTCACTCTGGATGACTTGGAAAAGGGTGTGTTGTGAAGTGTTGGTGTGTGTTGCATTGTGAAGTTGGGGGAAGGAAGAGGAACAGATGGGGGAAAGTCATCCCAGGGTGTGGGTGATGAAGCTTTAGTGCAAATTGGGGGAGTGTGGAGATTAAAACTTTTTAGATGGTGGTCCATCAAATAGTTGAAGTTTCTCCAAGTTAATGGCCAGTCCTTGAGAAGCTGCAGGGACAGCTGTGACTTGCAAGCTGGCTTCCTAATCCCTTTCTTCTTTCTGGTCAGAAACACTCATTTTTCTTGCAATTTTTTTTCCTCTTGAAACTCGAGACACGCTGGGCGATACCCAATTCTCCAGGCTCCATTTCCTCCCCCCCCCCCCACTTCCAAATCATGGCAGAAGCTTGGAGTTTTCTTCTCCCAGCCCCTCTCTGGCAATCTTTGCTGGAAAACGCTTTGCCGACTGCCAATGCAGCCCTTCCTTCCACCGTTGGCTGGCCAACCTCTTGGCAGATCTGGAGAGCCACTTATTCATTCAGAAAGCGTGAATTTAGCTTCCAGATACTTCTGCAAGACAACAAGGCAGCATGCTGGGTGGCTGCTGAAATGGATGCTGAACCCCCAACTTTGCTGCGTCTCTGCTGGAAGTGGGTTTCTGCCTGGGATCTTCCACCTGGTCTTGCCCTTTGGTTCTGTTGGAGCACATCTGCTTCTCGCCATCATCTCAAAAGAGGGACCCCAGGTATGTGATGCTCCTCCCCACCCTCTGGGGGAGGCCGCAAAGACCATCTGCTGTATTTGCAGATCCTTCTACTGCAAGGTGTTGGCAGGAAGTTAAACACAGCAGGGGAGTGAGAATTGATAGGGGGCTGGGAGGGAACCCCCTCCCATATATATTTAGGCTTAGATTTGTTTAGGGGTGTTGTTTCAAGATTTTCTGCCAGGCCTTGTGTGAGGGGGGAATCTTGGGAAAGTGAAAAAGGATGTCTTGTGTGGGGTTGGGCCTTTGTTTTATTTGACTACCATCTTTAAGTTCACCAAACAGAGGTAGGTCCAGAGTTGTGATTCATGAAATCGAGTCCTTTACTGATGACCCGTATTCTGCAACCTGTTTAATTTCAACACCTGGAATTCTAGGCAGCAAAGGAACTAGAGTAGCTAGCAAACACCTTCCCATCTTTTAATACAGTGTTTCTCCCCTTGGCAAATTTAAGATGTGTAGGCTTCAACTCCCAGCATTCTGGCTCCAGCAGTATTGAAGTCCATACATCTTAAGGGGGTTGCCAGATGTAGGGGAAGGATTGGCAGAGGCAGGGGAGGGGGTGAAAAGGGGGATCCGCCTAAAATCCCTATGTGGCCACAAATGAACTAACTCCAACTTCCCTTGACTGCCATTGACCCTGATCTAACTCTAACCAGGTGCTGGTTAGGTGAGAAGATTCCTGTGCAAAGGCTTTTAGCAATAAAGTAGTCAAATTGAACTTCCCCACCTGGACCTGGTCTGGTGTACCTGGCACCAAAGTTGAGGAACATTGCCTCCTCAAATCTAAACCCACAATGCATTGACTACAGATATATTTTGCCCCAAAGCAACAAGCTGGCCAAACATCTTGACGATCTGGTCAAAACCAGTCAATAGGCATTCTTGTTTTAAAGATAAGGAAAACCAAGACTGAGAAACCAATAAGGAGCACACAAGTAGCCATGCCAAGGGCCATGAGGGCATTGGTGAGAGTTTGTGCACAGGAGCGATTTTTCTTCCCCAATCTTAATCTTGCTCGCAAAATCCACCTTTCACCAAATGATGGATGCCTTCTCTTGGGTCTTCCTAAAATCTCCTCAACTGGCTCTGGCTAGACAAAGAACACAGAATAATAAGATTGGAAGGGACCTTGGAGGTCTTCTAGTCCAACCCTCTGCTTAAGCAGGAGACCCTATACCATTTCAGAGAAATGGTTATCCAACCTCTTCTTAAAAGCCTCCAGTGTTGGAGCATTTACATCTTCTAAAGGAAAATGGCTCTCCTGGTTGATTGTTCTCCCTGTCAGGAAATTTCTTCTTAGTTTTATCTTGACTCTCTTCTTGGTTGGTTTCCATCCATTGGTTCTTGTCCTGCCTTCAGGTGCGTTGGAGAAGAGCTTGACCCCCTCGTCTTTTTAGGAGCCCCTCAAGTATTGGAACACTTGCTATCGTTCCCATTAACGTCCTCTGTTTTTAATGGGAATGGACAGGATCGGGTTCTTAAACCTTCCCTTGCTTATTTAAGTCTCGCCTGATAGGATCTATTGGGTCGGATGGAAGACTAGCAAGGCGGTGCCTTTTGATCCTATTTAGAATTGGCAGCTGCTCTTCAGTCGGCTAATGGTGAGTATTGATTGCACTTTAGAAAATCTTCGAATGCGGTTGGGGGAAGGATCAAAGGGAGCTTTGAGGAACCTCAACACAGGTGAGAACTTCCTGTAATATCCTGCCCTAATCCCTTGATGTATTTCAGTTCTTTATTTTTGTTCATTTCCCTCCTTTCAGTTTTTGCTGATGCTTCGTGCCATGAGCCAAATAGTTCAAGAATGTCAGTCTCTTTCCCGTAGGTGGGAAAGCTGTAAGCGCAGGGATATTTTTCCCCCCCCAGCCAATTAGAAATTTTTCTAATAATTTGGAATATTGGGTGGTTGAACTCAATGCCTGGCTGAATGGATCTTTCAGGCTTGGGGATGGGAAATCCAAGTGGTTATTTTGATCCCACCACTAGTAAGAATGATGGAAATGGAACCAGGACAAGATAAATTTGATAGTCTGGACCAGGGGTCCCCAACCTTGTCTACTTTAAAAAGCTGGCTGAGGAACTCTGGGAGTTGAAGTCCACAAGTCTTAAAGTTGCCAAGGTTGGAGACCCCCGGTCTAGAACAATGTTTCAACATCTCACATATTTTAAAATGTGTGGACTTCAGCTCCCAGAATTTAAATCCAATGTATATTGAAAAAAAATGGACAACCATTTGTCCAAGATAGAGTAAGGACTCCTGTTTTGGGCAGGGGGTTGGAATAGATGGCCTCCAAAGTCCCTCCCAGTCCTACGATTCCATGTATTGCCCACTCGTAGGAGTCCAGAATCCCTTTCTCTGTCCTCCTCTTAAACTATTAAGGAACCAAAGCTCGCCTTCCAATCCGTTTTTCCAAAACAAGGTTATGTAAAGATCTGTTTATCCTTACAAATCGCCCTTGTGAAGACGTGCTAAAGAGAATGCACCCAAAGTATTCCTGCGCCGAGAGTGTGACATTGCACCTTTCCGAAGCGGAGTCATTTCAAGGTTCTTTACCTTGACTCGATGTTATGTGTTTTCAGCTAAAGTTGGACGTTCGGATACGTTGTGCTAATCTGCAAATACATTCCCACTTATTTGGTTGTATAAAATGATTAGGCAATCAGCCTAAGTGGTTTGGCTGAAGCTTTTCACAGTGATGTCTCCGTTTAAATTATAATATTAATAACACTGGCTGTGGAATTCTGGGAATTGAAGCCCAAACATCTTAAAAGTTGCCAAAGTTGAGAAATATTGCTGTGGAGTCAGGAGTCTGCAAACAGGATGCTTATATATTTAATTTATTACATTTATATGTCGCCTAGCTCTCTGTGACTCCAGATGGTTACTTCTTCAACCAAAACAAATCAAGGAAAAGTCAATATGGCTATTCTTTTCCTTGTCAGCTAGATCTCTGAATGCAAGCCTTTTTAATTAATGCAATAGTATTCAATTATCTAGCATAGTCAGAAATGTTAAAGTCGTGACACAGATATCCTCCCTCAATAAAAGCTGCAGTTAGTCCTCGACATACAACCATTGACTTAACAACTGTTCAATGTTATAACATTGCTGGAAAAAGTGACTTGCAACCACATTATTGCAGTTACATCCTCAGAATTTGGATCCTTGGCAACTGGTACCGATTTATGGCCTGTTCAGCATCCCAAGGTCACATGATTCCCTTCTGCCACGGACCTTAAAAACAGTGGCAAAAAGGTTAAAAAATCAGAGGCGGCTCATTTAATGACTACATTCACTTAACAATGAACGTCCCAGTCCCAACTGCAATTGTAAATTGCCCCAATTACTGTGATATTAGTCTTGCCCTCTTGACCCTGCCCCAAAGAATTCTGGGGCTGGTAGTTTGAGGAGAACCATCCCTCTTGATCTCTGAAAAAACACACGTCCTGTTTGAACGCTAGCAAATCCACTCAAGCACGTAGAGAATGTGAGCTGGCCATCCAGGATCTATCTTGGTGTTATTCTAAGTTTAAAACAGTTTTAATTTGTGGGAGGCAAGTTGACAACATTTTGCCTCTTTCTCTGATGCTCCATCCTATTTCTAGTAACTAAACCAGGGTGCCTTCTGGAGGTATTTTCTCCCGTTTGACAGAGACGGATTGATTTTGATCTCTGGTTCTTTGATTGGGGCGTCTCCATTTTTAGGTTCTTTCTGCCCTCGTTAAATGAAGCTTTCAGTGGGTGCAAATATCCCTTAATCATTCCACAGGGATACATCAGAGCCCAACAACTCCAAGGAGTCAGCAGTGGGTTGAGAAAACGATTCATTCAGTATCCCCAAAATCAAACATTGCAAAAGGTGTCAACCAAGGAAGGATAAGAAAGGAATCTTAACAGAAGCTCTTTCTACAGAAGGAAAAGCAGTGGGACTTGAACTTGGAAACCCCCGATAGTTTTTTTTAGAGGCTTTCTTATTTCTCCACCCCTTTTTTCCGGGGGCTTCAATCTTTCTGGTTTTTTTTTTTTTGTGTGTGTGTGTGTGTGGTTTCCATGGAAAGCAGCAGGCAGCGAAAGAAAGCCTGTCATTGTGCACACCTCCAGCTTCTTTGAATGAATATGTAACGCCATGACTTCTTCTGGGAATCTTGGATTCATTCTTCTCTCTTTAGTGTGCTGATACGCAGGAGAATCTCACCTTGGCAGAGGTGCCCCGTTGTGTTTGGAGGTTTTCAGCCATCAAAAGAGCAACGTTGGTGTCTGGAAGAGCAGAAAGATCTCAAATGTATCTCAGAAAAGGACAACTGGCTAAGAATCCCCTCCTCATTAGAAGAAAAGAGAAGGAGGGCTGCTTTGCAAACTCAGGAGTACCTTGGTAGCTTTAATATAGTTCACTTTCTCTGTTGTTGTTAGGTTGTGTGTCCTGGATTGTGTCAGGACTCCCTGTCTTAAGGAGGCTATGATTCTTGGCGATGGATGTGTCCCATTGGAGAATATGAATTATGATACACCCAGTGGGTGGGGGAAAACCAGGGTCAAGGGTGCAAATGAATGATGTGTCTCAGAGTTGGCTACACCCAGGCAATGCTGCGTCTTCTAACTCCCAATAAATCTTTTTGGAGTTTGGCTAGAGACTCATGATTTAAACGGGGTTAAGTGTCGGAATCCTGACAGCTTGTTTTTCTGGCTGGTTGGTGTTTCCTTTTGACTGTAGATTAATTGGAGAGAAGCAACCTTGTTGGGTCCTGATGTAGGCAAAGAACAGGCAGAGCTGGAAGTTAAACAAGTCATTAGCCTAGAGTCCTTACATTGCCGCAAACAGTCTAAGTGCAACATTTTTTGAATTCCATTGATCCTTATCTGGTGCCAGCTTAGCACTAAATTTAGTGACTAGATTCTGGTCAATTGTTATCTTCTGAATTGCTACTTAACATACAGTCCAGATTCTTGGCACATGACTCCTTACAGCCATTCAGGAAGTAGATAAAGATGGTGTTTTGGATTCCTAAGTCCACTAGAAAACAACTGTTGGGGTGATAGAGCTGTAACTCACCCATGCTGTGAGATGGAGTGTGAACTGAGAATCAGATGTTCTACCTGTGTTGGAGATAAGAGGCCACCTCATTTCTGCCTCAACATCATGCTTATTTGTTCCGTAGACTTGTCATCGTGCATTCCACTGGCCCATCTGCAGATGCTGTTTTCTGCAGCTCATCCTCCCCGCTGTTCATCCAAATATTTCAGAATGGCACATGTTATTTTTTTCTGCATTTTTTTTTTTGTTTTACATTAAGCCAGTTATTAGATGCTCTTCAGCTACAGTTCTTGGGTTGGCAGAGAAGGATGGGACAACAAAAGGCCTAATAAAATGCCTTTTAAAAAGAGAAGCAATAACACATTATCATTAAGGAAAAGAACTTTGGCCAGAACTGGGCAAAATTAAAAGAATGTTCTGTTGAGGCCAGAAAGGGAAGAGAAAAAAAATGTTGGATTGCAGAATACAAAAACCAGATTGAAGTTAAAGGAAGGCAGATACCAGGGGATTGTTTGAGAAGCAAAAAACAAACAAAAAAGGCAAAAGATTGACTAGAGAAGCCAGTGGCCAAGGCAGATGATCTGATTCCGATTGTGGTCAGAAGTCAAGGACTACCTCTACGGTTTATAACACATTGGGGGTGGCTACTGCCCACCTCCTCCCCGTGCAGACTTTGCTCTCACCCTCTCCATCTTTAGTTTTATTTTGACTGAATTTCAAAATTTGAACTCTATTGTTTTTTCAAGTTTTACTCTGCCCTTATTCAATGTCCACAAGCCAGTTAGAGTCGCCTTTGGCGAGATGGCTGACATACACATCTGATAAATAAATAAAACATCCTTATCAAGGTGTGAATTCCCTCCTTTGCTACATCGGTTGCATGAATTCCTTCTGCTGTACGCCTAGACCAGAGTTGGAGGGACCATTTATGACTTGTGGACTTCAACTCCCAGAATTCCTGAGCCAGCCATTGCTTCTCTTTTTAAAAGACATTTTCTTTAGGCCTCGACACATCCAAGGCACCTAATCCAAAGGAGGTTTTGCTTCCTTTTTCTTTGAAATGCCGAGGCGTTCTCTGAGCTTCCACCATCTGTCCCGCTCCTCATTTTCTTCTTCGCAGCTCTATCCATCATCGCAAACAGCCTCCGCAGATTGCTTCTCTTCTGTACTTCGTCACTGGTTGCTTCTCCAGGGTTTTTATCCTTCCCACACATTCCGGGAAGCTGCCAGTTCTTGTCGGATGCTATTTCTATCCTCGGGTGCCTGATTTCCAAGAGAGATGCCAATCAAGCTTATAGGATTCGTTCACGCTAGGAAATTTAAAGATGTGCACTTTGGTAAAGCACATTTTGATTTCCAAAGAGGGGGAAAGGTTTTCTGCAAGAGCACTAGATGATCTACAAGGTCCCTTCCAACTCTGTCCATCTGTCAAATTCATTCCATCTTGGACCTTCACAGCAAATTTATTGGAACTGGAAGAAGGACCAAGATGGACAGCGGAGGAGTTTCAGCTCTTGAGATAATTTCCCCCTTAAAGCCCTAGTGAACCATTTATATTCAGTGGACAAGAGGCTCCCATTGTGGAGGCAATGGCAGGGATGGGGAACATGGGCTTTCAGATATTTCTGAATCCCAACTCCCATCAACCCCCAGGCATGCCAGAAGTAGCACTTCAGCAAAACATATTCTCTATTCCTATGTGAGGGATATTCCACCAGCCGCGTTCTTTGTGCAAGAAACACCGGCGTCCAGCGAAGTCTTTCAGCTCTTAATCATTTTTCTTGGTCCAACTAACATTACATTTTTCACCAAACACGCTTCCGTCTCTTCCGGTTCCTTGCTGAGCGTTGCCCGTTGCTTCATTGATCGCCTCTTAATTAAAACTCTTGTGTTTCTGCACAGCCAGTCAACATGTGTTTTTCCTCTGGTGCTGCTTTCTTGTTTTTTCCTAGACATCATTTGTTCATTTAATCTGGCCGCATGATTTAATATCAGTAGCTACGAGCATTCAGCTTGTTAGGAAGAGAAAGAATGAAATGGGATGTCGGGACAATGCTTGGTTGGATGCCCAGTAGTCCATCCATCAATGGCTTGGTAGGAGAAATACTGACCCCCATGGTCTAGTCTGCCTAGTACTAAGGAGGGACATGTCAGCAGAAGAAAATGTACTGCAGGACAGGCATAGGGAAAGCATGGAGATATGCCCATGCCACCAAAACAGAGTCACAAGGTAGTGGAATGGATGCCTAACTTTGGCTTATTTCTCAATCTTTGGAGGATGGTGAGGATGGAATCAGAGAACTTGTCTCCCTCTGGAAGGCCTCCTGTTCAGCTTCTGACCCTCAATCCTATCTAAAAAACCAGCTGAGAAGCAGAGTCAGCTCCTTCTGAAGACATTAGATGGTGTCCTGATGTCCTCCAGAAGACCAGGTGGCTACGTTGCTGTTCCCAGTCTCTCAAAAGTTGTCCACTCCAACTCAATGTATGGAGAAGAAGGTACTCAGGAAGGAACCTACCCTAGCAGAAAAGATTCCTTTGCCCATAAGCCCCTCAAAGTTATAGAAAGCTGGTAGATAACCTTTGGTTTCTGGTTCTGCTTACCTAATCCATCCTAATGTCCGGGAACTACCTGAAGGGAGTTTCTGCCAATGGTGATGTTTTAGCTCCTGACCGAAGAGGGAAACGGCTGTAAGTCAAGCTCCCTGTTTAGCTTTAATATCCTTCATGACATGCAGGGAGATTAAATTGAAAATATAGTTCTCTTGGCACTGAAGGAGTAGGGCTAATAATAATAAAAAATGCTGCTGACATTTTGAGGAGTGGGAGGAGGGAAAGTTTCCCTGAATGTCTGCTGGAATGATTGACGGGTGGTTTTATCTTCAAACCAGGTGTAATAATTGGAAAGGTGGGTGCATCGTGATACAGTGTTTGGGAAATTCTGTGGAAAATCTTTTAAAGCTGATTTCTCAGGTGCACACCTGGCACATAATCTATTTATAAAGCAACCCTTCTCTACAAAAGACAACACAATATGCTGCGAACCACATTAAAAAAAAAATCTGCTTATTGTCTCCAAATAGCAGCCAGTCTTAAAAGGAAAACATTTTGGAGAAGGCCTTCATTTAAATGACATCTTGTGTATTATTAATGTCTTCCTTCTGCTATACCTTTTACAGATATTTTCCAAATGGTTCTATAATCTTCTAATGCTAATCGGCTCATGTCTCAATGTGGATTTTCTTTGATTGGATTGAATTGGAGATCTAGCAATTATTCGTGATCTCTTTCCATGAATAATTTTGGAAGGACACCTACACATCTAGTCATCTCAGAGTTGTCATACATTAAATCATATAATTGTAGAGGTGGAAGGAAGCCTTGAAAACATGGGTTGAGATATTGACTAGCCCATCACCTCTCTGCATCCCTGACTTGATCCCTGTCCTGATTGTTAAGTACTAGTTGTTTTTTTCAACCTTGAGCCCAAACCATTCAGTGCTCTAGCTCAATATGGCCTACAGCAGCTGTGGGCAGCTGTAATGATCTAGAAAGTAATAAACCATCATTTCTGACAGATCTTGAGTGCCATTTGACTATCCCAAGAGAGCAGAGGCAGGCCATCTCCTGATAAATCCCTAATGATAACCAAAGAACGCTTGGATTAATTAAGTAATTGGTTGATTATGTACCATCAAGTTAGTGTCAACGCTTGATGACCACATTTATAGATTTTCTCAATGATGATCTATCCTTAACCTGGGTTTTGAGACCTTCCAAAGTCTTCTTAGTTAGATACATTATAAGAAAACAAGGTTAAGTTATTGAATCTTGGAACCTAGATACATTCAAGTGGGCCCTTCTTGATGTCTTTCTAACCCTCTCTTGATTGAAGGTCCCCATTTATGAGATTGGAGCAAAAGGTTCATTTCTTCTCACTCTACATGTTCTACAAACGTCGCTTCCCAAGTTCAAGAAGTTCCAGGACACTTCAGTACATCAAAAACTATTTGGGAATCTGAAAGCATCTCAGAGGCATTCTCAAAAAAAGTGGCCATGACCAAAAATACTTCCAGAAGACACCTTACTCATCCGACTTACCTTTGACTTCCTTTCTGTTGGTAGATGGACCCAATTTCCAGCAAAGCAGTGGATTGCTGTTACCCATAACTTTTTACCCCAACCTCTCTTTGGGGGAGAAATGATGTGTCCCTTCATCCGGTGCTTAGTTGGTGTAGACATTCGTCTCCCATCAGTAGTGAGGGGTGTGCCCCATGGGTTCTTGGGGTACGTGCATTTCCTTGCCAGAGATGAGACATGGGAATTGTCCCTTAGGCATAACAAAACAGTTTTTCCTTCTGCAAACTCTGCTCCTTCTCAGCCCATTGGAGTTCCTCTGGTATCCCTTTTATTTGTTAAGATTCCATTAAAATCTGTATGCGGTCTAGTGCTAATGGCTCTTTTCTGCAGAGATAATTTAAGGGCCTGTAATTATACAGACTTTGCCCAAAAGTGGTGTATTAAATGGTAAACAAAATGCATGTAGGAAAAAAAATGGATTGCTTGAGTGAGTGAGGATCCCCCCCCCCATCTATAACTGCATCTGTTCTTACAATCTATTTTCCTCCTCTTGCAAAAATCAAGAATAAGTTTGCAGCCAGTAAAAAAAAGCCATGCTACCTTGGCTGAGAAACCCGTAGGTTTGTTATGTTATGTTTACATAGAGTTGAGATCAAGTAGCTTCACTCCTCTGTGCAAATCGGGATGTCATGTATCATAAGCATATATTTTAGTTTAGTTTTTTACAAAAAAAGAACCGATTTCGTGGTGGCACAATTCGCTACGGCTATCCTTTCATGGCCGTCTCCTCAATGGCTGAAACGGCTTGCAAATTGGAAATGCACAGAGCCTTGTCTGAAGAAGGAAAACTGTAACCAAGTTTGGTGGGGGATGCCACCTTTTATTCAGGTTTGGCTCGTAGGTTTCCAGTTGCATCCGTGAAATCTTTATTTTAGGAGTTGAACACTCTTGGTGGGAAGACTGGCACTAGAAACAAATACAGCCTCAGTGCTGGATTGGATGCGGAATGTGCTTCAAAGTACAAACATTTGCTGGGGGGGAAATCAGCGAAGAAAAGAACTGATCTAAAAGGGAACCTGGCATGGATTCTTGCTGGACTTGCTCTAAAAATGGCAAAACGAGACTGAAACCTTTTTACACCCCAAGTGCCAGAGAAACAGGAGTTGCTCTTGCTCTCTTGTTGGTGTGTTCCCTACAAAACTTACTATATAGGTAGTCCTCTATTTAGGACCATGATTGGAGTTGGTGTTTCTATTGCTAAGAGAAGCAGTTGTTAAGTGAGACGCATTTAACTTCACAACCCTTTCTGCCATGGTTGTTAAGCAACTCATTGCCATTGATAAGTAAATCCAATGGTCATGATGTGAATCCCAGCCTGCCCTCTTGACTTTACTTGTTGGAAAATCTGGCTAGGAAAGTCACATACTGGCAATCAAAGGTTTGCTTCTGAAGATGGGCAGAGATGGTTCAATCTCTTTGTCCCTCTGCCAAAGCTGTGCCATCTGCAAGCTCCAGGTTTCCACTCTACTAGCTGGCCAAACTTGGTAGAAGCTGGCACTAGCTGATACTAGACCACTAGATCACTTGGAAGGTGAAGGGAGCTGCCCCTTTCATGGATCTGGAATCAGGGAAGCAGGAAAAACAGCAATTTGGTTCCAGAATTGCAGCGATCATTTCCAGAACCCAAAGGGATTTGCACCTTTTCCAAAATCTTGCTGATCTGTACTGGGCCAACGCAACGCAAGGGTGGCCATCACAAGTAGCGTGTTTCCTTTAGCTCTAGATAAGCTGCCTTGGTCTTCTTTTTATGACAAAGGGGATCTCGACGGCAGATGATTTAGGCTTAAGAAGAAAATCTTCCCTCTTTCCCAAATCACCAAAGCAAAAAATCTTTAAGAGGAGTGAAGGAATCTGCCATGTGAAAGGGAGCAGATAAGCATTTCCCCCGTTGAATAGGAAGGAGGCAGCAGCTATCCTTGATTGCATGGTGGTCTGTTTTAATTTCTTCTCTCTCTGGATTGCTTCTGAGGCAGCCGTTATTGCAGTCAATCAGGCCAATAATGCCAAGGAATCTGGGAATCTGTCCACATTGCTCCTCATTGGTATGCGCTCCACGTCGGCGGGTACAAAGCTGTCTGAACAATTTTTTTTTATCCAGATAACAAGGTCACCTTTGTCATCAAGTCAGGGGAGGGGGGAAGAAAGATTAAAAAATATAAAATTGAGAGCTTTTTCAGAGATCAAAGAAGGGCAAACCACCTCGAAATTAATTTCCTTTTCAGGGGACCTCAGTCTCTGGTTTCTTTCCTTCAATTTTCTATGGCTTTTATGACAGCAAAAATTGCAAAGATTAGAACAGGGTGTCCAACCTTGGCAACTTTGAGACCTGTGGACTTCAACTCCCAGAATTCTGAGAGTTGAAGTCCATTGGTCTTAAAATTGCCAAAGTTGGGCACCCCTGGCTTAGATAGTTCCTCCACCACATTTATCTTCAGCATCTGCTAGAGTGGACCATCCAGGAATTTGCCATGGCTTTTGATCCATGAAGCTTCTTTCTGGTAAAGCATTGGAATGTCAAACTCTTCCTTCCTTCCCCTGCTCCACTTTGACCGGTCAAACTCTGTGGAATTTTGGCCACGGTGACTCTTAGTCATGCAAAGACTCCATACCACCTCCATGAAAAAGTCCCTGCCATCTTCTGCTTCTTCTTTGGAGGACAAAGCCTCTGAAGGCCAGTGTCATGCCCCTGTTGGAGTCTGATTCCAAGGGAGAGATGGAACAGCTGACAGGGAGTGGGAGTGGGGCTCCGGTGGTTGTGGAGGAAACTGGGGAAGGGCACAGTCCAGCTGGGCATTCAGAGGAAGGCCCAGGCCCATCTCCTCTTCATCCTAGGGCACGCAGGGAGGAGCAGATAAGGGAGAAATGTGAGTGGCATGGTCTAAGGGGGAGGAAGGGGTCCCGATCCCCTTCATGGGCTGCAGCTGGGAGGACTGGTTAAAAGGACAAACTGCACATGACAAAGTTTCTGAAAGCAAAGCGTGCATTCTTGTCAGAGCTTATCTGTGTTTTGGCTTCCTCCCAATTGCGGTGGCTGCAGTTATCCGGTAGGAGTCTGCAATTAATCATCCTTGCCTGCCATAGTAATTCCTTCAGTGTGGTGTGTTGGGTTTTTCATTTCAAATTAACTTTACTTTGGGTGCGGACTGCATTTACTCCCTCCGTAAACTGTTTTCTTTAAGAGTTTGATTTCCAGCCGAGGATAATTGGACATTGGGGCCAAGTTGGAGGCATTGAAAGGACTTTTTTCTATTTTTGTGACTTGATTATTTTTGTGTCACACCATTTTCTTTCCAAACTCTTTGAGAAGAATGGTTGATAGATGGATATGACCTGCTCAGCACAGGACTAGCTTGGAAATAAGTGATGCTATGCTTTCTGGGTCTACGATCTGCCCAGAGTTGCTTTGTTGATGAGATGGGCAGCATATAAATTTAATTAAAATTTTTTTTAAAAAAATACCTTGCATAGATTTTCTCTGAATTTGGGGATCTCCAAAGTCATCACTCCCACTTAAGCAGTGAACTTCCCACTCAGAAGAAGAGAGTTTTGCTTGGCTGCTCAGCTGGTTCCAACTCATCCAGTACACATATATTTCCCCCCAAAATATCTACAAACACCATGCCTATTTTTGCATTCTCGCCTGCCCCCTGACCGAGGAAGTTTCTAGCTGTTGGAATCCATTATATTTCAGTGACAACTGCGGGAATAATTGCTGGCTTGTAATGACCACTGGTTCTGTACAACCTAATCTGCTAAACATTGCTCGGGAGTGCAGCACGAAAAGCCCACTCTGATTCCAGCACGGTGATGAAATAATATAAATGCAAATGCCATCAAATTAAATTAGCCAGGTGATGGTGTCACAATGCAGAGAGACATCATAGCAAGGGCGAAATGCTCTGTTGTCAGCTCTGCCTTGGGAAGCTGGTTTTTCATCTCTATTGTTTTGGGGAAAAAGGAAGACTTCAAATGCCTGTCCAGAGAATTTGAAGAAGGTTGAAAATCTGATGGGTGGAAAGAGGTCCATGTGTCTTGCCAACATTTGTGCCACATGCTTTTGTTTTATTATCATTTCTTTTAATTGCCAACCCACCCACCCCCAAACTTATGGAATGGTGATTTATTTTTCCAGTGCTAATGATGCAGTCTGTTCTTCTAAAGAAACAACCATCTGATTTTTGTGCCTTAAATTGGGCTGCCAAGAAATTAAGAAATCAAATTATGCATTGATTTCTTTTGGTCTCTTGGATGGCTGTTTCAGGTATAACTAATCAATATGACTTGCAACCGCTGATTTTAATTCCTGTGCTTATCTTTTTTTTTTTTTAGGGTGGGGGGAAGTTAACGAGAGTCTCACTGCCCCTCTCTCATTGGACTTGGTGAAAAAAAAAAGAGAAAAACTTTCTTTGTTTTTTGGAATCATAATTCCAAACCTTACTGAAGAAGGAGGCCTTTGCCTCCGTTTCTTTTGGCAATGTGATTCTCTCTGCAGCATTGACCTTTGCATATGGTCAACAAATGCCAAATAGATTTTGGTGCATTCATGCTGGACAAAGTGACTTGAGGTTGGTGTGCAAAATGATGCTTCTGAGCTTGGAGGAATGCAGGGAAAACTCTCACATTTTCCTCCTGATTTCTATATGATGCAATATTTAGCTGTTTATTTATTTAGTCCATTTGTATAGCTGCCCATCTCAAATGTGTGTCCCCTGGCCTTCTAACATGGCTTAAAAACAAGATTAAAAACCATGGAACAAAATTACAAATAACATATATAGCAGATGAGAAAAAACACTTGCCAGGAGAAATAACAAGGATATCCCAACTCAACTCAACGCAACTCAACTTAACTCAACCCAAACCCACCCAAGCCGCCAACTCAACTTCTCAACCCAACTCAATTGACCCTGAACTAGAAAAATCCTTGCACATGATTAGACTTTCCTTGGTAAAGATCCAGGGTTGTCCAGATTGAGGCAATTAGGTGAGCCAAGGCAATGATTGTGTGATTTGCAGGGGGTGAGGGTGATGGAAGGTTTCAACTTCCTACAGTGCCTGAAACAACTTCCTGCAAAAATTCTTACCTTAATTCAAATTGCTGCTGTTTTTCCCATATATTAGGCCAGGCTTTTAGGAAACCAGTTTATCAATGTTTGTTTTCATAAAGAGACTCAATTATTATTTTTGATTCCATTGAATTATTTTTAATGGCTTATATTTTTCATTATTTCTATGGATTTTCTATGGATTATTTTGCCACCCAAAGTTATGTGTTTAAGATGGTTGGGTAGCTACATTTTCTAAATAAAGAAACAACAGGATCACAATAGTCGTGATATTATCCAAATAATGGAATAATAATCCAGCAATGTGTTTATAGGTAGACACCTCTGAATCATATTTTAAAATAAAATAAGAAACCTTTCAGGCCTCATTGAGAGTGACAATTTCCCCTTGCTTTTTTTTTTGAAGCCTCTTGGGCTAAATAAAAGTGAAATTTAAAGAGTTGTCAACTTAAAGAAGATTAAAGGGTCTGGTAGCTTTGCAAGCCATTATCGGCGAGAATAACTATGAGTCTCATTAGTATTTGCTGTTAAGAATCTCAGCTTACTTTCCCTTTTTAATCACCTTTATGGTGATAAATCAATATTGCCTTAAATGGCATCGCTTGATTTAATACGAAGATTCTGCACCAAATACACTGGGGTTGAGTCCCTATCAGTGAGATTTTTTGAAACCTTAATTGAATGTGACTCTTACCTAAGCTTACAATGATGCTATTCCCTCTAGTCATAATTGTTTTGTCACCTTTTTTATGATCTTCACTCCTCTCTAACGCATGAACAGGGTGTGCATCAATTTTATGGAGACACATGGTGAGTGTGACGAGATGCAAGAGAAAGTCACGTTCTCTCTACTCAAGAGATCCCTCAAGATGAGAGATCCTTCAAAATATAGAACGGTGTTTCTCCAACCTCCCTTGTTTTGATGTGCTGCATATTTTCTGGGGGAAGGGCAGGACTAATCTTTCACTTACGGCAAACTTCTTTTTCTTTATTGGGTGTGTTGAGTAGGAGCTCCTCAAGCTTATTATCGGTGGGCATTGGAAGTTAAACATTCCCCAATTCACATTCTCCAGATGTTTTGTGGGCCACCTCGACCAGAATTCCTAATCAGCCTGACCTTGGCTAGTGAAACTCATCTCAGACTAATTTCACACAAAGTTCTGGGGAAATCAAAGTTGGGTGAACATCTCAGAAGATTCTATCATTGCAAAGAAGAAGGTTCATTATGAGGGCAGGGAGGCCATTTTGTATGGAAGCGTCTTCATTGTTTTAACTGACTGCATTGATGAAACCTCATAAACATCTAAATAAGGGCTTTGAGGAGAGTAGAAACTTCACTTAAGGCTTTGGGGGCGCCTAGATGTATATAATTTCTTTTAGGTTAAGCCAATTCTATGTATAATTTTTCTTCTCAATGCTGCTTGGATTCCTTCCATGTCTCACTATGGCAAAGATGGATCATCATCCTGCAAATGTTTGACATTCTCACCTGTTGTTGTTGTTGGAGTAGGTCATGAAATCTAGTTATGACTCTCCTCTCTATCCCACTGCAACCCACCACCCTGGATATACCGAAACCCTTCATTTTAGCACTTCCTGGGAGCATTGTTGCTCTCATTCTGGGGAATTCTTCATTTAATTCTCATTTTTGTTTCGCTCTTTCCCCACAGCCAGTGCAAAGAAATGACTACCCTCTAAGATGTCCACCATGGCAAACAGGAAATGCCAAAGCACCACAGTGGCCATGCTGGATCACCGTACAAAAGCCTGCCCTTCTTCTCCCCATGGCCAAGCAACTGAAAAGGCCAAAAGTACTTTGCCCGAGGAAGACTATGGGGAGAAGGTGATGGATGCAGTATCAGTCGGTCAAGGTAGCTTTCCCCCAGTAGACTCCGAGCATATTGATAACAGCGGAGATGGGGACTCTAGTTCAGATTATGTCAACAACACTTCGGAGGAGGAGGATTACGACGAAGGACTTCCAGAGGAAGAGGAAGGAATCACCTACTACATTCGATATTGTCCGGAGGATGACAGTTACCTGGAAGGAATGGATTGCAATGGAGAAGAATACATCCCCCAAGAAGTGCATCATGTAGAGACGGACGAGTGCCAGGAAGCTATTGAGGAAGGAGAATGGGTGGAGACCAAAATTCAGCAGCAGGACAGCGTGGCCGAAGCTGTGGGCTACCACGAAGGCTGCATCCAGATTCTGGAAAGTGAGGTGGCCTGTTTAGAAATCCAGGACCAAGATGAGAGCCTGCGGTATTGCCATCCTGGCGAAGGGCACTACTACTCCCCGGAAGCCAACGGCAACTCCCGCCGGATGTCCCCTTACCATGGCAGGAACGAAGAGAGAGATTTGGAAGAGCACGAAGAAGACATCGACCAGATTGTGGCGGAGATCAAGATGAGCATGAGTATGAACAGCATCAACAGCGCATCGGAAATGAGCCCGGAGCACGACGGCACTGAAAACGTGCCCAATGACTATGCAGAGACGTGTCCCAAGGGAGAGCCCGGCCATGTGGCCAGTCGGCACCTGGGGCGGCCCAAGTCCTTGAACATCCCTCCAGCCTCCAAGCAACTTGGAGATGCCCCAAGAGGCTTCAAGACCAAGTCCAGGACTCCAGAGGACAGACAGGCCTGGCCACAAGAACAGGTGAGCCAGAGATTCTCTTTCTTTGCCGAGGGGTTTTGGTCACCGGTAGAATCATACAGCCCATAATACAGCCCTTCATTTAGTGACCGTTTGGAGTTACAAGGGCACTGAGACAGTGATTTATGACCGTTGCAACATTCCCACCATTATGTGATCAAAATCAGGGCCCTTATCAAATCAAATCAAGTTTATTACAGTCAAAGGCCAGAGACTGGAACAAATAAAAACACCCCAGTTAAAAATTCTAGAATAAAATAAAAAAAATGACACATAAAATCTATCTTAAAATCACAAATTTGGCCTCCAATCTGTCAGTTGCACATGGCCTAACTATACGATGCTATCAGTCCTTAAACTGTGAGGCCCACAGTCATCGAATACGGAAATGCAAAAGAGCGGTCACGCAAAAGGGTTTGCCCCGTTCATTGTGTCAAATAGCTGTGGTGGATGAATCACTGTGTTTCCGATGATCCCCCAGTGCGCCTGGCAACTGTCACGAAGGGATGAAGGAGCATGAAGTAGCAGAGCTCCTTCTGGGTCTTCAAACATTCAGAAAAATGGAGCCAGCTTCTCCCCCTTTAGGAAAAAAGGGTGCCCAGAATTTTGCTATCAGTTTTGCATGCGCAACTGTTGGAGAATATCTGGAGCCAGCTTATGAGGAGTGAGGCATTTTGGAATGTTTGTCCTATTGAGTTGAGTAGCTCCAGCTCCAAGGAAGATGTCTGTATTCCAAGCAATCTGAGCTGAGCTTGGCCAGATAAAATCTGCGCCCTCAAATTCTCATTTTATTTATCCATGGGAAGCCAGGCTGAATTTCCCTAATGATTATTAAAGCTGTAATTGCATTTGGATGTCAAAAGATATTTGTTTCCTCCTCCTCCTCCTCCTCCTTTTCCTCCTCCTCTTTCTCCTCCTCCTTCTCCTCTTTCTCCTCTTCTTCCTCCTTCTCCTCCTCTTTCTCCTCCTCCTCCTCCTCCTTCTCCTCCTCCTCCCCCTCCTCCTTCTCCTCTTTCTCTTCTTCCTCCTTCTCCTCCTCCTTTCTCCTCCTCCTCTTCTTCCTCCTCCTCCTTCTCCTCCTCCTCTTTCTCCTCCTCCTCCTCTTCCTCCTCCTTCTCCTCTTTCTCCTCCTTCTCCTCTTCCTCCTCCTCCTCCTCTTTCTCCTCCTCCTCCTCCTTCTCTTTCTCCTCTTCTTCCTCCTTCTCCTCCTCCTCTTTCTCCTCTTCCTCTTCCTCCTCCTCCTCCTCCTCCTCCTCCTCTTTCTCCTCCTCCTCCTCCTCCTCCTCCTCCTCCTCTTCCTCCTCCTTCTCCTCCTCCTCCTCCTCCTTCTCTTTCTCCTCTTCCTCCCCCCCCCCCATTCTTCTCCACATTACGGTGCAATGTGCTATCCAGGGAGGAATTACCAGCAATTATTTGGATATATAGACCACCGTGCTATAAATACATGTTTTGCCCTAGTAAAAAGAAGTCTCACCATCTCTAAAATAGCTCTACAAAGAAATTAATTGAACAAATGATAACAAGGAAACCGAAAGGGGCCTTCAGAAAAATGGAACGTGTTGCCCAGTTTCCAAATAGAACATTGGGGTCTGTCCCAAGGGATTTAACAGCCTGAATGCAAAATAGTTGGTTGGAATAGCAAATAATCATTCTATGACATTCCATGCTCAAAGCAAACAGAGAGGTGGGGAACAAGGGAAAAATTGCTCTATTTTTTAAAAGCAAAAGAAGAAGAACTCAGTTTGAAATTGTACGTATTAATCAGCCTTGGCTTTACAATAATTATATGACATGTTGAGTTTCCCATGGGTAGAATGGAGAATCGGGTATGTTTGTCACCCTAAGTTATACACCCATTAATTAATTAATTATAATTATGCCAGTTTGGTAGCAGCCAATATGATGCATTTGTTCTTTCTCTGTCTGCCTTATATGTGTTGAGGAAGGCTGTGGCTTGGCTCTTAGATTAAGGTGAAGCCATTATTTATTGAACCAGTTTATTGAATAAGCCATAAATGCCTGGGCTTATGCAACGCATTCAGTTGAACCCAGTTAATGCCCAAGTTATCTCAAAGTCATCTGTTAACGTTCCAGATTTAGGTGGAGGGGGACGACTTATGGGATCCTTGGATCTGCAGGTTGTAAAATTACAGTTGGGGAAATGGTAATTTCATATAGAACTCAATCCAATACAGTTTCCAAACTTGTTCCATTAATGAATTATAATCAAACCTGCCAAGAAGGGGAGAAACTCGGCTGTTGGGCACCCCAAGACCAATATATTTGCTGTCATTCCGCCCTGTAAGTAATTCCCTCCTCCTGCAGTCACCCTGTCCCTTTGATCTAATGCTGCCTGCTCTCAAAATAATTTGCAGTTGCCAGGCAGTGCGGTAGATGTCTTCTACATATGACCTCTGTTGCACTGGGAGTTTTCCGTGCATGCTGGTACATGTTGCACTTACAACTGAGCAGGGTGCTTAGTTGTTGTTGTTTTTAATTCCCAAGCGAGGATAAACATTATCAAGGAACTGGAGAAAGTATGTCAAGATTCCACCTCTCCGCCTTGGTGGAAAGCATGTTGCTTTCAATTAATGCAAATCTTTTAAGACCTAGATGTTCTGCATAAATTTACCTCCTCCCCACCTTTGGGTGAGAAGGCTGCTGTTTGAAAATAGTTCTCAGGAAAGGGCACAGAAATGGAATCTACTCCGTGATGCTCAAAGGAAGGTGGGCAGTGAGATTTCAGGACCCTGGACAGAGCAAGAGGTTGATTTGGGTCTACTTAAGGCAGAGATCTTTAACTTGACAGCTTTAAGGCTTGTGGACTTCAGCTCCCAGAATTCCTTCTCCTCCAGTCATGTTAGCTCAGGAATTCTGGGAGTTGAAGTCCACCAGTCTTAAACTTGCCAAGTTTGAAGACCTTTGTGATAGATGATAGATAGATAATAGATAGATTGATTGATTGATAGATAGGTAAATAGGTAGGTAGGTACAGAGAGAGAGAGAGAGAGAGATGATAGATTGATAGGTGATAGATAAGGGATCTTCAAACTTGACCACTTTAAGACTTGTAGACTTCAACTCCCAGAATTCCTCCTCTAATCATGTTAGCTCAGGAATTCTGGGAGTTGAATTCCACAAGTTTGAAGACTCTTGATTTACAATTTGTGCAGGCAAGTAGTTCTATTGATTAAATCAGGGGTCTTCAAACTTGACAGCTTTAAATCTTGTGGACTTCAGCTCCCAGAATTCCTCCTCCAGTTATGTTAGCTCAGGAATTCTGGGAGTTGAAGTCCACAAGTCTTAAACTTGCCATGTTTGAAGACCCTTGACTTAAGACTTGTCAAGGGTTGCTGCCCCCTCATTATCTCAACAGGCAGTCCTTGACGTACAACCATTTGTTTAGTGACCAAAGTTACAACAGTGCTGACAACAGTGACTTATGACTGGCCTTGTGCTTAATGGCCAATACATTCACGGGATCAAAATGCACAGTGAGGCATTTATGACGTGATTGCACGATCACCATTTGCAACCTTCCCAGGGGCTTCCAACAAGCAGGGTCAATGGGGGAAGTTGGATTTGTTTAATGACCTTGGGGTGGAGGGGGAAGCTTGTAAATCAGGCATGGCTCATTTGACAAGAGGGACAGAAGTTCTGATCCCAATTGCAGTTGTAAGTTGAGGATTACCTGCAGTCCATCAGAAATGGCAATTGTTCTGGGACACTGCTAGAGGTGTTCACACAACCATGGTTGAAAATCCTCCTTCACAAAAGAGGAGTGGATATAAAGAGAGTTGGACAACTCAGGTGGGAAAGAGCTCTGTGGATTGTGTCTTTTACCAAGCAAAAGTAAATCCATGGTGTATCTATCCTTGACATTGGGGGACCCACACTCTCACTTTCTCCTTCGCAAACAGATTGTGGGCTGCCTCACTCTGTGAAATGCTCCAGCATCCATTCAACAAATCCATGGGGAAATATGGAATTCAGAACTGGTGGAAACGACCATCTATCCAAGCGCCTGATGGAAACTTAAATCTTTCTTGTGCTGCCCAACCAGTCAGCGCATAAATCCGTTATTTCCACAGCAGGAGCAATAAAACTCATGGGCGAGAGGCAGTGATAAATGATGTTAGCATTGATTCTCTTCCTCTTACATTATTGATCACCACGGTCTCTCTCTCTTTCTCTCTCTCTTTCTCTCTCTCTCTCTCGCTTCCCTTCCCTTTGTAGGTATGCAACGGCTTAGAACAACCCAGGAAGCAACAACGTTGTGATCTCAACGGGCCGATCGACAACAATAATATGCTGGAGGCAAGTCCTGCAATCTAAGTAGATGTCTCCTTTTCCTCCTCTCCGTTTTGTGCTGTTCCGAAGCTGCAAAATATTGCTGGTCCACCTGCACCTGTGTTTGTGTGTGTGTAGATGTAGGAGGTACCACTCGGGTGTGGGGAGGGGCAGTGCAAACTAAATTGGTTAAAACAGAAGCTAATGTTATCTATTAATAATACATAGATAGATGAGAGACAGACGGATGGACAGAGAGAACACAGAGAGAAAGAGAGAGGGAGAGGCAGAGAAAGACAAAGGGGGGAGAGAGAGACAGAAACAGACAGAGAAACAAAGAGAGAGAGAGAATGAACAGCTTCCTTGTAAGGCATAACATTAAGATTCAAAATTATTATTTTATAATGATTATTATTATAACTATTATAACTATTATTTTTATCCCCATACAGAGCAAGAAAGTACCATCTTTCCCAAGCTTTGTTGATGGTAAGGACCCTTCTGCTTCTAATATTTATAACTAAGAAACACAGCGAGGAAATTCTAACAAACCCAAGTGCAGTGTGAGGACTGATGATGTTCCCTAGTTGGGTCATGAGACATCTACAAGCAAGCAACCCAACTCAGAGAGTGTTCTATATTAACATACTCCAAACCCTGAATCCTGATTGGTTCACACGGACCGCAACCTGATTGGCCAACTAAGCAGCCATGATTGGCGTGCTAAGAATCAACCGTGATTGGCCGAACCAATCATGGGAGATTCAAAGGCCTGTCATTGGCCGCTGAGCCACGAGCAATTCCTATATGAAGGGTTGCCGCAGCTCCAAGGTCCTATACTGGTCTATATACCAAATAAAGAGCTGACTGACTGAACACTTCTGATCTCGTGTCTCTGTGGGAACTGATCTTCCCAATCTAACAGAGAGCACAAAGAATTCCCCATAAGTTGAAGAGATTCTCTTGGAATTTAGAAAGTTCTCGAGAGCAATGATTCTGTGACTGGAAGAGTCCCCATCCCTCCCTAAAAACTAGCCCTTCATGGAACTATACATCAAATAAACGGCCTTTTTTCAGAAGTCTCCCACTGTAAGGGGCTCCAGACCAATGCACAGTATCCTTCCACAGCCAGGATGCTTAAACATTACTTTAATAACCAGCACAGGCATGTGGCCTAATGAAATTTAAATGTGTTCCTCTGATTGATCTTTGCTGGGAATCTCATGGTTTGTAACATGCTTCGCTTTCACCCATGTCTCATTTGCAATGCTAGAGAATTTATATCTATTGTTAAAAGTTGGCTGAAGGAAAACCTCTTATTTCTCCCCCCCTCCCAAGAAGATAAATGGACATAATTGAGGAAAGGGTTGCCTGGATTGGAAGGAAGCCCCAGTGAGTAAGAGAGGCTTATTCCTGGGTAGAAATGTGGAGGACTGCATCATTGACTGAAAAGATCCTGGATTCTTTGCATAAAGGTCTACTTCACAACATGATGATTTAGAACAGGGGTGTCCAACCTTGGCAACTTTAAGACTCTGGGAACTCTGGGAGTTGAAGTCCACAAGTCTTAAAGTTGCCTAGGTTGGACACCCCTGCTTAGAAATTCTTGCTGTAGCCCCCTGTTTCTATAGCAGTGGAGGACTTGGGATGGAGATCTCCACTGACCCTGGAACACAGCTTGGCCAGAATCAAGCCAATGTCTCCCAGGTTGAACATGGTTTCCCCTTGATCTTCCATGGTGTTCAGAAAGAGGGCAGGTCTGCCAATCCATTGAGAACCTAGAGCAGGGGTCTCCAACCTTGGCTCCTGGAAGCCTGGTGGACTTCAACTCCCAGAGTTCCACAGCCAGCAAAGCTGGCTGTGGAATTCTGGGAGTTGAAGTCCACCAGGCTTCCAGGGGCCAAGGTTGGAGACCCCTGACCTAGAGGCTTACGAGACCCGCCCAAATAGTCGGTAACCATTGCTTCGCCGGCTCCCATGATTTGGGTGGGGAAAATGGTTTTGATTTTCCAAGTCTTTTAGGAAGCCTTGCTTCTTTGCATCTACCTCTGGAACTCAAGATCTTCAGAGCTCTTTGATTGCCTCCATCAAATGAACAAGGAGCTTTGTGCTTAGGTCAACAAAGGCTTCTAGGTCTTGAGTGTGAACTGCGTGTTTCCCAAACAGCTTGGTTTAGCCTCTCCTCAGGTTTCATTTTAGCCCCAGACTGAGATATGTTCGTTCATTTAAGCTTCCTGCTCAGCATGAAGGTGGGCTAGAAAGATTCTTAAATGAGAACAAAAACTATGACTTTGAGCTTCTCCACCATGCCTGCACACTCTGCCGCGCGCTCCAGGATTTGACATCTGTAAATGCAACCAACCAACCAGCAAATAAAGTGTTCTCAAGCTCAGGATGAGCCCTACCAACCACCCTAGCAACTGATCTGCTTGGATAGTATCAGCCATAGCTTGGTCTGCCTCTCCTTTTCTCTGCGATACAGTATTTTGATTCTTGACAATGCCTTCTGGTTACTGCCTTCACATTTTCATTGGTTTCTCAGCTACCCAGTCCCACTGTTGTTGAGGTGGTCAGTGCCAATTGACACTCTCCTGCAAAGGCCTTTTAGAAAACCAGCAAAGCCCAGTCAAATGGAGGTGAATGCTGTTCCTCTTTTTCTAATCTTGACATGCTTACATTAACAGGAACAATAACCAGCTAAGCAACGGGGGAATTTCTCGTTCTGTTATTTTTCCTTGGGGAAAAACATGTGCCTCACATAGGAACAAGCCCTGGGATTGTTGTGAGTTTAAGAGAGGGGAAAATATGGATTTTCAAGAACCTATTCACAGAGCCAGCTGGAATCTCTCTTTTGATTCACCACATCTCTTCCTCTGTGATTTTATTTTATTTTTCTCCTTATGAGGACAGCGTTTGGCTGCTGTCACAGCAAGCATCCATGTTTCTACTGTTGCACTGTTAAAGGGAGGAAATTTCCTTGCCTTGTAATGATCTTAGGTGGGAGATGATAGCAAGATGCATCAGTCTGCAAAAAAAAAAAGAAAAGAAAAAATTAAGCTTCAAGCAATCCCAACACTGCACGTTCTCCATTTTATGAGTAGCTCAACAATCTCTTCTTAATTGAGGCTTAATTGAGGGTCTCATAGCCACAGATTTAGTGGAAATAAGCAAGAACAAAACTTGAGTAAGATCAATTTCATAATTTGTACTATTCTTTTTTTTAACACTGATAATTAATTTTAATAAAAGTGACCTTGTATTTATTATCCAGAACACAGGTACAAAATGTCTATTAATTAATTATTATTTATTAATGTCTATTAAGAAAAGAAGGTTTAGGATTTGTAACAATAACAATAGCACTTTATATACTGCTTCATAGTGCTTTACAGCCCTCTCTAAGCTGTTTACAGAGTCAGCCTATTTGCCCCCAACAATCTGGGTCCTCATTTTACCCACCTCAGAAGGATGGAAGGCTGAGTCCACCTTGAGCCGGTGAGAATCGAACTGCTGGCAGTCGGCAGAATTAGCCTGCAATACTGCCTTCTAACCACTGACCCACCAAGACTCTCCCCTAGTTCATTCTTCCTCTTTGGCTGCTTCTTCTTGAGACATCATTGCCTCTTCTCCGCTTTTAGTTCCAGGTCCTTGCGAGCCTGAGGACCTCATCGATGGCATCATCTTTGCAGCCAATTACTTGGGTTCTACCCAATTGCTCTCCGAACGCAACCCTTCCAAAAACATCCGGATGATGCAAGCCCAGGAGGCAGTGAGCCGTGTCAAGGTAGGGTGGGAAGGACCAAAAACCTTTAATGATTGGACTTTCAAGATTTGGAAACACTGGTTCTCCTCGGGGAATGTGGGGATCTTCTTGCTGCAGACAACCAATACCACAAGAGCTTTCCAAGGTCTTTGAGATCACCGTGGAGACTAGATTCAGGGATCTGAGTCTGTAATGAAGCTCTGAATCAGAGCTAAATCTGAACGGGACATTCATTTATGTTCTGGAGATGACCTTTTGATTTCTAAAGCATATAAAATGTTACTCAAGATGAACCAAGAAGGTGAATATGTTAGAGAATGTATAGTAAAAAAAAATGGGTAATTTGGGGGGGGGTATAATATGCTAGATAAATGGGAGAATGTATGGATGAATGGACTAAAAATTACATAAAATTATAGCTCGAAAGAAAACTTTTGTAAAATGATATATCGTTGGTACTTGACCCCCAGATAAACTAGTGAAAATATATAAAGGGATTTCTAATAAGCACTGGAAACATAGTCAAAATCCAGGTTCATTTTATTATATGTGAAAACATACTGGATAAAGGTAATAATGGCAACCTTCTCAAACTCATTTCAACCTCACTTTTCTAGAAAGTGACAGACTGGATGAGACAGCTGTAGATTTTCTTATGTAAGGATGTGTAAGATATGTACAGAACATAACATTGTCCCCATATTTCTTAAGTCTAATTAGATACACTGATCCTAATTAGGGGGGTGAACTCGTAATGTTTAGTTTGATTCCCTTTTTGTAACCAACCACTCGCGCTGATGTTCATGGAAGCATGACTCAGTTCAAGCTGTTTATTAAGAATGTATGGAGTGCCATCTCTTCCCCTCTTGGCACTGTCTAACACACTTGTGTTGTGGGGCTGTCATTGTAACCGATTCTCAGCAAGATTGGAGAAATAACATGACAACAAAAATAAGTTCTACTAGGTTTTCTGGATTCCTGGAGAAGACACTGGATGTGGTCGCTGTTTTTGGTGGCAATCACATCTTTCTTAGTTGCAATGCATGTTGCCATGTTCTGGCACAGGCTCCTTGAATTCTCCCATTGAGCGTCACTAGACTTGAGTGGCCAATAACTTTCAAATAATTATTACAATAGAATATTCCCCAAAAGAATATTCTTTGTAAATATCTCCCAGGCTTTAGTGGCTTGGCTTAGTCTAATCTCACTGGTGGCTGCCATATTTAATGTCCTAGAACTGGGATCTCCAAACTTGGTAACTTTAAGAATTTAAGCATGTCCTGGCTGGGGAATTCTGGGAGTTGGTCCATAAGTCTTAAAGTTGTCAAATTTGGAGACCCCTGTCCTTAAAAAGCCTGAAATTTCTGGTTTACCAAAAGCAAGCAAAGATCTTCTTAAATGAAATGAGAAGATTGCCTGATGTTTGAGAAGAAGACAAAAAAGCAGTGAGTTTGGCCTCCCTCTGAAATGCTTGCTTCACTCTCAGAATGGTGCCCCACGACCCCTTCGCATGCAGGGTACCCCTCTCTTAAATTCCCACTTGTGACATTTTTGGGATCCCCGAGAGGAGGGATTTCCAAAATATTTTGCTAACTCCCCAAGATGGTTTTCCACCCCCTCTTCCTCTCCTCCCCCCTCCCCTTTTATGCATTTGTCTGTTTCCCTTTGATTTATGTATTATTTATTTATTTTTAATGCTTCTCGTTCTCCCCAAGAGGATGCAAAAGGCAGCTAAAATCAAGAAAAAAGCGGTGTGTAAAACTGTTTTTCTTGAATTCTAATGTCTGTTTCACATTCTGGGTTGCTTTTGGCTTTTTCACCCACTCATCCCTTCTTTAATTGTCCTTGTGCATCCTGTTGTGCTTCTCTGTGTGGAAGTTCATGAAACCGTAGTATGAATCTTTTGTGTTTATGTCTGTATAAAAACATATCTGCCTGGTTGGAGGGATGGAGGCCAGTTGGTTTCATTGGAGAACTTTCCATTTCTCCCCAAGTCTTCTCTCTGTGCTACTTGGACATTTTTTCCCCCTTTCCTTTTTAATTTTCATTATGCTTCAATAAACATAATATTTTTCTTTGGCAAAAGTTTCTTTCTGTTAATTCCCGCGGTAGCAGAAAGGGCTCACAGGAATAGTCATGATTTATTTTCATTTTCAATCTGCCAGCCCAGCGTTTCTTTTCTTAAGGTTAACTTGCCTTGGTTCTGAAGATGAGGTTGATGGGAGAAAAAAGAACAGAGAATGGATTTTTGAGCGAAATGGCTGCTGGGGAAAAACAATTGAATGGAGCTTGATCCTTAATGCTATAATCCTACTTTATACATCATACATCCACTTAGGGTTTTTAATAAAGACAAAAATAAATCAGAGTAGATCCGACAAGTCCCGTTTCTGCCCATTGGTGGTCTAAAGCAGGAAAGCCAGCCAAAATGTGTGTGATTTTTAAGTTTGGCTATTACCCTAAACTTCTGGGATAAAATCCCCTTCGTATAAATCACCTCTTGATCTTTAAAAAGTTTTCTGAGTTTCAGCCTCATCTGATTAATATAATTATTCCACTGGAGATCATTGCAATAGAAGCAAAACTTCAGATTTAGAATCTCTCTTGCCTTCTTTCCCATCTTTGGTAAAGGCAGAACTCTGAAATTGGAAAGTTAATTTGTACCGTTGAAGCTTTGCATGTCTTTTTTGGAAAATTAATCATTCCAAATAGCTGTCCTGTGTCACAGTAAATCACTCTGTGTTCCTGTTGTATGTCACATCATATCCAAAGTAGTCTGTGAGGAGCCTACTATTTCCAGAACATTCTTTCAGTGAATTTACTACTGTATTTTTTAGACTTCTGAAGGAGATGTCCATGCTTTGACAGAGGTGGACCTGTTCATCTCCACCCAGAGAATTAAAGTTCTTAATGCAGACACCCAGGTAAGCATTCAGTCCCATCACTGCAGCATCCATTACAGGGCCATGAAATAATTTTGATGGGCCAAGGTCTAATCTCTCAATGTTTCTACAAGTGTCCCATTCAGATGTCTAGAAGAGTTCACCCTTTTTCTTCTCCCATCTTGTTGGTTGGAAAGGAAAACTGGAGGAAAGAGAAGATGGAGGAGTCCATCCTCCTGCCCAGCCTTAGCTGTGACTTTGTCAAAAGGCAGATTGGCTTCAGGGTAGCTGCCCTCTCTCATTCCAGATGAAGCTTGGACCTTCATCTGTGGAATTCTCCATCTTGAGAATTCTGAGAGTTGAAATCAGATGGAGAAAGGCTGGAAAAAAATGTGCTGATCTGAGCTTTTGGCCAAGAGAAGATTCCTTGCATTTTAATTTAGAAAAGTTCTTGAACACTCATTCCAAAGCACTTCCATGTCCTGTAACAATGACAGTGGATCCTTCAACATTAGTTTTCTTCCATATATTTTACATTTCTTCCTCAATCCCAATCCCACAAGCCCCCAAAACAGAGATTTTGAAATCTTTGTCCTTGTCTGAATGGTGCTTATGAGCCAAATTCAGCTTTCTTTCATTTTACAGACCTATAAAGCTTGTAAATGCAAGAATGGGCTGCAAAATGATTTTTTTTTTTTCAATCCCCATCATGACTGCAGTCACTGTTTGGAGCAGTTGCTAAACAAGGATTTTTTGTGCTATCCTGCCAGGCCCGGAAAAGTGACTCTTTCTTCAAGCATCTCACTCAACTTTCTGGTTGTAGGTTTTCCCAGACAGGCAACTGTTCGAATCATTATGAAAAGGTCTGATTGTGGCCACCATGTGGTTCTGGGTTTATTCCTGTTATTTAATAAAATGACAAACCACAACAGAGCAAGGTAGCTGATGTAGCAAATGAATTTCATAGTTGCATTTCGCTGCTGCATGTAAATAATGAAAGCCACTGTGAACCCAGAAAGGCTAACCGTCTGCTTTGTGCTGGTCCACCATAGCTAAAAGCAAGACTGGAGGTCTAAGAGGGCTCTGAACAAATTAATTTCCTTCCTGCCATGGCAAATCAGGAGTTGCCCTTTGTAGACCTCTGTTGACTTTGATGCTCAGAGGAGTCTCTGAGGCAACAGTTGAAGAACAAAAGTCAAACAGCGCGAGAATATCAGTTCCGCCTGTCATTGATCCTGGCCAGTTTCAGTGTTCTGCAGTTGTGCAACTTAGACTTATTTGTGCAAGTTTGCCAGTTTCTGGCCTTTTCAGCTGGTTTCTGGGGCAGCGGGGAAACTATAGGAATACAATGATTTAATGGCTTCAAAAAAAAAGTTTTAAATTGCTTGGGTGCCTTGACTTACGACTGTCTTACAATGGAAATTCCAGGTTCCTTTACCGTCCTAAGACAAGGACTATTTGTATTGTATTTTTCCTCTATTAACCTTTTGGGGTTTTTTTGGGGGGGGGGGGGTATACCTAATTTGCATTGACTGAGAACAAATGCAACCTTTTTCAAGTGGGCCTGCTGTTTGCTTTCTTCATCCCCTTCTTCCAGGAAACCATGATGGACCATGCGCTGCGCACCATCTCTTACATTGCTGACATTGGCAACATCGTGGTGCTGATGGCTCGCCGTCGAATGCCTCGGTCAGCATCCCAGGATTGCATCGAGACGACTCCCGGGGTGCAAGAAGGGAAGAAACAGTATAAGATGATCTGCCACGTTTTTGAATCTGAGGATGTGAGTGAACATCATCCATACCCTTAAGCGTTGACTTGACCCTTGGTGATTCTCCAAGGGAGATGTTTCTTGCGTACCCCCTACCTGATCTTTTACACTCAAGATGCCAGGAATGGTCTTCACATAAAGGTGTTCAACCAACCGAGCAATTCTTTTACATCTTCATGCAGATCTCTCTTTGCTGCAGATTCTCAGTCACCATATTTTATTTTGGTGAAGGAGGATTGCAGAAGAGCTAAAATATTAAAAAGTCAAGCCATATGATTGCAGAATAGGAAGCTGAACTTTAAAAGTTATGGTTTGGTTCCAGAATAGTCACCAGAAAGAAGAGTAATGTTAAATGGCTTCAGTGAGCATTTAATTCTGGGTCTTCTTACAGGTGCTTTTTAAATTAGAAGCCCATGTTATGACCCGCAACAGACATTTATACTGTCTCTGCTGTAGTGACATCTAGTGTCCAAGAATTGCCTATTTTCTATCTTACATGGCCACACAGAAATTCTACACAAGATGCTGTTGTGAACAATTAGCACCTCATTTTGAAAAATGTTCATGTTACAACCTTTGGCCAAGGCAGAGTTGAACCCAACTGTTGAAAATCATGAATTATTCTTCTCTCTTACTTGTATGAAGGTCAAAATATTCCAGTGGTACACCTAGAACCATGCTTTTCAATTCCCCAGCCAGTTTGAAAAACACTTACCTAGAACTTGGAATTTTAAAAATCGGAATAAAGGAAAAGGATTAAGGGCGGAAGGAGCTCCATAGAATCAAGTTCTGTAGATGTTTTAGTGTCCAACTCTCCATATACCTCAGAGAATAACAGAGTAGAGTAGGAATCTGGAGTAAGGGCTCATATAACACTGTGGAATCACATGTTGTCTTTTATTATCTAATCAATTAGGTTATTGCAAGAGCCATCAGAGCTAATTGCCTCTGATAATCTGATACTCCAAGAGTGAGTCTAATGGCCTTAGAAATACGTCTGATGTTACAGCTGGTGCCATTATCTGAAGACAGTCCATTTCCAAACCCAATTATGCATTATGGGAGAAAAGGGTTCCTCCTTTATTTGTCCTGTTAGTCTCCTGGACTCCTGGAGACATATTTGTTGAAAGAAAGCTTCAAAATCTTTAAAACAGAGGAATTCATTTTAGCTCAATGTTTTTTATCCTTACAAGTCTTCATCCAAACAGTTTCCATTTCTACAGCAAAATAATAACATTGTCCAATGGGGTCAGTTTCCAGAATAGGATGAGCCAATCTCTTCAGTTGGCCAACAAGTATGTTGTTCCTCTCCAAAGATCCTGATCTCTTTCCTTCTCCTCTTGAAGGCCCAGCTGATCGCTCAATCAATCGGACAAGCTTTCAGCGTGGCCTATCAGGAATTTCTCCGGGCCAACGGCATCAACCCCGAAGATCTAAGTCAGAAAGAATACAGCGACATCATCAACACCCAGGAAATGTATAATGATGACTTGATTCACTTCTCCAACTCAGAGAACTGCAAAGAGGTGATTGCCTTTTTCTGAACTGGGTTATTTTGGGGTGGCGGGGGATGTTTTTTTATCCTTGGAAGCTCCTTCAACCTTTCCTTGTGTGTAAGGTCACTGTGGAGAACTTAGCTGGAGTTTCAAGAGGTCATTTGCAAAGCCTTCAGGGTAGAAGAATGAAATTAAATTCCCCGAGATGTTGACCAGGGCTACCAGTGGTGTATTAACCATGAAGCAGACTAAGCACATGCTTAGGGCACCAGGTCCAAAGGGGCACCACAAAGTTGAGAATATGGCTTCGTTTGTACAGTATATACAAAGGAGGGGGCTCCAAGATTTGTCAGGGCTTAGGGCAGCCTTAATCCACCACTGAGGGCTACCATATCGGAGTGGCATAAATCCAGAATATCCTCTAGAAAGAACCAATACTTTTTCTGTACCTTTTTTATTGTTGTGCACCACCAACCAGAGTCATTTCTTGTGAGATGAGTAGCCTCACATGTTATAGATGATGGATGGATGGAAGGACAGTCATTTTTTGGTGTTGTTTTTGGAAAACAAAGGGGTGAATTATCACATTTACCTGTTTTAAGATGCCTTGGAGGACTGAGGGTGTTTAATACTTGAAAAGTCATTTTGGAGGAGAAAACTACTCTTGAAACTAGCTGCATAGATGGAACCACAAGGCAAGTCATCTCTCTATCCTTGACAGCTTGGGCTGTGTAGAAGCAATATGCTTGGACATTGAAAAGCAGCCAAAGGAATGGGAAGCGAAGCCAAAATATACAAGCCAGGTGGAAATTGGATTTTAAATCAATCCTGGGAGAAGGGTAAATAAATTATAATCTACTCAGATTCAGGATGAGGGAGAGAGCACGCATGCTCCATGGTGCATGTTGGCCCGTTGTTTGCTGGAGAACGTCAATAACGAACTAGGTTTTCCTTGAAGGAGCCACAATGCAGAATGAGGAGAATGAACTTGGGGCTGGAAATATTTGCCAAACAGAGGCAGGATGGAAGTCACTTTCCTTAATGCGGCATTTTTCTGGAAAGGGCCCTGGTTTTTAGCTCTGGTTGTTTCCTAGGCCAGCCAAAAGAAGTCACTTCAGATTTCCGCAAAAACCCTGTCTTCTCTTCAAAAAAATAACTAAGTCAAGCTTGACTGAGGCTGGACTTCTTCTGCATGCAGGGAAAGTGTTTTGCAACAGCCTGCAGCAGTTCTCTGGAGATTATGCACCAAACGTTTGGAGAACACGCTTGGAGAAGAAACCACCTCCTGTTTCTCCAGACGTTCCACAAGCATCCTCTCTACTCTTTTGTCTTCCAGCTGCAGATCGCCAAACACAAGGGGGAGATCCTTGGTGTGGTGGTTGTGGAGTCTGGCTGGGGGTCGATTTTGCCCACGGTCATCCTGGCTAATATGATGAATGGAGGGCCGGCAGCTCGTTCCGGAAAGCTCAGCATTGGAGACCAGATTATGTCCATTAATGGGACCAGTCTAGTTGGCCTTCCTTTAGCAACCTGCCAAGGAATCATTAAGGTACCCATCTATCCTTATTTGTGTCAGCTGGTCATTTGGGAGGATGGAATGATACTAGTGGCTTCCACATTAATTCCTCCTATTATCATATTTATATATTGGCTACGTTCTATCTCAAACCTATGTTGAGCCACAAACTATGTGCCCAGGTGAGTTCTGACAACGTTGAGAATCCCTTAACCATCATTTAAAGTAGCTCAGACACTAGGCCAATTGTGACATTCTGCAAAAGATGCAAGTTACACCTGTTGCCTCATTTGGTGTGGTGATGTCATGATTTCCTTCTGGCCAGTTCTGGATGTCCATCTTGTCTAACTTGCTTTGCTTGATGAGATAATGACTAACGTTGAGTGTCTTCTTCAGGGTCTTAAGAATCAGACACAAGTGAAATTGAACATTGTCAGTTGCCCTCCGGTCACCACTGTCCTGATCAAGCGCCCGGATCTGAAATACCAGCTGGGTTTCAGTGTACAGAATGGAATTGTGAGTCTTTTCATTCATTCAATCCTGGATATGATAATTGGGCTGGGAAAGCAATTTATCCTCAACGGAAGAGGGCAACTCAATGCTTGGGTGTCTTGTCTTGCCTTGTGGACAAGTCCTGGAAAAGAAGCCATGTTAGTCTGCCCCAAAAACTCGGTGTCCTCACAAATATTCGTGCCTTCACCCAGCTTGCAATGAGCACCCAGATGATATACAGAGCTGGTGCCTTCTCCACTTCTTTCCAGTGGGTAGAGTAAGTCAAGGAACAGTTAAGTTCAGATGATGTTTTGGTCTTAGATCCCAAACTGGTCAAAATTCAGAAATCCATATTTGACTTATAAGTCTGACCTGATCAGGAGCAACAAATTCCAAGTTTGGTCATTGTATTTGTAACATTCGTGCACATGAAAGGAAGAATAAAGCAAGTGGGAGCATCAAAGACGGTCCAGCATGGTCCACGGCCAACTATCATGACACTAAAATGATTCCACACTCAAGTGATGTCATCATGCAAGGGCCACAATTATGTCCTGGTGTCTTCTGTTGAGATCATGTACATTGTGGCATTGGCATAAGGTCATCACACGTATTTCTCTCTCCCCTACCTCCTGATATAACAGCTTAAGGAACCTCGGGAGGTTCTTTAAGCTGTTGATCACATCGAGGGTATCTGCTTGGTTCCTGAAAAGGAACCATGAAAGGACACTATCTAACGAAAGCTACAATTTGAAGAAATGGAAGGAAATTTGGAAGCCATGCTGTATATGGTTTTCAAGGCGATGGTTTTCCCATTGGCAATGTATGGCTGTGAAAGTTGGACCATAAGAAAGGCTGAGCACCAAAGAATGGAGGCCTTTGAACTCTGGTGCTGGAGAAGACTCCTTGGACTACAAGGCCATCCAACTGGTCAGTCCTAGAGGAGATCCACCCTGACTGCTCTTGAGAAGGCCAGATCCTGAAGATGAAACTCAAAGACTTTGGCCACCTCATGGAAAGGAAGGAAGGACTCACTGGAGACTAGCTTAATGCTTGGAATGATTGAGGGCAGAAAAGGAGGTGGCTGGATGGAGTCCCTGAAGCAGTTGGCTGAGCTTCAATGGACTCCAGGGGATGGTAGAAGACAGGAAGGCCTGGAGAAACGTTGTCCATAGGGTTGCAGTGGGTCAGACACAACTTCACAACTAACAACAACAACAACTGTATGTGGGGGCATGAAGGCTCATGTTTGGTTCTTCAGGACAGGATGGTGGGTTCCTTAAAGTTCTCCTCCTTTAAAAGGAGATGCTTCCAGTTCAGATGCTTGTGCCAGAGGTCTTATGCAGCTTTGGCCACCCATATAGAATCACTGGATGGCTTCAGAATTGTTTTATCATCTGCAAAATTGTCGCTTAGTACCATCTAGTGGCTATAACATATATTCACGATTAAGGAAAATTCCTGGTGCAGAAACCTAACCCACAATTTGCTCTTCTCGGCAGTTACTTCCATAGCAACCTCCAAATTGATGTCTTGCAATAAGATGGGACTTCTATAGTACTCTGGGTGCTTAAAAATAATGCCAGAGGGGTTATAAAGACCAAACTGTTTGGGGTTTTCCATAGGAAATTTGGCTCTTAAATAAACAAAACCTTTTTAAAAAAAATAAATTCTTGCAGTATTACAATAACAAGAAGAGCCAGATTGGTTTTCTTTTAATAGGATTTTTATTGAAATGTTTTAAAAAGAAGATAAAAACGGATACCAATTCATATAAACTAAGGAAGAAAAAAGAAAGAAAAAAAAGCAAAGAAAAATGCAAATTTTAAGATAATGTAAAAATCAAGCCTTTTGACCATGTGTTTCCCGTGGGTCCGTCTGTATATGACAATCCAAAGTCTTAGCCCCCATTGACCATCCGTTCTTTAACCTCTTCTTCTTCTTCTTCTTGAAGCTAAATTCTTCTCCCCAAATGTCAACGAAAGTGGACGCCAGGCACCGAGAAGATCTACTTCTCCAGGAAACGGTTTCAAAATTTCCAGCCTCTTTGGTGCACCGTATCAAAGAAAGCGCTTCCCAGAGTCAGGATGTATCCAAGAACAGGAATTAAAGCCCATTTGTATGCGCGTTGTGTGTGCACAGGGACCTATTCCCATAGCAACCATTTCTACACTGTTCTCCAGCCGGCATTCACAGGAAGTGTGGAGTTTCCTTTGGGGAAAGCTCACACTTAAAAGCACAAGGATCATGGGGCTTTAGGAGAAACCTCTGATTCTCGTTCTCCTTTCCCGCATGAACTACATGAAGGCATTTCAGTTCCATCAGGAGAGAGGCACTGGTGGGCTGGGACTTGGAAGATCATTTCCTGATCAACCAGGACCTCTGGATTGTGCTAAGGAGTCATCATCAGAGTTTGTGGAGGCCTTCATGGCCTCTGAGCTTGGTGGTTGGCTTGCAGATGTCTCATGACCCAACTTCAGCTTAGACACCATCCTTGCAAAATTTTAAATCTTAAGATCAACTCTGCTGCTACTTCAACAACTTCCTTCCCTATTGATGTTGGGTTGGCATTGCCCATTGAGATCATCTTAGCTTCCTACCGTTGAGTAACTTTTGCTCTCTCTCTCTCCACCTTTAGAAAGCAGGGGGTAAAGATGGTAAAAGATGTCAGAGGGTAAAAGACTGAATCCATCAACCAAGGGAAAGGCATGATTTCTGTAGTGTGATAGCTAAGAAGACCTTCCCATTATTTTCAACCAAACTGCCCCTTTTCCATTTAATTGAACCCCTCTGCTTCTCTCCACCCAGATCTGCAGCTTGATGCGAGGTGGGATTGCAGAGAGAGGCGGGGTCCGGGTAGGGCATCGCATTATCGAGATCAATGGTCAAAGTGTGGTCGCTACAGCTCATGAGAAGATTGTCCAAGCCTTGTCCAACTCCGTAGGAGAGGTGAGTCTTCCTAGTGTGCATTTCTTTTTAGCAGTGATAAAGTTACAAGTGGTTTTTATTTCTTTTTAATCAAAAGAAAGAACCATTAGTACATTCCAAGCTAGGCAACCGGACCAAAAATGTCATACCAAACTTCACAAGTTGCCCCATGGTTGGGATGGCAGAGTGCATGAAGGAAGATAGCAATAGCACTTGTATACCACTTCACAGTGCTTTACAGCCCTCTCTAAGTGATTTACAAATGTCAGCCTCTTGCCCTCAACAATCTGAGTCTTCATTTTACCGACTTTGGAAGAATGGAAGACTTGAGTCAACTTTGAGCCAGTCAGGATCAAACTGCTGGTAGTGGGCAGACTAAGTCTGCAATTCTGCATTCTAACCATTGGGAGAGGAGGGAAGGGAAGGGAAGGGAAGGGAGGAAGGAAGGGAGGGAGGGAGGGAGGGAGGGAGGAAGGAAGGAAGGAAGGAAGGAAGGAAGGAAGGACTAGCAATACTAGGACTTATATATCACTTCACAGTACTTTCCAGCCCTCTCTAAGCAGTTTACAGAATCAGCCTCTTGCCCTAAACAATCTGGGTCCCCATTTTACCCATCTCGGAAGGATGGAAGGTTGAGTCAACCTTGAGCTGGTCAGGATCAAACTGCTGGCAGTGGGCAGAGTCAGCCTGCAATCCTGCATTCTAACCACTGCGCCACCATAGCTCCAAAATCACATTAAGAAGTGTCCTCTACTTAGGGATGATACTTCAGTACCTTGGAAATTGTTCTTCCATCTTTGTCCACATCTGTCCATCAAGTTCAGTATTGGCTGTCTCAGGGGGAACAAGCTGTTGCCCCCACATTTTTGTGGCCTGCACAGCCTGCCTTGAGCTCCTGGGAATCAGAACTTCATAAGGGTGATGACTGTTGGGTGTTAGGTATACTGTGGTTAGCCATGGCTTTAGGAAGACATCTCTTCCATCTCTGCCCTGATTGTTGATGGGCTTTGATCTTAACGGTTATCTTGACCACATCCAAGGTCCACACTAACCATGAAGAATAGCTGTAGTCAGCCAGTCTGAAGCCTCCAGTCCTTCATCATCATCCCCAATTCTCTTCCAAACAGATCCACATGAAGACAATGCCTGCTGCCATGTTCCGGCTGCTCACCGGTCAAGAAACTCCACTCTACATCTAAAAGAGAAACTCAACTGCTCCTCAACAGGGAAGCTCAGCTGCTCCTTCAGCAAACCATATCCTGCTGCCTAAGCTTAAACTTCCAGAGAAATGTTGTATTTTGTAGGAAACGGGCACGATTTGAACCCAAAACTGGATATGCTGGACACTCAATGGATCCAGTTCCTTTGCCTTTTTTTCTGTTGGGTTGGTTTCTTAGTTGACCTCTCTCTCCTTTGAAAACCTTGCCAAAAGAGGATGGCAAATAACCACAGAAACCATCTTTCCAGCCACATGATTGACAATCTCCATCTTCATGACTCAGGATGAAGTCCACCACAAAGCTGATCAAGTCCCATGGCTGTTTGAACCTTCTGGCTGCAGAGAGACACTTGTTATGTACTTCTAATACTTTACTCTAAGGTGATTCCAGCATGTCCATTGTCCTCTGTCTGTCTCTGCCACCTTCAGCCACGAGGCACATGTGGACCAGTCTACGGAAACAGGCCCTTTCCATGTGGTCTGCGCCTTCCCCAACACGTTGGACTCGGGGTGGGGGTGGGTTGTTGTAATGGCTGAGAAGGGGTGCAGTTTTAAAGGGGGTGCTGGAGGGAGGTTTGGGGGATGGGGGGGAGCGTCCATTGCTATCAAACGAGAGAGAAATACCCCTGCTGTTGTCATTGGTAGCCTTATTGTCGTCATGTGACTTTTGATGAGACGTGGTTTGTATGTGAAGTAGAAAGGTTCCAGAGTGAATGTGAGTGATATGGAAAAAAAATAACCAAACCAAAACACCTTTGCAGGGAATTCTTAAGATATCTGCCAGAAGAAGAAAAAAGTGAAAGAATCTTTGCAATACGAATGCAGGATATTTATTTCGATGAGATGCATTTCAGTTTTGGAGAGGCCGATTCTTTTTAATGCTGAAAATACTGTTCCTAGAGTTCTGCCAGTCAGGAAAACCAGGGGAATGGGTCCTCTTTTCTCATCCCACCGCCTTCCATATCACCCTTTCGTTGACCTTCAGTTCACTCTCGGAAAGCCATGCTTAAAATATGACTTTTTTATATCAAAATGTTTAATATTGTTCTGTTTGTCTTCGATTCTCCTGAGCCAACATGTCTGAATGTAAATGGTGACGCCGAATGCAGAATCTTTGCCATCTGCAGTATTAAGATTTGTGGCAATGAATAACCAAGGAATAGTACCATGTGTTCATTACAAGATAAATGTCAGCTGATGTAACTCTTTTCGTCTTGATTTCTTTTCCTTTCTCCTGTGGTCGAAGAAAAGAACAACACTGTGACAAAAAGAAATAAACCCTTAGTCTACCGTAACGAAAACCATAGCGTTACTCTACTTCAAGAAGTAACACTGGAGAGCTTTATTGTATGCCAGGGACCCTAGGAGAGAATTAATCTATGCTCATTAATAAATTTGGAGTCATGAAACAATGCAACTTCACTTGGTTGTTTTGCAAACCACCGTACCAAGGCCGGTGGTATCTAAGTCTCCTTCGAAGGAACATGTGGGAAGTATGGGCAAACACAACGTCTTGGAAAAGGACAAGGTCTTGCTGTAGAGAAATGCATTGCTTGGCCTTTCTTCTACCTATCAAATATTGGTCTTGTAGACTTCTGAGGAGCACCAGTTGGTCAGCATCTCAACTTCCTTGGTGCTCCACTGAAGGTCACTGTAGATTCATGCTCAAAAGGCACTTTCCAAATAGGGTGGTTTGCTGGGCTATTCTCCTCTCCAAACCTTTGAAGCTCCTGCTGTAGATGGGGGAGAGAAGGAGGAGGAAAACTTGGTGGGCTAGACTTCATCTTCTACGATTTCTAGCCAGCATAGTCAGACATTATGGGGTGATATAAGTTGTGTTTTCACTGACTACCACTCCAGAAGGAGATGTTCACATGGGTTTCCTCAGGAGAGTTACAGTGAAGTAAGAATGGAGTTCTGAAGAAAGGGCCTTAAGTGAGCAGAATAAGAGATGATCTAAAGCTCCTCCACAGAACAATGAAGGAATTGGTTAGATGCTTGCTCCACATTTCCTTTGGAAGCTAACTGTGATATATACAACACTCTTTTCTTCCAGTCTTCTCAAGAACTACTCAACCATGGCTGGATGGAGAGAATGCGATTAAGTTTAATGTTCTCCATGAACTTCAGTTATTGATGGGGAGTTTGAACTTGAATTTCCTAAAGTCCACCAAATCCAGGTTGTGAAAAAATGGGAATTACATAAACCCCAAATGAAATATCATGTTAGTGACCACGTTGGAATTGGAAACCACATTCTCCATTTTGTTCTTTTTTTGGTTCTTCAGTTGAAATAACTCAACAACGATAACAGAGGGAGAGAGAGGTTGATCTATTGCCAGTACAAAATCAGTTCTGGAAGTCAGTTGTCTCCAGAAATACCCTTTTAATTATGAAAACACTGTTCAGATTTGGTGCAAACACTTTTGAGGTACAATGATTAAAATGCAACTCCTACATTGTACAGAAGGACCACTGCGGCTTAGCAAGAAAGTTTATTTCCTTCCCTCACCCCATCCCACTCTACCCCAGCCCCTCCCCAGTCTCCCTTACTCCCCAGATGGACCCATAGAACTTAGCTTGGTGGGAGGAGAAAAAGCTACGCTTCAGTGGGTTTTCTGTTTGTTTGTTTCATTGTTAAATAAGAAGCAATTTTTTTCCCCCATAAAAGAGTCTTGGTTGAATATGCAGTCATGAAGAGTTGAGTGCTCAGCTTTGGGAATCAAAATTTAACATGGGACTCTACAAGAGGAAGACTCTTCCAGAGACCCTGGTTGACTTTCCTCTTGTTTCTTCCAAGACTGCCAGGGAAGAGGGGATGAATCTCCATCCGTTACCCAGTTCCCCAGAATCTCTTTTGCAGAGTTTGTATTCCTCAGTGAAGCAAAAGGCCCATGGTCAAAGGATGGTCTCTCGGCACACTTCAATTAAACTGTGGGGTCTTCCTCTTTCAAAGGCATGTGTGATGGGGGCCCTGTGTAAGAAGGCAACAGGAGAGCTTAGGGCTCCACAGCTCTGGAGATGGAGGTCTTCCTGAAGCCACTTTCTCGAGGTATTCATATTCTGCTGGGAGCCCATGATGACCTGTGGAAGAGCCAGGTGAAAGAAATGATGAGGCAGGGCCCACCAAGGGCTTGAGTTGATCGTTGTCACTGGGGGGCTGGGGGAGGATGGAGATTTATTGGGGTTTGGACTGGGGGTTTCTGTAAGTCATTGTGAGTTGGACAGCAAAAGAAAAAGAAAAAGAAAAAAGAAAGAAAGAAAGAAAGAAAGAAAGAAAGAAAGAAAGAAAGAAAGAAAGAAAGAAAGAAAGAAAGAAAGAAAGACAGGGAGGAAGGGAAAGAGGGAGGAAGGAGACAGAAAGGGAGGGAGGGAGGAAAGAAGGAAGGAGGGAGGGAAGGAGAGGAGAGGGAAGAAAGGGAGGAAGTAAGCAAGCAAGGTGGGGAAAAGAAGGAGAAGGAAGGAAGGAAGGAAGGAAGGAAGGAAGGAAGGAAGGAAGGAAGGAAGGAAGGAAGGAAGGAAGGAAGGAAGGAAGGAAGGAGACCGAAAGAAAGGGAAGGAAAGAAGGACCTGGCTATTTAGGGCACATTGATTCAATCTCTCCTCCGCCCATCCTGGTCCCACCAAGCAACTCAGAGAGGCTGCTCACCTGATCAATGATGTTGGCGCTAAAGATGGCTTCTTCCATGTGCCGTTCATCAGACTTGATGACAGACCGGATGCTGTTGACCACATGACGCACTTCTGGGGTCAAGTTGCAGTTCGAATGTTCCAAAAATTTGGCCACCAGAATCTTAGTGTCTTTGTAGGCCTGCAGGTCCACCAGGGAATGGGGCCGCTCTTTGCAGAGGCTCAGGATGACCTTTGGCTTCTGGGAAAGTTCGGCTTTTGGGGGGTCCCTTGGTTTCCCGGTTGGCACAAGTCGGTTTCCGGGTTCCTGGCAAGTAGAGGCAGCCACGTGAGGACCAGACACGGGAACTAAAAGGGGGTGAGGTGGGGACGGAGGGGGAGAAAAGGAGCTTTAAAATGATAGCTCAGCTGGACATACACCTCGTGAAGTCACAGAGTGGTCACTATTGGGAGCGGAGAAGTGACACAAGCAAACTAAGTTCAACCTCCTTTTTAATTCCACTGACTTAGCTAACTCCTACAGGTGTTAAGATTCCTGCCCATAGGCATGATGTCATGCCCCTGTTGGAGTCTGAATCTGAGGAGGAAGATGAACAGCTGACAGGGAGTGGGAGTGTGGCTCCATTGGCTGTGAATGAAACTGGGGAAGGGCAAATTCCAACTGGGCAGAGCAGGAAAGAGATAGAACAAGGGAGCAATGTGAGTTGCATGGCTTACAGGGGAGGAAAGGGCCCTGATTCCCTTCATCAGCCACACCTGAAAATTTAAAAGAACTGAATGCTGACAGCAGCAGCTGCTGGGAGCAAACATGACTTTATCTTGTGTTGTCATTGCTTATCTGTATTCCTGGCATCTTTCCAAACATGTTGAGTTTTGCTGTGCTTTCAAGTTTGAAATTCCTGCTCCTCCCCTGCCAAACTAATTACCTCAGAAAGCATCTGAAGATGTGCCCCACATGACACTGTGTGGGTTGTAGATTAGACATTCAGTCTGGGTCCCTGGGGGGCAGGGGAGAGATTTGGGGAAACTTTCAATATATAACTATAGTGCCTTTTGGCTCAGATCTTGCCTTCCTTTCACCGCTATCATTTCAAACTCAGTAAAAGTACCTCTTGGATTCGATGGTTTTCTTGGGTTTTGAATGGAGGGAGGCCTGACACAGGGCCTTCTTGATGATGGTGTTGGGATGAATAGTGGTTAGACAACAGATGGAAACCAGGACCAGGAAGCAGCTGCCCTTATTTCTAAACACCCCTTACCTTCTGTAGTAGCTGAAAAGGACAAAGGATCACTGCTGGATCGGACAATGTTGCAAATGGCGTTTTTCCTTCCCCGTGGCTGGGCTGTCCTCTTGAAGCATCTGTGGGGCAAACTGTTTACAGGCACTGAGCAGTGGGGGCAGAGAATCTGTGGGGCAGTTGGATGGCTGAAGACCCCACAACACATCTTCAGTGGCTTCGACGAAGGGGTGGCTTTGTCTTCTCTGGCCAAGCCAAAAGAGTCTCTCTCGGGAATGCCAGCACTCTCTGGCGAACAGTCCGAGAGCCGGCTATGAGAGCATGTCCTGCTACGAGGCCAGTCCACAGTGGTCTGGCTGCGGCCAACTGCCTCATCGTCTGGAGAGTCCGGCAAGCAAGTTTGGGTTAACTTGCAGTTGTTCAGGCTGGAGCAACTTCTGTTTCTTGCCCCTCTTCCTCCAAGGCCACCTGGAAAGAAATCAGAAGAAAGGAAAGGTTCTTGGACATCCAGAGAACTAAGGTCTTTGGAGGGACAATTGGGGAGAGGAACAACTATGGTGGCCACCTGGGAAGTGCCATTTGACAAGGCTAAGAAAAGGGTGAAATTCCAACCATGCTATCTCAAGTTGCTAATGTTGAGTGAATTGGACAACAAGAAATGGGGCAAAAACTCTTCCATATTCTTGGTTCCACCACTGAATAGCCAGTTATCTCCATAGGTTTCATTCATCAACTAATGGCTCTCCTTTACACTAGTGATCTGAACACCTGTTCCTGGGCACCATGAATTGCCTTGTGGAGATGAATCTTCTCAGTGAATTTTTAGAAGGACAGGTGGATCTTGGTGGTGGTGGAGTTAAGTGCACCATCAGTTTAGAATAATTGCATTCTCACAAGCTCTCCAAGTTCAATCCATCCTGAGTTCCATTGGCTCTTACCTGGTGCCAACTTTGGTTGACCTGATTGTTGTCCACAAGCTTGAATAAATCTTTTATGCTGCAACCTTATGAATAATCCTGATTCTTTGTGCCTGACATTAATTTGGTCAACTAAAGTTGAACACTAAATTGGAGCCAGGTAAAATGTCAACTGAATTCAAGGGGCAGGGTTGACTTGGAGTGCTTGTGGGAACACAACAACTGTAAACTAATGATGCACTTAACACAATCATCCCTAGCTCAGTCTGCTTGTCTCCGGCAGAACTGGGCTTTGGGGTAGAGGGCTTCAGTATACAACAACCCATTTCCAAGTGGGTGAGGAAACCCTACTCAGGGAGGGTCACACAAGTTTTCTCAACACTCTCATGGCGAGTGGTGGAAAGTACCTTGGCTGTTGAAACCTGTTGCTGCATTTCGCTCTGCCAAGTTGGACTCCGTGATTTGCTGTTCCGTACTGGTGACCTGTAAAAAGTTAGGAGAATTTTTTTAAAAAAAATTCATCTAGGTTGTCATTCAGGGCATGGATAAAGAGTTTAAAACAGCTGTTTATTGAAGATGAGGATACCGTTTGGGAAGGAAGCCAATCCCAAATCGATCTGATCTCTCCTTCTTTCCCCACCAAATCTAGAAATCCCAAAGGTGATTTTTTCCAAAAGGCAACTGGATTTCTTTGGTTTTCTCTTTGAAAACATTTTGCTTCTCATCCAAGAAGCTTCTTCAGTAGTTGTTGTTGTTGTTGTTGTTGTTGTTCTTCTTCTTCTTCTTCTTCTTCTTCTTCTTCTTCTTCTTCTTCTTCTTCTTCTTCTTCTTCTTCTTCTTCTTCTTCTTCTTCTTCTTCTTCTTCTTCTCCTCCTCCCTCCTCCTCTTCCTCCTCCTCCTCCTCCTCCTCCTCCTCCTCCTCCTCCTCCTCCTCCTCCTCCTCCTCTTCTTCTTCTTCTTCTTCTTCTTCTTCTTCTTCTTCTTCTTCTTCTTCTTCTTCTTCTTCTTCTTCTTCTTCTTCCTCTTCTTCTTCTTCTTCTTCCTCCTCCTCCTCCTCCTCTCCTCCTCCTCCTCCTCCTGCTCTTCTTCTTCTTCTTCTTCTTCTTCTTCTTCTTCTTCTTCTTCTTCTTCTTCTTCTTCTTCTTCTTCTTCTTCTTCTTCTTCTTCTCTCTCTCTCTCTCCCTCTCCTTCTTCTTCTTTCTCTCCCTCTCCTTCTCCTTCTCCTCCTTCTTCTTTCTCTCCCTCTCCCTCTCCTTCTCCTCCTCCTTCTTTCTCTTTCTCTTCCTCTCCTTCTCCTTCTGCTTCTGCTTCTCCTTCTTCTTCTGGAACAGAAGAAGCATCTTGGATAAAAAGCAAAACTTTCTAAAGAAAAAAACCAAGAAAGTCCAGTTGCCTTTTGGGGGGAGAAAAACATCTCTGGGACAACCTGGACAATTGAGAATCCCCACAGGCATATCTGGAAAAGGATCCAGAAATAATTTTGGAACAGAGGAACCATTAAGAGAAGTCAAACAATAAGGAAAGAGGAAAGCATGGGAAAGAAACCCCAAAGAATCACAACTGGAGATAAGAGAAGATTAAAATGGCCCCTCTTTAGCTAATTTATTTAGAGATGAGTTAGAAAAATCTCCTAAGCAGCCAATCCCTCCTGCCCTTAAGATGCTTCTGTTTGAAATATGGAAAAGGGAGATATACCAATCATAATCCAATGAAACAAAGAGGGAGGCAGCCAATGAGATTTCTGTCCTCGGGGAATCAATCCTTCCCTTCCTGATTGTAACAAAACTTGCCAATTCAATAGGTCTCTTCATGTTCTGCCCCTGGGGAAGAGAGGTGCATTCACGAACTTCATCAATGCAATTATGCACCAGGGACTTGCGATCCAGGAGAGATGAGGATTTGCCCGTTAAAAAAACAAAACAAAACCACACTCTGCAATTTGGAAAGAATATAGTAAGACACAACGGGCTGAAAAATCAAATCTATCTGAAGAAATATCAAAGTGCATAGGACCAAAGCACCTTCTTTCTTCTTAATATTCTCTAAATTGAAGTTTCGCCCACCATGTTTGGGCTCTAGAAGTCTCTGAAAAAATAAGAATGCACATTGCAAGATTTGTTCTGCTTCTCAACTATCAGGTCTACGCACGTCCTTGAGAAGGTTGAAAAATCACATCCATCTCCATTCAGAGGAAGGACTAGCGATCCCATGGTTTGACTAAGACCTTTCCAAAATCAGTCTGTGCACTTGGTCCATTCCCAGCTACACCCTCTAACCTGGTTAGCTGGAGCTTGTCCGACAACTGCCTCGTAAGGGGGAGGCAGCTCAGCTGGGTAGAGGATCCCAGGGCTGTTGATGGTCACCTCGTATAACGCGCTGAAGGAAGAGTGTGGAAAGTCCAGGTGAAAAGCCCTAAACCACAAGCGAGGGAACGATAATGAGCAGGGTTGTCAGGGGTGGGGTTTAAAAAAGTGACGACAATGGCCCTGTCCCTGCAACTGAAGCTCCAGCCTATTTTACGTGTTCTGTGTACAACACGTCAAAAAATGGAGTGAGTGTCTGATCACAGGAACATGTCCACCATCTTGATGTTCCTTATCCTGCTCCCTGGACAGACCCTCCTGATAAAGAGCTGTGAATAGAGCCAGCCACTGCACGCAATGCTTCAGTGTGTTAAATACTCAAGCGCTTGGATCAATGAAAACAACTTCTCCCATTCATCAGGTGTCCTAATTAACCAGGCAGCCAATTAAATATATATATTGATCAGAGTCAGAGTTACTGATCCTTAAAGAAGAGCTATGGAGTTCAGGAGAGCTTTAGTCAAGCTGACCTTGACTAATTACCTTGCTAATTCCAGTAGGTTTAGTGTGTCTTTGTCAGAATTCAACAGGAAGGTTTTTGTTGGAGGGGAAGACATTTTTCTTGGCAAGTGATAGACAGACAGACAGACAGACAGACAGCCAGACAGACAGATGGGCAGACATGATAGATAGAGATACATAGATAGACATAATAGAGATAGATAGACAGACATGATAGATAGATAGATAGATAGATAGATAGATAGATAGATAGATAGATAGATAGGTAGGTAGGTAGGTAGGTAGGTAGGTAGGTAGGTAGGTAGGCAGGCAGGCAGGCAGGCAGGCAGGCAGGCAGGCAGGTAGACAGACAAACAGACAGACAGATGGGCAGACATGATAGATAGAGATACATAGATAGACATAATAGAGATAGATAGATAGACAGACATGATAGATAGATAGAAGATAGATAGATAGATAGATAGATAGATAGATAGATAGATAGATAGATAGATAGATAGATAGATAGATAGGCAGGCAGGCAGGCAGGCAGGCAGGCAGGCAGGCAGGCAGGCAGACAGACAGACAAACAGACAGACAGATGGGCAGACATGATAGATAGAGATACATAGACAGACATAATAGAGATAGATAGATAGACAGACATGATAGATAGATAGAAGATAGATAGATAGATAGATGGATAGATAGATAGATAGGTAGGTAGGTAGGCAGACAGACAGACAGACAGACAGATGGGCAGACATGATAGAGATACATAGATAGACATAATAGAGATAGACACACAGACATGATAGATAGATAGATAGATAGATATAAATAACAGATAATCACAACGACAGTCTTCCAACAACAAAGACCAAATGAATGAATATATCAATATTTGAACTAGTAGACACCTATAGCTTGTAAACTAACTTATGGAAGTCTACCCACTGAATCCACTAATGTTAAGCCTTAACCTGGGTTTGCTTTTGGCTCAGAGGGTTATTCAAACGCATCTCCAGAGATACTTCATCATTTCCAAAGCAAAGAACGAAGCCAAAAGCTAAGCAAACTTCTCAATGTAGAAATTAAACTAGGATCTAGGAAGCCTGCAAGGCAACCAAAGGGGAGCTGAGGTTGGGTGCATCTCCCCGGGAGGGTTGCGTAGTGCAGTGTATTCAGATGAAAGACAGGTCACCTTTGTGTCTCCGTGGCTGGCGTGCAGGTATATTCCGGTGGGTAATAAGGTGGCGGTGGGATGGGAGGAATAAACTCGTCAAAGTCCAACATCTGGTGCAGGATAGTCCCATGAGGGGTCATGCAGTCTGGATTTGCAGAATGAGACCTCTGGGGCAAGAACTGGGTGGCACAAATGAGAGAGGTGAAGCATTATTATAATAGCCAGCAAATCTAAGTACTTTTCAAGCAAAGGGTGAAAGAGCAGCTGCCCAGAGCAACATTTGTAATCATATAGTGGCCAAATAATGGCACTGAGGGGGTGTTTTGTACGTATGTTTTTCTGCCTGACCGAATGCTTTATGCAAGCCATTTTTTTTTCTGTGCACATATTATTTGGATGCATGCCCCTTTCCTTGATGTACCTGACAAAAACAATCCTTGATGCGCTGAGGAGACTAATTCAAGATTTTAATTTAAAAAGCTCAAGCATAAAGTGAAAAATCTAAAATATTGATCTATCTGCAGAATAAGGCCTTTGGTTGAGGCTCTTTCTTGGTGGGGTAATTACGCAATGCTTTGAGAAAATGCAGGGCCTTTTTGGTAGTGGCACCTAGGCTTTGGAGGGCCAACGGCTTTCTGTTTGGTGGTTCATCAGCTAATGTCTTTGGGCTCAGGGAATTCAAATGGCATTTTAGAAAATTAGCTGAGTGGTTTAGGGGCTGAGTGGCTGTTTTGCTTTCTTCTTTTGCAGTATCAGAGTTATACTACCCTTTTCTTAAATGCAACAAAGAACACCCTTGTGGATAAAGTGTGGTCCATAAATTTTACATTAAATGGAATAGTCTCAAGGAGAACACCACAGCCTGGCCACCTGCCACCTTAAAAGTGCCCCCTTGTTTCATTTTCACCAAGCAAGGCTGTTAATGTCCTTTCCAGGCTGGGAATTGGAATTCAGCTGCAGTCGAAATAAAATGAGAAGTAATATTTCTTTCCTGGAGGTCTGAAAAATAAATGTAAACTAATCTTCCTTCGATGCTAGGATGAATTTGAAGCAAGCTTAGTCAAGACTTCAGCTCCGTTTGGGTCTCCAATTTAGAAGATTGTTTAAACAGCAATTCCAGAAAATGAGAAATGTTGCCCATCGTTTACAGAATCCATTCAATCTCCTCCAAAAAAACAGAGAGGGAATTGGGTTCAATTGTGGAACCTGCTGTCACAAAGCACAGAAACTGATTTGAGGGTTGCAACCCTCACTATATGAGCTTACAAAGTAGAATTGCTGGAGATAACAACACGGCTTCTACTTTCCACGCAAAGGAAGGTCTGGAGACGAATGACATGAAGTATAATGGGGGGAAAAAAGAAGACAACTAGTATTGGAATTCTACTGTCCTGATATTTGAAATTCTGTCCTAAAACTTTGAGGAGCAAAGCTGAGACATTAAATGCCCACTAAATATATTCATTTTTCTTCCCAAAGCTTGCTTTATGTCATGTTTGGGGGATAATGATTGGTTAACTCAAAAGATCACTGTGGTTGAGGATAAGGTGACCTGGGCATCTGGAGGCCATTGAGTTCTCATCATTTCTTTGATGGGTTCATATCAAAATTTCTCTGGGAAATCAAAGCAGCATAGGTAGTTTAACCTTCTCCAGGTTCTTCGTAACAACCTTGTGGGCCCATTGGGTGGAGACAGAGAGAAGAAGAAAGAATCGATGGCTGGTCCATGGTTGATGGTGGCCTTGACTTCAGCCCTTCAGAGGCCCACCTAAATGTTATTTGTGGTGGTTGGGGACAACAACAAAACATTGACTTTCCTCAAATCCCAAGGTGAAATCCCCTTCCAATCCTATCTTTGATGTGCCTCGGTTGTATGCTTCCCCTTGTGGCTTAGCCAGATAACATGTGCATCTCACTCACCATTTGCAGAACATCGGAGGAGACCATCTGCATGCAGCACATGGCCGTTGCCAAAGCACAGACAATGGTGGAGATTATATTGAGAGCGCAAACACTAAACAGCAGGTCCTGCACAGAGAGAGACACACACACAAAGAGAGAGAGAGAGAGAGAGAGAGAGGGAGGGAGTATGTCACACACAGGGAGGTTGGCTGTTCTTCCTTATCTCAACAAGACAGAGAACAAGCGCTTAAAACACTGTTGGCAGAGTGGATAATAAATGCCAGGAAATGGTTATCAGCTTAAGACAGCTCTTCATTACAGTCTCTCAAATCAAACCTTCAAGGGACCCTTTATGGGTGGAGAAACCAACTGAGAATCTACCTAGCAAGAGATTACAATAGCGCCACATTTTGGCTTTGCCAATTATGAGTTTTGACGATGATGATTATTTTCGGAATCCAGAAGCAAAAGTGAGATCTTTTGCAGCCAGGCAGAAGGTAGACAGAGGAGAAAACATAGGGTGTAAGTAACCATCAGGTGCATAACAAATGCCACACATAGTAGAGGTCAGCTGTTCTGGAGTCCAGAGATCCTGCCTCACAAGCAGGAGGGTGATGGGTTTAAACCTGGTTACAGAAAAATTACAGAAATCCCATACTAAGCCAGCCGGAAACCGCATCCCTGAATCAGAAGGGAATCTAGTTGAAGATAAAGCCATCTCGAAGCATCAATGAATATTTATGGGGAAATTGGAAAGAGCAAATTGGGGCCGCTTCTCTCAACTCAAAGCCTGATAATACAAGTGGCCACCAAGAGGAAAAATATATAAACCAGGCGTGTGAAACTCGATTTCATGGAGGGCAGCATCGGGGGAGGAAGGCTGGGGGGACATGGCCAGTTTGACATCTCTCATGTCAGGGGTGCCTGAGTGCTCTCCCAGCGAAATGGGCTCCCAAGTTCCGTTTTCCCTGGGGGCAGGAGGCCGTGGCAGGCAAAAACAGAGCTCGGGAGTCCGTTTTCGCTGGCAGAAGCACCGTGGGCCAGATCCAAGTATCCCGTGGGCTGGATCCGGCCCCTGGGCCTTGAATTTGACACCCCTGATATAAACTATCTCCACCTTGTAAAGGTCTAATTCAGCGGTCCCCAAACTTGGCAACTTTTAAGACTGGTGGACTTCAACTCCCAGAATTCAGCTACGCTAGCTGGAGAATTCTGGGAGTTGAAGTCCACCAGTCTTAAAGTTGCCAAGTTTGGAGCCCTCTAGTTTAATTAACTGAAGGACCCTCTGGTGTCCATGAACCAGCTTAGCAAAGAATGAGCTGGTTCCCAGCGAGCAGAATTATGTTTCTGGGTTCTTATCATCCTGTATGTGGTAAATTGAACAGCACCGAAGAGGACGCTTGATAGCAGGAAGATGAGCAATCAGTTTTGGTTATCTCGAGCCTTTGCTCTATCGGCACGGTTATGGCAGGGATTCTGACCTTCACACCAAAGCAGAATTTATACCCCTGTCGCTGGCTGTTCTTTGCAGGGCTGAAGTTTGCACAGTAACCCTGAAGCCTCAGGCCGCTGGCTGAATGTGAAAAGCATCCAGAAACAAAGCAATGGGAATATCTCGGAGGGTGGTCCTTGACTTACGACCACAATTGACCCAACATTTCTGTTGCTGAGCGAGACCGTTGCAAATAAGCAGCTGCTTCATTCAATTGCCTGATTATTATGCCTCTCTCGTGAGCGAAAGTTTGTCCAGGTCAATTCCTCCCCCATTTTCTCCCATCTGCTGGAGGCAGGGTTTAGCTGGAATACAACTGCCCATATTAATTTGGGGTCGTATACCCCTGGAAGCATAATTATGAAAGACAGTCTCCTAAGAATTCTTCAGGATGCAGAGGAAAATATTTGATCTACAACACGCCTGGCCTGAGAAGAGAATTAACCCTATTATATCGAATGGCTTCACTGCCACTCTCTGAAGGTTAAATGGTACATGACAGGGAAGAGAAACATCCAGAAAATTAAAGTCACACTTAATATGGTTGCCTTCTCTTTCTTGATCCTACAAATATTGAATCCACTCTCGTGTCTCTTCCAGGATGAAGGATGCTCTTCTTCTTTAAGCCTTGATCTTATAAGAAATCGAAAGAAGACCGTAATGGAAGGTTCTCCAATCTAGAAAAAGAAACTCAGTCTTTCTTTCCTGATATATCAACTGAGACTCCAGATCAGCCTCGTGGGGAAGAGAGAAGGAGGTAATGAAGAGAGAAAGAGAAAAACAGAGAGAGAGTGGGGAGAAGGATGGAGGGAGGGAGGAAAGGAAGGAAGGAAGGAAAAAGGACAAGGAAGAAGGAAGGAGAAAGAAAGAAAAGAAAGGGAGGATAAAGGACAAGGAAGGAGGGAGAAAGAAAGAAAAGGGAGGGGAGGAAGGAAGGAAGGAAGGAAAATGGACAAGGAAGGAAGGAAGGAGGAAGGAAGAAAAGGGAGGGGGAGGAAGGAAGGAAGGAAAACGGACAAGGAAGGAAGGAGGGAGGGAGGGAGGGAGGAAGATGGATCATGTTCTATCACCAGATTGGTGGTGTGAATCACCCACTTAGATGCCAACAATTAATAATCAGAGAAAGCCAGGGAGGCTGCAACTGTTAAGAGCTCCAGGTTGGAAGAAGGTTAAGGCAGAACAAGAAGAACAAGATGGAAACTAATCAAGGAGAAAGGCAACCGAGAAATAAAAAGAAATTTCCTAACAGCAAGAACAATTAATCAGTGGAACGTCTTGCCTTCAGAAGATGCGGGAGCTCCATCATGGAGGTTTTTAAGAAGAGGCTGGACAGTCATTTGCCTGCAATGGTATAAGATCTCCTGCTTGGCTAGAAGACCTCCAAGGCAATTTGCAACTCTATTATTCTGTTATTCTGCTGTAGGGGGACAAGAGCAGGAAAAAGTCATTAGAGAGCTCTTAGTGGCCCGAGATAGGAACAAAAGGTTGGGTGGTGCTGGATCAGCCTGCCTCCTTTCGGACAAATAAACAGCCCGGGGTTCTGCGTACAACAAGTTACAGCCCTTAACAGCAGCTCTGACCCTTAACAACATTTTAGATGAAGTTCCTCTTTTCTATGCCAGTCACGTCCGAGATAATGGATTTGTTCTAAAGCCCAGTGAGATCTAAGTGAAATTTTCTTCTTGCTTATTGCCTTCTCTGTCGTGAACCTGGCCACCAAAGCCAGCCGATGGCCAGAGTGAAGGATCGCTCCCCTTGGCCCGGGGGGGCTCTCGATTTGGCCTCCTCATTAGGGCAACTTGGAAGAAACTCATAAATCAGAAGAGCTGACTAAAAAGGAAAAAAAAAACCAAACCACTTGGCCGATGCTTTGGGAAATAAAAGTTCAATAGATGAAAATTAAACCCGGAGTTGGTGGCTCTTTGCATTGCTTGGTGGGGTTGTAACTTTTCTAAACATTTACTTGTTAAGGATATATGCCACCCATCTCATTCTGAAAAGTGATTCTGGGCAGAATAGTTTTATTAAAGCGGAATTAAATCAGCATACGGCCCAGAGATTTTAACCATCACAATACAACAATAGAACAAGAAGTTAATTTACTTATTCTAGATCCAGGCTCCGAACCCCCAGATGTGTATTAGTGCAGACCCAAGCTATCCAACTGTGAAGAAAATTACTCAGTAGATAATCGGACATTCTTTTTCTGTACCTACTCAAGGGCCAGTAATGTTGATGCAATATCCTCTTTTTAAACTCCTGTTACCATAGAAGCAGGACAGAAATCATGGTTTTGACTAGCCTTCAGACACTTAATCAAGAAGCCAACAATTATTTGTGCTGTTCTCTCTTTTATAGGCAATTTTCTAAGGCTTCACTCCCGAACTTAGTGAGTTGTCTTTAGGAGTATCCAAGAGAGAAATTAAGGCTTCAGCACTATGGACAGTTCCCCACAACAGCTCAAGATTCAGGAGAATCAGCCCCAAAATCTGACGGAGGTGAGAAATTATCTACTTTGACCTGGGAAGCTAAGAAGACATTATTCCAGTTGCCACTTGGAGGGGAGACTTCAAAACTAGACTGAAAATTATCTCCAGGAAGAAAGTAATTACAAACTACTTCTAGATTGTTGCCAAGAAAATGACAGAATCCTATTCCAGAAGCTCAACCAAGACCTTCCTTTGATGACTCGGTCAATACTATCTACCTTTGATAGCTTCTACTCATACATCTAAGGCCACCATCTCACACTGGGATCCACACCGTAAAATGCTTCAAGTCTTAGCCTATCTCCTTTGGGCTCAAAGGCTGCATGAGGTCAAATTTGACTGGATAGCGCATGGATAGAAGCCACCAGGGAATTCCAGGGCTGTAAGCCAGACTTGGGAGTTAAGAAAGCCTCCAGAAGAAGCCTGCATCAAAGCAGTCCTTGTTTGTTGCGTTGAATTTGTGACCTTGCAGGCCTTTTCAATTATTTTGGCAACTGGCCCTCAAGACAGTTACCAGCCTTATGTTCTAAGATTATGTTACATTAAGATATAGGAAATGCCACCAGGTGGGCTTAAGGGAAGACTCGCCAAAGGAGATCCTTGGAGGCAGAGCCAGCGATGACAAGCCAAGAGCAAAAAGGAAGGAAGGAAGGAGAAAGAAAGAAAAGGAAGGGAGGGAGGAAAAAGAACAAGGAAGGAAAGGAGGAGGGAGGGAAATAACGAGCAGCGGTTCCTCCTATCTGTTCTCCTGTTCATTCCCCTGCTGATTTTACCGCACTTAAGGGAATGCAGTTTGGCAGTCTCCCCACACTACGGCACCCCATCCCACCCCATTCTGCTCAAACCAGTCCTTCTCCCCATCCAGAGCCATATGTAGGACTGGAGCCCCATAAAGGGAAAACTAAATGAGTTCATGGCTTGAAGAGGTTAAACGTTTGCAAGGAGGGCCATGGCAAGCTATAATTTGAAGGGGAAAAAAAATCCCAAAGATATGTTCTGCAGCTTGGAAAATTTAAATAGACAGGAGTCTCCATTTTCGCACGGCTGTGTTTCGTGAAGCGCTGTCCAGAGTTAATCCAAATCCAATCATACCATAACAACTCCTCTGCAGAGAAATGACATCTTAATATTGCGCATGTGACTGTGGCACAGCTGTTAAATCTGGCCCTGTTTATGCGTGTGCACACCTGGTGTGTTGGCCATTCCATAAAGAGCCGTGACTCGGATGCTTTATTCTTACTTCTTCTCAAAACCAGTTCTTTTAAAGGAAGGAGTTGCCTCTATCATCTTGGGAAAATTACAGTCATTTGCAAATTTCCCTATTTTCCTGATGATTTTTTTTCTCAATGCTTTTTGGGGTGGAGGGTGGAGCATTCATGCCACTTGAAATGCTCTGAAAAGATATTTATAGCCAAGATAAATTTAGAAAAATGGAAGCCCTGCTTTCTGAAGCAAAAGCTTGGCATAATTGTTTCCTGTTGAGAGATTAAAATGGCCCACTCTCTAAACCTCCCAGCTGGGCAAGGCATTTCAAGATGGACCATAGCTGACCGCTAGCATCAACAGGCCATTGCCTTATGGACCAAGACGTCTCCTCATATCATAAGCCAAGAAATGTCCTTTTGAACAGGTCGAGGAGGGCATTTGGGAAAGCAAGAGAGAGGAATAACTGAAGACATTCCCTGCCAGCAATGTTTGGTTGTTGAGTTGCTGAAGGAATATAGAGTCATTCTACTTCAAGAGGGTTAGATTCAGAAAGAGTTAAAGTAGCTGATGCCAATCCAGTATTGGGGGAGAAACCCAAAACATACAATAATCAAAAGCTGAGGAGCCAAAATCTGTTTTTAGTTTTAGAGCCCTGCTGGCACAGTGGTTAGAATGCAGCATTGCGGACGAATTCTGCCAACTGCCAGCAGTTCAATCCTGACCTTCTTAAGGTTGACTTAGCCTTCCATCCTTCTGAGGTCAGTAAAATGAGGACCCAGATTATTGGGGGCCATAGATAGATCCGGTAAACAGAGGGCTGTAAAGCACTATATGAACCAGTATATAAGTCTAAATGCTATTATTTGCAAGAGATGGCATTCTCAGCTTCTCCAGTGTGACTCTAGAGCAGTGTTTCTCAACCTTGATGGTGTGACTTCCAGCTTCCAGACTTCTCCAGCAAGCTACTCCTTTTCATTTACAGGCTCATGAGAAAGTTTAGATCTATCAGAAGGCATCAGATGCTATGGAGCAATAATGGGAAAAACTGAGAGGCGACGTGTCTTACCGGTGAGCTTTCTGGAGCCATCTGAGGAGCTATTTTGGAAAGCAGAAAAAAGGCTAAGCGGGCTTTAGTTTAGCCCAACAGGCTCTTAACACTCTCCTAGCCATTACTAAGATCCACAGGAGCTATCAATCCAAGGATGTCATCTGTCTCTCGATGCAACAGGCCCAAAGGACACAGTTGGAGGAACATCTCACTCAGCTACCATGCATAACCAGTCAGCTTTCAATGAGAAAATAACATGCCTGTCAATTCTGCACCCCAGGAGCTTTTGAGGGGTTCATTCCAGCAACTTGCCAAGGGCAAAATTAGGGTGTGTAGCAATAAAAAGGCCCTTGGATGATTGGCCAACTCAACAGCCCCATGAGGAAGAGCCCAATTAGCATCTCCTCCCAAGGGCAAGTGGGTTTGGGAGATGCGATCTAAGTCGCTTCCTTTCCGCTTGATTGACCTCAGGGACAGAGAGCTTCCTCGCTCAGATGCCTACAATCACCTGATGAAAAAGGATAATGAAGAGTAAAAGTCTTTCCACCCATGAAATTGCTCTCCCCGTTCTTGGGAAACTCAAGACCTTGCCTTAGATTACAAATGAGAGTGAACAAGCTGACTAGCGTGGCGATGCTCGATTTTTTTTTATAAGCAAGCCAGGCCAACCATTTGAAATGATCTGCCTCACCACTGATCTCCTGCTCTCCCCAAAAGATTCCTCTCCCACAAAAGGAGCTTTGCTCTTTGAGGACCTCTGAGGTCTACTCTTGAGGCTGAATGGAATTGGGGACAGTTGGGAGAGACAGATCACCCACTGCCCAAGGGAATTGCTGCAACATTTTGCTCTCCTTGGGAAGAAGGAATCAGGAAAGTATTTTTGATGCCAATAAACACAAGGATCCAGGCAGTCCCAAACTTACAAACACAACTAGAATAGAATAGAATGAATGACTTGGAAGGGACCTTGGAGGTCTTCTAGTCCAGCCCCCTGCTCAAGCAGGAGAACCTATAATATTTCAGATAAGTGACTGTTTAGACCAGAGGTCTGAACTCAAGGCCAGGGGGTCAGATCCAGCCCATGGGCTGCTTTGATTTGGCCCATGGGACCACCTTGGAAACAGTGAAGGACTGGTCTGCTGTGCTTCTGCCAATGAAAACGGAGCTCGGGAGGACTGCAGGAGGGTTGCAGGAGGCCGTTGCAACCAAAAACAGAGATTGGGAGCCCATTTTTTCTGGCAGAATGCTCAGGCCGCCACAGGCACCCCTGACACAACTTATGTGCAGCTGGCCATGACCACCTGTGGCATCCCCCCCCCCCCCGAGGTCAAACACAACCCTGATGCAGCCCTCAATGAAATTACATTTGACAGACCTGGGGCATGGCACAAAGGCAACACAGTCGCATAAGCAAGAAGAGTCCCTTTATTATCTCCAACTTTGCCACCATTGTCCAGGTTACTTTCAGCTGGAGAAAATCTCTCCCAGGAACAGCCTTTAACAGTAGAAAATTCAGTGCAAAACAAGGTACACACAAACTGTAACTTAAAATCCAAACAAACCAAACTAAAGTAATTAGTTTGGTAGGGCAGGAGAAGGAATTTCAGACTTGAAAGCATAGCAAAACTCACAGTTTGGAAGAAACCAGGAACCCAGATAAGCCACAATGATACCAGATAAATTCATGATTTCCTCCCAACAACTTACTGTGCGCAGCTTCCCTTTTTTAAACACTGCGTTCCTAGCTGCAGCTAATGAAGGGAATCAGGGCCTATTCCTCCCCCATAAGCCATGCAACTCATGTTGCTCCCTTCTCCGTTCCTCCCTGCGTGCCCTAGGATGAAGAGGGAGTGGGCCTGGGTCTTCTTCCAAATTCCCTCTCCCTTGTTCTACCTCTTCCCTGCTCTGCCCAGCCGGACTTTGCCCTTCCCCAGTTTCCTCCACAGCCAATGGAGCCACACTCCCATTCCTTGTCAGCTGTTTGACTTCCCCCTCCGAGTCAGATTCTGACAGGGGCATGACACCTGGTCTGGACTCTTCTTAAAACCTCCAGTGACGGAGAGCGCCCATGATTTTTGGAGGCAAGCTGTTCCACTGGTTAATTGCCCTCACTGTTACGAAGTTTCTCCTTAATGCCAGGTTGAGAGCAGAATTTCCGTCACTAAAAGAGGCCATGCTCCCAATTCACAATTCTTTCTTGCTATGATTGTTAAGTGAGTCACTAGAATGTTAAGTGAATCAAATGGTGGTTAAGCAAATTCTGGCTTCCTCCACTGACTTTGCTGGTGGAAGCCAGCCAGGAAAGTCAGTGTTCCCAGATGCTGCCACCCTCCTAAATACATGCCAGCTGCCAAGGATCATGATTTTGATGCCGCAACTGTAACTAACTAAGTGTAGTTTTTAAAAAGAATGTAGAGAAGAGTTTTCAGCGTTGCATTTCATGGGAAAAAGTGTTTTCTTTGCTCTCCAATGCTCAGCCACTGGCCTCTTATAACCAGGGAGAATTTATTCGACCTTCCCTGAAGAGGTCTTTGGCAGATACGTGAGGACTGTGGCCGAAGCTGGCTTGTTCACTTCAGAGCAATCTCAAGCTGAAATGATTTTTCAAGCTTTTGTAGTGGGAAGAATAACGGCAGTTTCACGTGTACGTTTTAATTTTGCTTAGGAGTGCAGGAGATTTTGAAGGCTGGTCCTTGCTATAATCTGGATACAATGCTTTTGGCGGTTCCTCTGGGGAATGCTTTTAATAAAAAAAATTTTCAAGCAAAGGGGCATAAATTCTGGAGTTTATCCAATATTTAACAATAGGAAAAGACCCCTTAGGAATGAACAAAGCCAATGGAAGATTTCTTTTTCTTTATGGCTTTTAGGCAGTGAAAATATGCTTATTGCATTTTTAAATGCCTGTTGCAACTGGAGGGAAAACTATTTCCAGTTATTGTACCATAACAATGTCTCTCTATAAGGGTTGATTATAACCAAGAAAGCAGAGATAAAGGAGCCCAATCGAGTGCTATATTGTGGTGGGGAAAAGGAGGTTTTGTAATTTAACAAAATCCTGCCTCTTTATCAGCAGGATTTCCAGCTAAAATGCATCTCTAATTAACTGAAGCAGATGCTGAAACCCCTCGGTAGAAAACCATCTCTGAGAATAGAAGTCATCCAAGAGAGAATCTTTCAGCTTGACAGCCATGTAAGCTGTCAAATCCCTACATTCTCTCCAAATGCCACCAGTATAAAGGCATAATAATAAAAAACATAAACTACACCAGAGACCTCTCACAAGGAGAGAATATTCCACGCCCTGGAAGCCATGCACCCAGACTTTCTATACAGGAAGTCCTCGAATTACAGCCATTTGAGCCCAAATGTTGGGCTAAGCAAGACAGTTGTTAAGCGCATTTTGCTCCATTTTGCCACCTTCTGTCATGCCCCTGGTGGAGACTGACTCTGAGGGAGAGGAGGAACAGCCGACAGGGAGTGGAAGTGTGGCTCCAGGGGTTGTGGAGGAGGCTGGGGAAGGGCAGAGGCTGGCTGGGCAGTCAGAGGAGGACGCAGGCTCATCCCCTCTCCATCCTCTCCAGGGAGGAGAGGATCAGGGAGAGACATGAATAGCATGGTCTATGGGGGAGGAGAGGGCCTTGATCCCCTTCATGGGCTGCAGCTGTGACAACTGGATAAGAGGATGGACATGTGTATGGGTGAGTGCTGGAAACAAAGCATGAAAATATCTCTAGTGTATGGTTCCTCTCTGAGTTTGGCATCCTCCCCAGTGTGTGTTCTGTTATCTGTGGACAGCTTCCAGCCCTTATCTTGTCTGGTTTTTATTGTTTTTTTTTACTCTTTATAATTTAAACAGCATTTCCTCCTTCTTGTAACTGCTTGTGTGGGAGTTTTTAGTCTCCAGTCAAGGATATTTGGAGCTTGGAAGCAAAATGAAGGAGCTTCACCTGGTTTTTTTGACTATTTATTTTGTATTCCACCCTAGCATAGCTGGCTATGCTGAGAATTCTGGGAGTTGAAGTCCACCAGTCTTAAAGTTGCCAAGTTTGGGGACTCCTGCCCTAGCTGGAGGTTACAACCCAACCACAAGGCTTGCTCCTTCCCAGAAGACAAGTTTGGAGTCTTACCTTAAGGGTCAACCTGACCGTGTTGCACTCCTGCAGTGGGTTCAATTTCAACATCTCCCCGAGGCTGCAGCCAGACGTCTGGTGCTGCAACTCACAACACACGCAGACACTGTCACTGTCAAATTTAATCTGAGGAAGGAAGGAACAGAAGTGGGGGGGAGGCCATCAGGTCTGGCAAAGATCAGGTCAAGCCAACTGTCAGCATTCTAATGAAACTCCCCATTCCATTCAGCACTCAGAAACAAAGTTTATTCAAGTAAAAATTTATTGAAGAAGTCATACTGGCACATCTGGGAAAACCCAAATCTGAAGAGTCCTGGGTTTTCCCTTCCCAACAGAAATTCACAAACCCATCCCCTGCACCCACCAGTCCATCCCATGGCCCAATCACCCATCGTCCCAACTGGAGAGATCCCAGATGCAGGGTAACTTGTCCTTGACTTTATGAGAAGAATGTTGTTGAGTCTAACCTTCTACCACTCTGTGCAATCCCTCCTCCCAAATTCCCAGGCACCAAAAATGTGGCAGCTTCGAAGCTTCTAAGTAAAATATGCCTTCCAAAGCCGACACCAACATTAACCCTGTTGATGTTCCAGAAAACGTGTGAGCAGTCATGACATGGGAGGTCCTTCCTCTTCAGTTGGTTTCCCTCAAAGTAAGCATGGCTTGGAAATTAACCGGGGTTAGGATTTGGGGCTTCTTCCTCTTTTAACATTCTCCATTCTATCTTTGCATTGTTGTAAAATTGCTCAGATCGGACTCCAGCGTCACAAAAATGGCAGGAATGGTTAAAACGAGTTTTAATGGAAGTGATGACTCCACAGAAGAAATGATTGTTATTATTTATCTCATTTGCCAATTGCTTACAAGACAATAGGTCTAAGTATAAACATGAGTAAGAATACAGGAAATAGGTACAAATAAATGGGGACAATAGGACAGGGACGGTAGGCACAATGGTGCACTTATGCACGCCCCTTACAGACCTCTTAGGAATGGGGTGAGGTCATTGGTAGATAGTTTGAGGTTAAAGTTTTGGGGGTTTGAGGATGTAACAACAGAGTCAGGTAGTGCATTCCAGGCATTGACCTCTCTGTTGCTGAAGTCGCACTTTCTGCAATCAAGTTTGGAGAGGTTTACATTGAGTTTGCATCTGTTGTGTGCTCTTGTATTGTTGCGGTTGAAGCTGAAATAGTCATTGACTGGTAGGACATTGTAGCACATAATTTTGCGTTAAGTCCCAAATGCTATTGCCTCCTCTTGTGATTTTATCCTGCCTCTCGTGGTCCAATGTGGAGGACATCTTTATCTGATGTATCTCCTTCTGCAGCTCGTAGAGATAGCCCATTTATAAATCTTACAAATAAATAAACCAATAAAAACAAACAAGGATCTAGTGGCTGACCTGTTAGATGGTGATTTCCTACAGTCTTAATGGGGAATGCGTACAAGATTTTGCAAGTGGAATAGATAACAACGAAGAGATCCTTCTGAGTAGGATCTCAACCAAAGCAGGGGGAATGCACTGCCTTCAGCCCCGAGCACCTCCTCTTCAAAGGATTAGGGAATTTCCTAATTTATCATCCAGGTTCGCTCTTGTTCTTTAAAATCACCCATGTATTTGAGGAAGGCCGCAACAGCTTACTTTAGAGGTACTTAGCCGTTACACAAAATCTCTTCCTTCTATGAGCTCTAAAAATGAACAAATTTGACAGAAATACGCCAAATAAGGATGAACACTTATTTGGTTGGTGTATTGAGACTGCAGCTCCTGCCAGCGTTGATGAACAACAAAATGAGATTTGTCTTATTGGCTCCATTTATTTCCGTGCTTCTATTTTAAGGAGCCACACACTGATGCAAAGGGAATTGGGGTTTCTGATCTCATTTTATCTCTGGGAGTTATTAAAGAGACAAACACACACACACACACACACACAGAGGAGGAAAACGGGTGTGGGATCAGGAAGAACATCCCTGGAGATACACCCCCGAGAAAAGCTGAAAACTTTGCCCCATTTTAAGTCTCTGTTTGCAGACTTTTGAAGTCAAAATAACAGAATAGCAAAATTGGAAGGGACCTCAGAGGTCTTCTAGTCGAACCCCCTGCTCAAGCAGGAGATCCTATACCATTTCAGACAAAGGGCTGTTCAATCTCTTTTTCAAAACTACCTGTGTTGGAGCACCCACAACTTCTGAAAGGAAGTCGTTTCACTGATTAATTGTTCTAACTGCCAGGAAATATCTCAGAAAATTGAAAACTTAGCAGAAAATTGAGATATAAAGTAGTTTAATCATTGAGAAGGGGAAATGTAATATCTTCCTGAGAATTAGCTATCCAAATAAGTGAATTCAGAAGGCATTGAAACAAAAGAAATCAGAAGAAGGCAACACATCTAAAAATTATAGAGGTTCTGTCATGTTGTACATGTTCTACAAAATTGGGACACCCAATTACATACCCCAAAATGGACATTGATGCTTGGAAGAAGTGCACCAAATGCCAAATCAATGTGAAAAAACAGGATATTATTAAACTGCTCATATTGACTAACACATTCTCTGAAAAACCTCCCTCCATGAAGAGGAGAGCAATCTAAAGCTGCAATATAAATGTGTCAGTGACATAGGTATCTTTCATTAGTTTTGCCCTGTTATCTTGGGAAATGAAAGTCAATTGCTCCGAGAACAGCCTTTAATGCCTCGTCTCAAAAGAATAAATAAGGTAGACTGTCAAAAGGATATTAACTTGCCCGGAATGTCCATCCTTCACAGAATAAGGGGAAAAATCATATTGAAGATTAAACTCAATCGTAAAGTAAACGGAAGCTCATTTGCAAATTAATTTGGCAGCCCTTCTCTCTCTCTCTCTCTCTCTCTTTCTTTCTCTCTCTCTCTCATCCTCTGCTGAGTTCCAGATAAATCAGAATTTAAGGTGTTCCATAAAGAGCAGTGAGACTGAACGAAATAATTTCAGGAAAAAAAGAGGAGGAGGAAAGACAAACCAGATTGATAGAGAAGAGCCTCTTTTCAAAACTTGAATTCTGCCGAGGTGGAAATGTTTGGAAGGCAAAGAATTAAAGGAAAGATGGAAAGGAGGTAGAGAAGGTGGTCACACAACCAGTGGTTGCTTCAACGGTGTCTTAGAGTTCAAGTCTAGAAGGCCAAAGAGTCATCCACAATCAGCAGATCTATCACCCTCTCTTGAAGTCTCTCAACACACCAGCCAAGACATGACCAGGGTTGGTCTGAAGACAAGATCTTTCATATTCCATACTGAATTTCTAACATCCTTTTCCAGGAGTTTCCATTCTGCTAGAACAATGTTTCCAAGCTAATACCCTTCAGGTATCCTGGGATTTCAATGCCCAGAATTGAAAGTCAGCTGGGAGCTGATATCCTAATTTTTCTGAAGGAAGCCAGATTAACCTTTCAATTCTAAAAGGGAGTGAGCAAAGAGGAATGTGGAAACTTGCATTTTGACCTCTGAGGTAAAAACAAATTTGAATTCCCACTGGAAAGCTGGCATGTGTTTTTAGCATGTTTTACTTCAAAACAAATCAGCCATGTGCAAAAAGAAAGAGGTGATTTTGATGACTTACCAACTGACACCCTTCTAGAGAGTTCACTAGTTGAGCATTTTGACAGGAGAGAATGGAGCCGGCTAAATTCAGCATCACGCAGACTGCTGACAGCAGCATGAAAAAGGTTATCTGAGGAAGAAGAAGAGGAAGTTTGATTATTTTATATTGCAATGATCACCAAGAGCTAAGAAATAAGATATTCTCCTGATGAGATTTGGTATCTACTCTGCTTCTGTATTCATTGTGTTTTGGACTCTATAGAAGATCCTGAAACCATGCTAATATTCAGTTGGGTTCTATCTCCCAACTTCATCGAGAGCAACCTGGCTCAACAAGTGGCCTTCAGATGGGTTATACATCAACAGCCTTCCACCAAACACATTAAAGCTGGTAGAGAATCATAAAATTATAGATCTGGAAAGGAACACAAGAGTCATTTAATCCAAAGACTCCAACAGGGTACCTGATTGCAGGACATTGTTCTACAGATCTGTAAACCCAACACCATCCATTTATCAACTAGTCATAATATTGAACAGATTATTCTGGGTAATGCATGCACAAAGCAGCATTTCAACCATGTTCAAAACCTTGCAAGCTGAGAGATCTCGTGCTCTGTGGAGGAACAGCAGCATGCTGACTCTACAATAGAGGGAAAAATTGTCCTTCAAGGGGTTTAGGAGGTACTGGCTTCCTCCAATAACCACTTTCTAATAACCAAAGAAACCGCTGTGTCTTAACCCCCATGATCGCTTGGACAGGTCATCTGAGCAGAAAAGACTGCTCAGGGAAGTGGGGGGAAACCAAGAGGTGATGATGAATCATGTGCCTCAGAGTCGGCTACACCCAGGCAGTGCCGGACATGTTAACTCCCAATAAATCCTTTTGAACTTTTGGAAGTTTGGCTCAAGACTCATGATTTAATTGGGGGTCACAGCCGGAATCCTGGCATAACCCTTATTCTTCCTTTGTTCAATACACCGATTCATAACACTAACCAAAGGAAGGTCTTCACACAACCTAAACCACATACAGACACACACACAAAATTAAGATGACCGCGAACCCAACTGAGGATGTTGTGGAAATGCAAACTATTAAGATTTTCACTGATTACGTGCGTTGGGTCAATTGGCTTGTGGCTCTCACTGAGGTTGAAAAGTGTGATTCTAAACACTTTTCTTAGCCCAAAAGAGAGTTCAGAGCAAAGTCAGCACCTGGAGCAGGTCAATATTATAGCTACTGTATATAAATTGAATAAAGAAATATTCCTATCCTAATTGCCATTCCTAACCCCACGTGAATCTGTACATTCAAGAGCTCGCCTCTTTCACTTTCTACGATTTTTCAGAAACAAATCCTGCCTTCTATAGCAGTTTGCAAAAAAGTTTTGTTCAAGTTTAGAAAGAAAAAAAAAAAACCCATGCAAGCATGCAACAACATTTCTAATTTCAAGGCTACAAAACATTCAGCACAAATCCTGTGTTTCCCCCTCTGCGTTTCTGGAAGCAGAATATTCACCAACTCATTTTTCCCATTGCAAAACCGCACCATAAAATCCAGACACATGAAAGCTACAATAATGCCAGCATTTCATTTACTCCCTAATTTTATCAGGTTTGGGGGTAAGGAAACCATCTCCCCTTCTCTCCCCTACTCTCCCCCACCCCGCAGCCTGGACTTGAAAGCCTCTGAAACTTGTCAGATCCTCCCCCGTCCCGAATCGATTCCAAAAATCAGAAGAAAGTTTCATTTTCAATTATCTCCATAATGAAAGAAAACACATTGAAAGCATATGAGAGCAAAGAGCGCCAGATGGCTTTGGAAGGAAGGAAAGGAGTGAAGCTTTTATCTGCACATCAATCGTTTTGAGCGCCCAGATTCCACAGCCAAGACCGATATGGAAGATGGATCTTTATCAAACAGTCTACCCAAGAACAGAGCAAGAATCTCACAATTATTGCTTGGAGCTGCCTTGAATTTTGACTTAGCAGAGCTTTGGAAAGAAGGGAGGAAGCTGGATGAAGGACCCATTCTTCTTGCTCCAATTTGTTACCCAAAGGGAGAAGAATCTCACCAAAGTATGAAGTTCTATCAAGCTCTTTGAGGTTGGGCCAAGCTTTTGAATATTTTGTACCGCCTGCAAATTCCCTGGAGTTTTTACCCCCATCACATCTGAAAGGCATTGGAATTAGACTGCAGTTTGTACTTGCTACACGATCTAGAAGATTCCCTACAAGACAGGAATTTTGCAAGACCTGCTACTCCAAACCCTTGGATCTTAGCTGCATGGTGCGGCACAGAAGAGGCTACAATGGACTTTATCATGCCACATTCTAGAACATCAACACTGCCCCAGGCCTTGTGACCTCTGCTGCAGTGCAATTACTGCCTTCAACACCCACAGGAAGCAGCTGCAAAATGCCACAGAAGCACCCAAGCACAAAAATGTGCTTTTAGTTTACTTCTATCACAATGTCCTTTCCAAAACTGTGGTGCACAATCAGGTGGCATTGTTGGCAGATCACAGCTGAAGTGCTTCCATTTTTGTCTAGATTTCATCCAATGTACCCAACTTTTTCCAACGAGAATTAAGGAGGAATTTCCTGACAGTGAGAACAATTTATCAGTGGAACAGCTTGTTCCAGACATTGTGGGTGCTCCAACACTGGAAGTTTTCAAGAAGAGACTGGACAACCATTTGTCTGAAATGTTACAAGGTCTTCTACTTGCAGGGGGTTAGACTAGAAGACCTCCATGGTCCCTTCCTATTCTGTTAAATGCTCTTATTTGCTTTGCCACTGGGGGTGGCTGAGATTCTGCAGATGGCACCAGGCTCCTTCCTTGAAGACTTTACATTGTTACGATAGGACTCCTTATCATATTATAAGTCTTAGGATTCCATTTCTAGGTTGATGGCCTCCCTCTTCATATTTGTGCCATGGTTTGGCCAAGTCACACAAACTCCAAGCAAGGCTGATGTTCCCTGCAAAGAGAAGGTGTGTCTGAAGTGTACCCCTACCTCTTTGCTGAAATGTTGTTGAGCAGATGTGTTTTAATCACCACTCGGGACCAACATCCTCACACTCAACATCCTAAACATCCCCATCTGCAGAAGTAGATAGTGCTGTGGAATGTCTCATCCTGCAAAATAAATTGCACACTTCACATGCCATTAAAGGCAACATGTTCCCCGATCATAGCTAAGATTGCATCATCTGTGTTTCAATCATTTCATCTTGAATAATAAATCAAGGGGAACTAATGTCAGCCTGCCTCTTCAAGTTATTCACAGGAGTAGGGACCGCATGGTTAGACATTCGTATCCAGAAACAATCAATGTCAAAACATCTGTTATTCAAAGCACATTTTCAATGATACAACCTGCTGATTTTGCCTTCTTCGTCATATCATCTTAATGTCTGCCTTCATGGTTAAATAGGACAGGCTACACAGCTTGCTCAAGAGTCATTCCCTGCTTATCACTGCCACGAACCTTTCCCATCTCACCACAGAGTGTGGGCTGTGGGGTTTCAGATGTGGTGCTCTGAGGAAGCATTAAAGGAGTCCAGGATGCTTTGTCTGGAGATGATGATGGGGATACGTAACTGTTGCTTTCAGTCACCACTTAGAATGGTGTTGTTGTTTTTTTTCAAACTTGGCCACTTTAAGATGTATGGACTTTGACTCTCAGAATTCCCCAGCCAGGATGGACTCCCCAATGTTTCAAAAGACAATTTACCTCCAAAAGGTAAGACTTCAAACAATGGCTGGACGTTGCAAGCCATGGTCAATTCTTCCAGGCTGAGCTCTGGGGGGGGGGGGGGGGGAGTTCTGGGGTTGCTCTCCATGGTACTGAAACCTAAGCCCACTCTGGACTGGAACAATTTCATTTTCCTTCAGTCGACTCCTTCTTGCCACATATTTTTTTTAAATATATTTTTACATATTTTTTTATCATCACAAGTGAAGTTTGATTGATTTAATGACATTGAACACCAACGTAAATCCATCATTAAAAACATAACATCCGTACGTAAAACAAAAGATTTTTTTAAAAAAATGAAACCCAGATTCACAGTCAAATAAGTCCACATGCTCTTTTAAAGGGGACGTTTTTTTATTGTCTTCTGAAAAATAATCAGGACAGAGGCACAGCTAATCTTGGACAGCCATCTCTGCTTGGGAAGGGGAACTACTACTATAAAAGCCAACCTCTGAGCCCCAGTGCCCTTGTTAACTTTCAAGGTGGATATCTGGGTCATCTTTTCTCCCTCCTGGATTATGCAGGTCAGGCAGAACCTACTGAAAGGGGACAGTCCTGAAGGTAACAACCGTGTCCTAGAAAGAGCTTTCTAGTTGATCAAAACTTTGGACTGGGCCTTAATGCCTAAAGTTCCTCAGAACAGGGATTACTTGGCTCAGTTGAGTAATACCACATACTACACCAGTTGTAGATTCCAAGTTCACTTGGAAGGGTGGCCTCAGATGATGCAATTCCCTGATGGGATTATGACCAGCTAGATAGATACTTGGAGATACTGAGAACTTTCTGCACTGACCTGCGGGTGTCATGCTGGATTATACGACAACTTTGTAGTGGAGACAATAGCCACTCACTAAGTTCAGGAGGCAAATCTCAAAGAGCCTGCCCACCAAGCTTTTATCATTCCTCCTGGCGTTACCAACAATATAACGTACACAAAAGGATGTGAGGTACAGTCAGCCAGTCCCTTCGAAGATCACATCCATAATGCATGCCAAGTCTTTTGACTGGTGTTCAGAAGTTCAGTCATTATTCTGAGCACAATTCCTGATGCAACTGTGTGTGGCCGCCTTAATATTCTCTTTCATGCATGGCTTCTATGATGACAATCCCCCTCATTGGGAACCGATAGGGTGAAGGAACAAAGAGAGACTCCAAAATAAACATGAGATCATCTGAGTTAAATAGCAAGAGAGGTGGGCCACCTGAAGCACGTCCCACTTTGATGAAGACTGCTGGGGAAAAAAAAACCCACCGTGGAGCATGGAACCTCCCATCATTTCTTACCAAATATATCTATTTTTTCCCCTTCTGAAACCTTGCAGCTCCTGGGTTGTTGTTGTTGGTTTTTTTGGTCTTCTAAGGATCTTTTTGTCTCGCGCTTCGCCAGTTTCTAAATGGCCCAGACAATAGCAGTGTCAGCCCCGTAACTGTTTAGCATTCCCTTGACTCGCTGTGCTTCTCTTATCATTTTGACTGTGGCTTGAGCTTATTATCTGCTCCTCGCTCTCTGTATCTGGATGCCTCAACAAAAATCCTGCAAAACAGAATTCTAGGCAGCAGCCAGTCGTCTCGGTGTGCAATTAAACGTTTGTCATCTTTGGATTGTGTGGGAGCATCCTGTGCCAGATGAAATGAAACCACCTTCTCTGGATAGCATAGCTTTCTGCATCCTTGATCAGCAATTAGCGTTCTTCTTCCTTGTATGTCTCAGAGCTTGGCTTGAGCTATTCATTTATTTTGTTCAACTTGCAAACCCTACCTATCACAAGTGTCTTGGGGCAGCATACAAAAGCTTTGAAAACACAACATAAAAATGAAAGAGGTTAAAAACAACAACAACAACAAAGGAATAACTACATTGTATTGGGAACACATTTGTTCATAAGCCCTTAACTTACATAGCATCCATAGGATGTACCAGAATCTGGAATGTGACATTGGGTTGACTCTTGTGTCCTTCTCTATCGTAATTGCAGCCCACACAATTTTCTTTCTCTCCCACAAATTGCATTAGGCAAATTGTCTTTGTTAATTTCTGCCTCCCTGCTGGGTGTGGTTTTCTTTGAATTTCTCGGAGGCTTTAGAAGACTGACTTCTATGGAACTGAGAGAAGCCCTCGGCTGCTCAGGTTCTTATCACCAACCCAATTTTCTCTCATCTTCCATCTGTTCAGTTGTGTGCCTGGTTGCTCTTTCAAGATCACCCAATCTGAAGTTAGTTTGGACGCTGGTGGATTTGCTCTGTTGGGGGAAAAAACCGTCATGGGATGTGCAGCTGCTGAGGTGTGCAACACCTCAGCAAAGAAATATCTTTGTGGAAAGATCCATTTGCCTTCCTTAGGTAACGGGTGAAGCAATGCGACTTTATCATTCTTTTGGATGAACCTATGTAGACCAGGCTTTAAGAATAGTTTAGTTTATGAAGAAGAAGGGAGGAAGAGGAAGGAGGGAGGGGGAAGGAGGAAGGGGAAGAAGAGGAGATGGAAGAGAAGAGGAGGAGGAGGAGGAGGAAGAATGCAGGCATCTGAGGAAACCCAAGGTAGTATCCATTTTGACTTTTTTGACTCTTCCTCAGCAGAAGAAAGGAAAGGAGTATGCCTATCCATACTGAATTGAAGTCCACACCATTTAATGTTGCTGAAGTTGAAGTATGCTTTGTCTCAGAATGCAAACTCCAAATCAGGGCAACTGATTGTGCAGGATGTGAGCAGAAAGCCAACCAAGAGCAAGTTGTTCCCCATCCAGAAACGAAGATGCTTGATGCTGGCCGTAGACCAGGCGTTTGGTCCAAGAAGGTGGGAAAATCCGCAGAAGTGAGACGGCCGCGGGACTCAGCCAGGGCTCTTTCCCGGGTCTACTTTTCCAGAAAGCTTTCATGTCTTATAAACCTGGCAAGATTGGCAGTAGGCAGGCCTAATTGTCTCTGCGGTGCTCTTACTGCCTCTTCGGTTATTTACTAGATGTTCATCTTGACTTTCCTCCAAGGAGTTGGAAAGGAGCGCACGTACTCTCTCGTGCCCTCCCCGGTAATATTCTCTTCGCTGCTGCCCCACGAGGTGGATTAAGTTGATAGAGAGTAATTAAGTTAGCCGAGCAGCAGAGGGAAAGGCAGAGAGCAGCCATAAATCTGATCTTCTGCAGTCCTAAGTCAGCTCCTCTCCTTCAGCCTTTGCCAACCTTGACAAATTCAAAGGTGGACTTCAGCTCCCAGAATTCTCAGTGAGAGATATTGCTGGCAGTGGAATTGTGGGATTTGGAGTCCGTGGATCTGGAAATTGCCACGGGTGGGGAATTATGCTCCAATTTAACCACCCTCAAGTACTGGTTGTGTTAGGACTACAATCCCCAGAATTCTCCATTAGTACGGTTGGGACTTCTGGATGGTAGAGTCACGATTCCTGGGAAGAAAATCATATGGGTTTGATTCTGCTCCTGTGCTGATTTAATGCATTATTTAAATCAGATTTCTTGCCCCTTAAAAGACCTCCATTGGGAGTCAGGTCCCCATGCTTGGAGAAAATGAAAAAAATCAAAATTATTGCTGCCCCCGATATAACATCTCCAACTTGTTTCCTTTTCATTATAAAAAAAAAATGCAGACTTTTTTTTTTTCTTAAATCACTTTTGAAATGGTCCCTTCTGTCTTGGCATGCAGGGCGAAGGAGATTGAAAACGAGAAGCGTTGCACTCAATCAACGAGTTTGGAAAAAAAGCAGGGGATAAAAAAACATAAGCTTTAGAAAAACAGCCCTTACAGCCAAGCAAGATTTGATTGCAAATGAAAACTCCACTTTCATGGCAAGGCAGCGTCAAGGAAATGTCCTTTTAATTTCCATCCTTTTTACATTTCCATTTGTATCAATATCTTGAGTCCAGGACAGTAGTAGAATTCAAAAATTTTTACTACTGGTTCTATGGTTCTAAATCGAGGATTAGCTGTATTGCACCCAAGCATTTGCTTAATTGGTTCCTCCCACCCATCGGGCATCGTTGGATTGGAGACCCAAAGTTGTGTAGACCAAGGGTCTCCAACCTTAGCAACTTTAAGCCTGGAGGACTTCAACTCTCAGAGTTCCTCAGCCAACTCTGGGAGTTGAAGTCCACAAGTCTTAAAGTTGCCAAGGTTGGAGGCCCCTGGTGTAGACCATCTGTGTTAACTAAGGACAACGAAGACAGTGCATAATCCTCTTGTGAGATTACACAAGCATTGCCCCTCCTGAGATTCATGCCAGGACAATGCCTGGTCTCATATTTTCCATCACCAGCGTTGCGTAGGAAGCAGCGCCTCCCTGAACAAAACACTAATTTGTTTCCTTTTTAAATAAATAAATCCTGTATTCCAGCCATCTGCCACACGCAGAGCAGATTAGCACCAATTCATTACCAAATCATAATGATGCTAATTATTTATTTATGGTGAGGTCAGGGGTCAATTGCATAAGGATAAGAAGGAAAAGAACACAAGATATATATATCTTATATATATATTTCTTACAAAATTCCCAGAAGGATCTGGTTGTGGGAACAAGATGCTGAAAGATGAAAGGGGATGAGTAAATAAGAAAGAAAGAAAGAAAGAAAGAAAGAAAGAAAGAAAGAAAGAAAGAGGAAGGAAGGAAGGAAGGAAGGAAGGAAGGAAGGAAGGAAGGAAGGAAGAAAGAAAGAAAGAAAGAAAGAAAGAAAGAAAGAAAGAAAGAAAGAAAGAAAGAAAGAAAGAAGAGCAAAGAGAGAGAATAAACAAAGGGAAATATAAAGGAGTGATTTTGATCTTCTTTGCAATAGTTATACATGCATTTATATTTTATCCGTTTGCTCTAAAGTTACCTCGATAGATTCCATCCATGTTTTACCTACAAATAAAGGTAAAGGTTCCCCTCGCACACATGTGCTAGTAATTTCTGGCTCTAGGGGGCGTTGCTCATCTCCGTTACAAAGCTGAAGCACCCAGCGCTGTCCGAAGATGTCTCCGTTGTCATGATTAAGCACCTTCAAAGGTGCATGGAACGCTGTTCCCTTCCCACCAATAGTGATCCCTATTTTTCTACTTGCATTTTTTTCATGTTTTCAAACTGCTAGGTTGGCAGAAGCTGGGACAAGGAACAGGAGCTCACTCCGTTACATGGCGCTAGGGATTCGAACTGCCAAACTGCCAACCTTTTCTGACCAACAAGCTCAGCGTCTTAGCCACTGAGCCACTGCGTCCCCAAGTTTTACCTATAATCTTTCCCTATCCTATCCTTTCTAATCATCCAAGTCATGAATCACAAGCCAATGCTTTCCATTTTCAACAACAACAACAACAACAAAACTCTGTAAAGTCACTAACAAATGTAGTTGTGGTTTTTTTCCTGAATCAAACATGTCAATCTTACCATCTCTGCAAAGTCTGTCATTGTCACCCATCATTCCTCCATGATGGGCATTTCAGTCAATGATGCTCTATGTTAACAAAGACCCACAATGGCCCAAAATTGAGTTTTAGAACATCTCTCATACATTCAAGGGAGGTGTTGGGTGTGATTATTGCCTTAGGATGCTCTATGTTAAAGCCAAAAGGGTCGGGGGGGGGGGGGGTTTGGCATCATGAAAAACATTCTGGACACGTGAGCAGGCCAATGCAACAGGAATGGAACCCGCAAAGTCATTTCCAGATGGTCTCCTGAGGAACCTCAAAAGAAGCAAAAGTCACGAGACACCACGGTTGTCTTTGGATCTGCTCACTGCAAACAGGCCAGTTTGTGTAGTTTTTGCGATGGGCTGCATGTCTACTCAGGGTTACCATGGTGACCTGATGCAGAGGTATTGTGGCCAGTTGGACAATCACTGCAACCTGGTTACCCAGGAGGAGAACCTGCTAGCTCTCCAGCAGCTCTTCTTGCTTCTGCTTCCCAGGAGAAACCAGGTTGGGGGCCCCACCAGATGATCTGATTGACAGAAGGGATAGGGAGGGGCAGAAAGGACACAAGAGGACTTCAACCTTTACTCCCTACAGCCCGGGGGGAGGGGATTCAGTACACTGAAAAAAGGAGGGGAATGATGACCCCATCATCTGGAGAAGGAACAGGTAGTTAAACACAGAATGTAAGAGGAACTTCTGCAAGGGGTCATCCATCCAGAAGGACCAAACCAAAACCTATCCAGATTTAAAACAAAGACCCACAATGGCCAAAAGTTGAGTTTTAGAACATCTCTCATACATTCAAGGGAGATTTTGGGTGTGATTAGGACAACGTAAGGTCTTTCCTATTACAGGCTAGAAAGGGGAGAATGGAAATTACTCCTCTGTGTTGTTCCAAGGAGTGCTTTGGGGAATTCCTCTTCTTAAAGACAACCTGAAAATATCCCCGACCGATAAATAAATCCATGTCCCTGGCACACTGAGATAAGCCAGCCCTAAAAATCAGGGGTCCCCCTGGAATTCTAGCAAGAAGAAAAAAACAAAGTTGAGAGAGCGCGGGGGGGGGGGGGGGGGGAAAGAGAGAGAAAGAGAGAATTTACAGTGACAGTTCCCAGATTCACTGGAGTTCCGCTATGAATATTGCTGGAATAATGCTAATTGTGGGGTGCTTGGTGCTCTCTGAGTTTGGCTGTTTTCTTGCAGACATTTCATGATTCAACTAAGTAACATCTAACACTGATGATGTTGCCTAGTTTGGTCATGAAACATCTGAAAGACAACCCCACAAAAACATCACAGTCCCACCTCCTTCCGACACTACTCCTCCTCCCATCCCACTCCCTTCTCTTACTGATGATGTTCCCTAGTTGGGCAATGAAACATCTGCAAGAAACCACCAAGTTCAGAGAACACCAAAGACCCCACAGTTCATCCTTGAGTACAAACATTCTCTCTTCTGTCACGCTAACTGTTGTACTACAAAGTGGGTCCTTCAAAATCGTGCATCCTTTTGGGGGCTCTGATTTTACGGGCGTTCTTGGTGGATGATTAGATTCTTCCGACAAGGGAGAGTTTTGTGCTGATGCCTTTGCTGTTTGCCTTCTCTCTCCTCCCTCCAGTTCTCCCCCATCTGAACAAACAAATGCAAAACAAACAAAACAAAATGTTGAGCAAACATTCCTGCCAGATTTAAAACAAACAAACCTAAGCCCTCCCTGTGAAGTTGTGTGTGTGTGTGTGTGTGTGTGTGTTTAAGCAAGCGTCATACATCATCAATGATAATTGCAAAACCAAATGAAATGCTTATTAACACTACCTCAACTTAGTGGAACAGCTGTATGTGTTTGTAATTCATTGATGGAAAAAAAGTAATTTGCAAGCAGCATTAAACAGTGGGGGGCAGAGGGGAAGGTCCTAAGGGTAGGTCTGTACTCCAAGGCAGACAGCATTACGTATGAATTAAAATTAGACCTTCAGACGAGAGGGATCTTGGAAGAGAGCAGAGTGAGGAGAAATCAGAAGACTTAGCCCAGCCAAGATATTAAGGTCGTATGAATTAACAAGGACTACGTAGCTTCCCTTCAAGCAGGTAATATCATTCCTATAGGCTGACACTAATTTACAAATCAACAAAGTTATTTATATATGAAGAGCTTGGTCAGAATTTCTCAAAAGTGCTCTGGAATTCAAAAATCATCTCTTTCAACCACAATGAGCCAAACCCTTCACTTTGGATCAAACTAACTTTGATCGCACGGCCATCTTGGTTACCATACCCTGTGGACACCCTGGCTGTGTGTTTGCTGTAGATGTTCTGTCTCTGAGAATCCATTTCCACAGACATTCATGCTTTCAACCCAGAGCTTACGCCAAGGGTCTTCCAACTTGGCAAGTTTCAGACTGGTGGACTTCAACTCCCATGACTGGAGGAGGAATTCTGGGAGTTGAAGTCTACAAGTCTTAAAGCTGTCCAGTTTGAAGACCCCTGGTTATACCTTATTTTACTTTAGTAAACTTAATCCATTAACTACACTGTTCTCAGATTCAGACAGAAAAATGTCTAAAGTTGATTTGATGCCATTCCTCTAACTCGGTGTTTTTCAGCATTGGCTTAAGATGTGTGGACTGGCTGGGAAATTCTGAGAGTTGAAGTCCACACATCTTAATGTTACCAAGGTTGATAAAGAGATATACAGATGTAAAAACCATACAAATATCCAGCCAAAAAAGAGATTTCTGTTTCTTTATACTATCCTCCTATCACTGGTTTTTACAAAGAATTTTACTTCATTGGCTTTCATTGAAATAACCCAATATTAGTACATTAAACTACTTAAGTGTAAATGATCAGGACAGAAAAGCAAAGTATAATACTCAAGAAAAGAGTATTGCCCATACCATATTATTGATTTGACCCCCCAAACTGAACACAAACGCTCAGAACCAAACCTAAAACATATAGCCCAGTCTATTCATCTATAGTTTTATGAGTGGCACAACAGAATACTATTGGTTTCTGGCCACAAGTAGATAGGCTGATTCTTTCCTCATTTATTATTGTTCCTCAACCATCAGCATCAAGGCTCTGATTTTAGAGACATTAGGAGTAACCCCACCCATGAAAATTAGCAGTGTTTGCAATCTCAAAGGTGCTTTTTCAAGAGTCAACTTGACTTTTTGGTTTCAGGATATAAATCCTTCCATTCCCCACCATCCAGTCAGAACTGAAGAAGCTTCTTGGTTGAGAAGTGAAATGTCTTCAAAGGAGAACCAGAAAGTCCAGTTGCCTCCTGGGGGGGAAAAAAAAAAAACCTGGATGACTGAGGATCTACATAGACAATTCAGCATTTGGAATGGAACCAGCAATCAATTCAGAATTGGAGCATGTGCAACTCACGAGTCTCACCTCTCATCAAGCCTAAATGCACTTTTCATCTGGACATCAAACATCTCCCTCCCCTTTTTTTTCTTTGAAATCATCCTGCTGATGACCAGCAGCCTCCAATGTCAAAACAGGCACGCTCAGTTGGTGACCTTCAATTCACCCAGGAAAGCCATGGTTCCTTAACATTCTTGTTAAACTCATGACGGGGCAGGGAAAAAACATTCCACAAAAACGTTTCAGGAAGAAATCTAGAAATGTACCTGCTCACAGCTAACCACAGATACGTTGCGGGGTTGAGGGCATTCCTTGCAGAGAAGAAAGGCTGCAGAAAGCTGTCACTCGTGCATTTACCTTCTGACCGTCTAAGGTATTCGGAGCCAATGACACATTAAAATGCAGATGCTCCTCTGTGCCCGAGGATTATGTTTGCTGCGTATTAGAGCTACTTCTGCAAATAATTACCTGAGGAAGGGACGCCAGCCACATCATTAGCAAAGCTTTCCTTGCAATACAACTGGAGGAAAAATGCGTGGATACGCACAAATGGACACCCCAGAAATATTAGCAAACTGGTCAATTAGCGCTTGTTATTGAGCAACTCAAACACTCAGCTTTGCACCTTGGCGTATCTCTTTCAGGATGGAGTAGCTGACAGCTCCCCATGTCGTATCGCAAAGCCACAAAGGAAGACATGTCTCTCCAAAGCCCCTTCCCGCATATCATTTATTCACTCAGAGACTGAAAATCATTTGCTGACAAAATAGAACCCTTATAAAAAGTGTAAGAAAGTTATACACCTGTATTTGAAAAAACGAGAGTCTCCAGAATCTGAAGGTCTACTTGCAAATCTGTGGCAAGTTTTCACTCAGCAATCCGACAGGACCGATGGATTTGTTCTGGTCTACGATTTGGAGATTTTTGGAATATCCCCTTTTCTTTGGAATGGCTGTGCTGAGATTGATGCTTGGTTACTGTGACTTTACAGGCCACTCCACATATCCTGCTAATCCTTCATTTTGTAAATCTCATAAACAACCCATCCTTAGTTAGATCAGGGTTGCTCGATCTTGGCAACTTTAAGCTGAGTTATGCCTTAGATTATTGTGCAAAGCCTGTGTTCTGACCAAGCCTTCCTGAGACCATAATTAAACACACTCTTAGTCCAAACAACTCTGGTTTTATTTCAATGCTGGGAATTATGTACATTCCCAGCCTGTAATGAATCCCAAACAGTTCCTAGAGATAAGCACCCACCTTTCTCTCCTTCGAATGGCTGCCAACAACTAAAGTGCCTAATTAACTGGAAAAAAACAACCGAAGTACAAAATCCACACAGAGCTTCAAGGTTTAATCCAAACAGAGCAAATGACTTTGCTTCCTGGAAAGATTTCTCTACCTTTGCCTGTCCTTTGTACTTTATGGGAGGGGCAATCACCTCCCAGCCTTACGCCCGAGTTGCTCTTTTGTTTCAGCTGCTCTCGCCTTCTAGCAGCTCTGTGCACACACGCACTGGGAACAGGCTCCTCTGGGTCCTCTTCCCGCTGCTGCCAGACTCCGGAGGCTCTGGAATCAGCACATAACTCCCCGATGTCCCAGCCCCATTTGCATTGGATGCAGGAATCTCATCCGAGTCCTCTCCAGACTCCCTGACTGGTCCTCATTCTTCCCTACTGTTCGATTCCACTGCCGTCTGCACAGGCTGCCAGAGAACCACAACAGCCTGTAAATTTAAACCCAAGGTTCATGGTGGCAAAACAGTCAGGCACAAAGAACAAGGGACATGTGTTAAAGCTGGCTTTATTGATTCACAAGAATCTAGCCAACCCAAATTCAACCCTAAACTGGCACCAGATAAGGATCAATGGAATTCAAGAGAGGTTGGACTTGCATCATTTGTGGCGATGTAAGGACTCCAGGCTGATGTCTTGCTTAACTCTGCCCCTCCCAGCTCTGCCTGCTCTTCGACAAAAATCCTCTTTCTCCACTCTTGTGTGCACTAAAAGATGAGTGAGCGAGACCTAAATATTGTAGCACACAGCTACTATCCACTGAGTGTGAAATATGCTGCCCAGGCTGATTAAAATGGGAAGAAAATGCTCCTTAACACTCCACTAATTGCCTGCTATTCTGGGTCTATTTTCTTCCACCAAGCAATGGTGCCAAAGCCCAGCCAGAAAAGAAGCTGTTCTTTCACCACCAAATGGTACTGATGGCTTTGGTATGAATAAAACATGCCACATGCAAGATTAATATGAAAATGGAGTTGCTGGTCTCATCAGCAGAAAGCAGAGTTACAGAGCACACACACACCCCATGCATACGATTGGCTTCTGTTGCCATGGCTGAAGTCTCAATGAGGCTAAATGGGCAGGAATCAATTTTGCTTCTTTATCCCGTAAAGTGGTCAAGTATTTTGGTTTGATGTATTTGTATCCCGCCTTTATTATTTTTATGAATAACTCTAGGTGGCAAACTCCTTCCTCCTTTTATTTTCCCCACTACAACAACCCTGTGAGGTAGGCTTAGGGCTGAGAGTGAGTGACTGGCCCAAAGTCACTCAAGTGGCTTTCATTAACTAGAACTCCTAGTCTCCTGGGGACTGGCCAAAAGTCACCCAGTTGGCTTTCATGGCTAAGATGAGACTAGAACTCACCATCTCCTTGTGACTGGTCCAAAGTCACCCAGTTGGGGGGTGACTCAGGCAGGACTTGAACTCACAGTGTCCTGTTTAGTAGCCTGGTGTCTTAACTGTCAGGCCAAATTTGACTGTCCAGTCATGTTGACTGATGCATTTAATTGAGCCCTATGCTACTTTTCAAAATCAGTATTTTTTTTCTTCTGCAACTAAGTCCTATTGAGACATCACTCCTAAGGGGTGCAGGAGCATGATAATATCACCAAATAAATGTTATGATACACATGAGGTCCTTGTGGCTTGTGGTCTGAAATGGCAAGCCAGATCTCCAAATCAAATGTTTGGGATGCTGCAGTGTTGCTTTGCGTGGTGCAACAAAATTGTGCCAAGGCATGTTGAACCTTACCTTGGTTCTCCTTGAAAATGGTGACCTATAAAACTTAAGTCAAATTCTGCTAAACCAGGATTTTAATCCCTCCCACTCCTTGTGGGATACACCAGCAAATTATTGCTCTCAGCTACACTTAACTTCACTGGGTGATTATTATCGGGATAAAATTAGAACACATGGACTATCCTGAGAATTAGAAGGATCTAAATCTAGTTCATAAATAGGGTGAGAGTATACCTCTGGGTGTTTTCAAGCCATGCCTTTGGAAAGAAAAATAACCACCCATTCAGAAATAATCTACTGATTCCTGTTTGCTTTTCCAGATCCTCCAAGCCACTCATTCACGGCCAAGTGTCAGCTCCGTCTCCTTTGAGCAAATACCTACTCAGATAATTTACCTGCTCAACAAGCAGAACTGGGATTAATTATTCAACAACGGTTCCTGTCTGCTCTGGATTAAGTCAAGGCTCCTAAATGGTTTCTGAATTCTCCAATCAACAAGAAATGAATACGCCTAACAACAGCCTGGATCTTAGCTCTTTGCAGAGGGAATTAGAGGGTGCAGCAGAGGTGGGAAGTTAGACAGAAGGAACTCAGGACAATGAATTCAAGCATCATCCTGAAGGAGGTCCCATGTTCAAAATCTGCTTCTTCCTATTAATACATAGCTTTCATGTCAATCCACATCGCGCAATCTCCACCCACATCAAGGGCCTTGGCAGAGATGCCCCTTTCTTGAACTTCAGTGAATCTATATCAAATTAATTTAGGGAAAGATATGAGCTGCTACCCTCCCATCAGTATTGTTGGCATCTTATCAAAACACTTTTTTAAAAAAAGAACTTGGTTCCAAATTGGCTTCCTGCACAACAGAGCCGGTTTTAGCAAGATGCCAACTTTCTCACAAAAGGCAATCTTCCCTGGTGGCCCTTCAGATGAAGACACAAAAGTCCCATTTTCTCAAAGGGCTCCCAAGATTATGTCTCTCTCTTCTTGCAGATTTTCCCAATCTCCGTTTCCGCCAAACCTCTTTCGCAACTTGACATAGAACAGCCTCACTTAGGTCAAAGTTTTGGGATCAGCTCCCATAATCCCAAACAATCGTGGCCTCATGCTGGCTGGGGATTATGGGAAGTGTTGGGATGATGACTGCTCCTGTGGTTCAAGGTGAGCTCCCATCATGGGAATCCTGCAGTTGGGTCAGGTAAGATGATGGGATTCCTCTCTTCTGACTACCCTGAAGGCACCGTCCGTGGCCCCCACCAATGCTGTAGGGTCTACAAGAGGAGTAAGCTCTTACTCACCACAAGGGACAGGGGCCTTTTCCAAGAGACCACACCAATCAGTCCAGACAGCAGCACCTGAAATTGAACCAGAAAGGTGAAAATAAATAAATAAAAAGAACAATTCAGAAATATGGATTTCTCAGAGCCAAGAGAAGAAGAAGACAATTTGAGTCTAACTGTGTCAAAATTGCCATTTTTCATACACTTTCTTCTCCACCCCCCCAAAGAAACTTCTGCCTTTTTCTTTTCAAAAATCTATTTTCAGGTTGTTTCAAAAGTTCCCCCAAATTTGTCTGGGTTGTGCTTTTGAGTTGCCTTTCCCATTAGACCTGATGGAACTCTGGTGTTCTCTGAGATCAATCTTTCCATCGTTCTCCCCAGCTGCTTCCGAATCTGAAAAAACGCGCCCCATCTGTCCCCAATCTCTTGCCTTGAAGTTGAATGACAGGCTGGGAAGCCACAGACCTCTGGAGAAAGAATTAGATGATGAGAGAGAGGACTTCCCAATGTATTCTTGACTGCCCCATCAAAAATACATTCAAGAACAGTGCATTCCACCCTGGAAAATTGCACCAAATTTCTCTCTCCTCTGAGACTCATAAGAACATAAAACCACAACTGATGCCCCATGGGTTGGACTTACCTCATCTCATACAAAAACTAGTTCTCACACTAACCCACCACTGCCCAACAATTAGTTATATGAGGCCAAAACAGAACACAAATTCAACACCGAGTTTCAGATTTTAAACCAACCTGAATGAACAAAGTTGCTTCCTGCAAAGGTTCCTGTCCCTCTGTTTCTCCTTTATGCCTTATGAGAGGGCCAATCACCTCCAAGCCTTACTCCCGAGTTGCCCCTTTTGTCTTAACTGTTCTTGCCTTCTGGCAGCTCTGTGCATGCGCGCATTGGGAACAGGCTCCCCCTGTTCCTCTGCCTCACTGCTGTCAGATTCTGGAGGCTCCGGAGTCAGCACATAACTTCCAGATGGCCCTGGCCCCATCTCTGTGTCAGATGCAGGACCCTTGTCTGAGTCCTCCCCAGACTCCCAGACTGGTCCATGTTCCTCCCCACTGTCCAACTCTGCTGCCAACTCCACAGCTTTTGGAGGTTGCAATTCCAAGCCATAAAAGCAGGCACAAGATTTGAAAGAGATTTTTTTTTTTGTCTTAAAAAACAACAACTAATTGTCTATGATGTTCTAAACATCTCTCCTTTGGCATATTAACTTTTCAAAAGCGGAATAATTGGTTACAGGCCACATGAGATGGCACACAATATTTTGTCCCTGCTGCAAAATTCACTGCCATCTCCACAAATCCATCATCATCAGGAACCCTGGATTCTCCCCTTTCTTCTTCGAGTATTATTTCCCCCTCCTCCCGGCTAGCTCAAAACATTTCCCTCTACCAAGTATTTGTTTTTACAGTACATTAATTCTATTGTGCACCCATCAAGTTTAATGAAAAAGTTATCTGGGTATAATTATGCAAATTTATTTCCAAAAGTAAATGAATTCAAAGTGTAGAGAATCACCTTGCAAGTTAGAAAAAGAAAAAAGAAAAAGAAAGCGAATGCTTTTTCTGTGTGTTGGTGTGCATGTTGTTCATCCCCGTGCAGATATCAAAACGTTAATAGGCAGAGCTTGAGGGATCTCAATCGCATTGCGGCTTGGGTTAATCAAGATCACCAAATTGTGCAACTTAGGGCCATCATGTGTTGCTGAAATGTAATTGCCAGGGGTGTTCCCAAAAACATTTGGAGATCTGGAATGGCAAAGGTCCATCCTTAAGTCTGCTTTATACGAGGAGAGTAACGGAAGGATTAGATTCGAGTCATTCTTAAGGTCTTGCAATCCAAACATAAATGAATTAGAGTAAAACGCCCCCTTCTTTCCCAGGGCAAAAGTCTTTTTTTTTTTACTTCAAAATTGCCCTTTCCCTGCCTGATGGAAATTGCCCAGGCTTGTTTCGAAGCAGAGCTGTGAATAGTAATCAAACAAGAGCATATTTCTTTTTTAAAAATAGTTTCTATGAAAAGTTTGTACGCATAGACTCAAAGTAAAAGGTTTAGCAAAATGGCAAGAACACAGAAGAATAGAAATTTTGGGCCTGGACAATCTGGAACTGCGCTGCCTACGATCCGATCTAAGCATAGTACACAAAATTGTCTGCTACAACATCTCACCTGTCACCTTCAATTGCCAACTCAATCACAATAATACACAGGCAAAGAACCGATACAAACTCAAGGTAAAGTGCTCCAAACTCAATGGCGGAAAATACAACTTCAGCAACAGAGTTATCAAAACCTGGAATGCCCTACCTGACTCCATGGTTACAGCCATAACTCCTCACAGCCTCAACCTCCAACTGTCTACCGTGGACCTCACCCCATTCCTAAGAGGTCCTTAAAGGGGGCGTGCATAAGCGCACCAGCATGGCTACCATCCCTGTCTTATTGTCCCCATTTATCTGCATTTACTCCCATTATCTTGTTTATGTTCATACTTGTTATCTTGTACGTGTTGGACAAACAAACAAATAAAATAGAATTGGAAGGGGACCTTAGAGGTCTTCTAATCCAACCCCTGCTTAAGCAGGAGGCCCTATACTATCCTTAATCATCATTATGGATCCATCACGGCCAAGAAGTCTCCTTGTGATTCAGTCCTGGGGTTCAAGGTAGCTGCAGGGAGAACCCCAAAAATTCTGGCTCTAGAACTTTGTGGAGAAATTGAGGAGGAGTTAATAGACCTGCTAAATGTCTGTTGTGGACATTCTCAGTCATCCAGGTCATTTCAGATCCATGCAATGCAATACATTCCCTATGTACGATTACTCATGCCATCTTGTGACTCTCCGCAGTAAACTTAACACTCCTTCAATCTGCTTGTTAATAATCCCTGGGTGAAACCTGAAAATAGTAATCAAGCTTCAGCAGCCAATACAGGAACCCACACAAAGCATCAGCTTTCCTTCGACATTTTTTAATTAAACTTGGAGGTGCCAAGAAATGTTTCCACCTAACTCAAGCTGAAAAATACAGACCGTTGTTCCTCCGTGCCAAGGGATCGGGCTTTAAGTAAATCCTCTTTCTCCAAAAAGGTTTTGACAAACCCACCTGTATGATTTGTGGGAGGATCTGGGGGCTACTGGCTTTCTTTCATCACTGGGAGGGTGGGATAAAAGATAGATTGTGAAGAACAACAGAGCCATCCGTGGTCAACGTCTCATCAATTATACAGGCTGAGGTTGAATTCCTGGAACTGGGGGAGGGTGAAAGATTGATACACAAAATCACAGAGTGCATGTTTGCATTACAAACCTCACTAGTGCCTATAGTTGAAAATAGAATCATAAGGCTGGAAGGGACATTAGAGATCTTCTAGTCCAACTCCTTGCTCAAGGCAGGAGATATTATACATCCCAGTCAAATGATTGTCCAGTCTATTTTTGAAACCTCCAGGGATGGAGCACCCTTAACTCCGGGAGAAAAGCTATTCTACTGAGTCATTCTTCTCCCAGTCAGAACATTTCTCCTTATTTCTAAGTTGGATCATTTTCCACCCATTTCTTCTTGTTCTGCCTTCTGATACTTTGGAGAATAAGTCAATCTGCTGCATCACAAACCCTAAGCTTAGTTTGTGCGAATCTTCATGATTTTGCTTCCACTACATCCTGCCATCTTCTTGAAGGAAAGGTAACCGCAGTGGTGGGTTGGTGTTTTCTTAATTCGGTGTCAGGATTCCAGCAACTGCCCTAATTAAATCATGAGTCTCGAGCCAACTTCAAAAGAATCCCAAAGATTTATTAGGAGCAACACGTCCAGCATTAACCAATGTAGCCAACTCTGAGACCCCCTGGGTGTGTCATATATCAGATTCTTCAATGAAACACGTTCGTGGGCTGGGTGTCATCAATCATATTCTCCAATGAACCATTTTGGGGGGTAGAAGATCAGTAGCCTAGGCTACAATCTCCATAAGATAAGCATGGAATGTGCTTCTGGCCTTTATCTGCCACACTGGCCTCCCCATCTTCTAATGGCAACTTGGAAACAGGCATAGGAATGATTTACGAGTTGGCATTTGGTTCTTTCCACAGATTTTGAGTCTCGCATCACCAACTTCACCCAGAAGGCAGTCAGTATGGTGACTTCATCATCAACAGACATTCCCCAAGCTGCTGCTATGCTTGGTAACAACCTCAGCTGCCTAGCACGTTGTCAGGCACGAAGTCATGTTTTGCTGGCTAACCTCCTGCTTATCAGCTTTCCAAAAGCAACCGTCTGGTTTGGCACAAGACCTTGAATGATCAGCTAACCCAAAGGTCTCCAAATTCTCCAACCCTTTCACATGGTCTTCATTCATTTCTTCTCCCTGCTAGGCCAACGAAGTCCCTCAAAACTGGTCCTTCCTGTCTGCCATCTGAGCTTGGGGACTTCCAGCTTTAGCCCAGAAATACCCATTCACCTCTTCAATATTCCTGCCAGGTTTCATTAAGCCAATGTTTGTTTCGCCATTAAACCAGGAGAATCCACAGGGGAGGAAGGGAAAGGAGATGCCAAAAACCCCAAAAACCAGCCAGATTGAAACAGAATAGGATTTAGGGAAAAGGCTTGACTGTCAATCATTCTTAATTGTTCTAAAAATATGCACACAGAATGTGGCTAACCATATAAGCCCAGCTTTCTCTCGAGTCTATTGTCTAATATACCGTACTTCCTCCTGCCTGGTCTAATAAGTTTGCATCTCAGAGCAAAAGGCATCAGCTCAGCTTCCAATTTGATCTGAAGTGATTCCAGCCTTTTCAAGCAGGAAATGTTCCAAGAATCACTTCGGCATGAATGCACACCGCCAGAAGGACCACCACAAATGTATTCCATTAGAAGTCCTTCCAACACACAGGTTGCCCTTCTGGCTAGCCACCGGAGATGCTTCTTGTGGGCGGCTTTGAAAGGAAAGTTGACCAGCTGTAATGATGGGAGATGCCAGAAGGTTCAGGGGCTGAGTTGGGAAGAAGTTATCTAGTGCTGTGCAAACAGAGGCCACTGCTGATGGGATGACTAATCTCATCCTAATTGCCATGGAAACAGATGCAGAGGCTGGAAGTCCTTGGTCACTCCCCACATGCAGGACAGGGGGAATTACCCGAGTGAGCCCTTCGCACAGCTGCCAGAGTCTATTAGCCATCTGCAGCATGGATCAGGCCTTAACTCCATCATGACTTTCTCTGCTTCTCCTCTGCTCTGGGATAAACCCAATGTCAGGGCTCCAACAAATCGACCCTCATTCAAATCAAAAGTCTCCAGCTGCATCTCAGAGAAAAGAAAATTGATTTATTAGAAGTGGCCATGTTGGCGTTATCGGGTGCAGCCGATACTCAATCACATCACACATTTCCCCCTTGACCCTGGTCTTCCCCCCACCCCCTGGATGTGACTTCTCCAACGGGACACATCCATCTCCAAGAGTCATCCATCATGCTCTCCAATAACCTTCTTATGCTCCGACAACTTTGGGCTTCCAAGATGATTATCTAGGCATTTAAGGAATGCCTTGTTCCTCCCCCCCCCGCTCCCTTTTTCTGGCAGCTAAAAAGATCAAAGGAGCATCTTTTTAGTTGACACCCAAAGCAGACCAGCGCAGAGACAGGAAGCAATTTTGCCACGCTAAGGAAAGCCCAAAAGAGCTGCCAAAGTTGTCCCAAAGGTGCTTTTTCAAGAGGTGTATGGACTTTCTTTGATTTTTCCTTAAAGATGTTTTGCTTCTCATCCAAGAAGCTTCTTCAGTTCGGAGTCAACCATGACCTGGATGATTGAGAACCTCCATAAACATTTATCTAGAAAGATTGGAGAGCTCTGAGGACCTTTTCTTTCCCAGCACAATTGGGAAACTTTCCTGGTTGGAAGTTCAAAGATGCTTTTTAAGGTCTAGCCAAGATTCTTCCATTCCCTCTACCCAAGACGAAGGCTGGTTGAGACCTTTTATCCACACCTGGAAAACCCACAGGGCATATTTCTCAGGATCTGCTCCTAGAAGTACCCATGGTAGACAGAAACAGGATAGGATCCTAGATGGACTTTCAGTTCACCATGGTTATTATGATTGGTTCTAAGGATCTGGCCTTTAGGTTGCCTCCTTCACATGTTTGTTTCTCTTATATTGATCTATACTCTCAAAAGGGGATATCTGGAAAATTCTGAAAGATCCTCAATCCAGATAACAGATTAACAGAGTTGGAAGGCACCCCATCCACCAAAGCAGGAGACCCTACAACACTTCTGACAGATGGCAGTCCAGTCTCTTCTTGAAAGCCTCCAGGGATGAAGCTCCCGCAATTTCTGAAGGCAACTTCTGTTCAATTGATCGATTATTCTCACTGTCAGAAAGTTTCTCCTTATTTCCAGGTTGAATCTCTCCTTGGTCAGTTTCCATCCATTATTCCTTGTCTGGCCTTCAAAGGTGCTTTAGAAAACAGCTTGACCCCCTTCCTCCTCTCTGGGCAGCCCCTCAAATATTGGAAGATGCTCTCCTGTCTCCCCTGGTCCTTCTCTTCCCTAGACTAGCCAGGTCCAGTTCCTGCAACCGTTCTTCATATGTTTCAGCCTCAAGTCCCCTCATCATCCTGGTTGCTCTTCTCTGCACTCTTTCTAGGCATGTTTTTTTATAGCGTGGTGAAGAAGAAGAAGAAGAAGAAGAAGAAGAAGAAGAAGAAGAAGAAGAAGAAAAGAAGAAGAAGAAGAAGAAGAAAGAAGAAGAAGAAGAAGAAGAAGAAGAAGAAGAAGAAGAAGAAGAAGAAGAAGAAGAAGAAGAAGAAGAAGAAGAAGAAGAAGAGAAGAAGAAGAAGAAGAAGAAGAAAAAAAAAAAAACAAAACAGCCCTTCAAAAAGCAATAGTTTGCTCGCAGATTATTCCAAGTGGCTCTCTTCTATTCCCCTGCCATCTTCAGGTACTTCAAACTTCGACATTTGTTTTTGTCTGAAGTTCAGTTTCTGAAAAATCCAGGCTACACCGAAACTCTCCAGAGGCCCCACTTAAGAAGAGCCCCAATTAAAATTTCTTTTCACTTGGCATAAGTAGCTCAACAAAACTGCCCCTGTGATTCTCTCCCATCTTTTGGAGGGTCTGAGCCATTTCTGTATCATCTTTTAGAAAGAAAGAAAGAAAGAAGGAAGAGAAAGAAAGAAAGGAAAGAAAAGAAAGAAAAGAAAAGAAAGAAAGAAAGAAAGAAAGAAAGAAAGAAAGAAAGAAAGAAAGAAAGAAGAGAAAGAAAGAAAGAAAGAAAGAAAGAAAGAGAAAGAAAGAAAGAAAGAAAGAAAGAAAGAAAGAAAGAAAGAAAGAGAAAAGAAAGAAAGAAAGAAAGAAAGAAAGAAAGAAAGAAAGAAAGGAATTGTTAGTCCCAAAATGGTGGGGTGTATCAGTGAAGCCACAATTTCGTTGCAATAGCCAAATCAACTTCATCTGTTTTATAGGCTAAATTCTCCATTTCTGGTAGCAGATTTTTCAGAGCTGTTCTGCACCATTGCCTGATCTTCTGGAGGAGGAGGAGGAGGAGGAAGAAGAAAGAAAGAAGGAAGAAAGGAGGAGGAGATGATGAAGATCAGCATCTGCCAATTGTGACACTCAGCACTTCTCAAAATTTAAACTGAGGGCTGAGAGAAGACGAATAACCGAGAACAGATGGTCTAATCAGGTTGATGAACCTCAGAACCGGGTGGACATGCATGGAGGCCCTGAGGCCAGTTTCTCTGAAACCCTTGCTTGCTTTCTCTGCACAGGTTCGAGATGCCGAGGTTGGGCTTCGTTGAGCAGAGGACAGTCTGTCCTTCATGATGGAAGAAGAAGACAACCTTCTTGGGCAGGCTGCGTCACCAGAGGGAGACAAAAATGAATCCCAAGCCTGCCTGGGAGGTGGAAATCAGTCAAGAAGCACAATTGACACTTGGCTTGTTTCTATGTTTGTGATATGTGCTCTGCAGCTTTCGCATTGCATCAGCTTTTGGTGTGTGTGTGTGTGTGTGTGTGTGTGTGTGTCTATCTGTCTGTCTATCTGTCTGTCTCCATCCATCCATCCATCCATCCAATTAATCTATCCAATTAATCTATCCAGTCTATCTATCTCACTCTGTCTGTCTGTCTACTGACCTATCTATCTTATCTATTTCTTTTATTATCTATCTTGGAATCCTCTCCCTCCCTCCCTCAATGGAATTGGAGGAGGAAAGACCCCTGAAGAATGGTCCAGTGTTTTGAGAGCGGCCAGGGGCGAAGGGGCTTGTAGAAATCAATGAAGACCAAAACGACCCTTCCTTTTTGGCCTCCAGATCTTATTTCATAACGGGGGTAATCCCGTCCTTAAGTCCAAAACACGGATGTCTCCAACCTCAGACATAATACAGATTTTTTTTTTTTATTACCGACATTTGGGCTACATCTAATCCTTTGGATTATTTTATTGATCCAAACATGAGCCACATTGGAAAATGTAATGTCGTTCAAGAGAGCTTAGCGACTTCCTTTATAAAAAAAAAAAATCATTTACAGCTCAAACGGCTCACCAAGCGACTCCATTCCCTGCATTTATAGGGATTCCCGCCTACCTGATCTTCCTGGGTTGAAGCTACATCTTTTTACAGTAGTAAAATGAAGTAACCTTCATCAAGGTTAGCAAATATATATATTCTCTCCCTCCCTCCCTTCGAATCATTTTTGGTTGCTTGCAATGGTTTCTCAAAAGCAGAAGCATTTTGGCTAGCTGATTGTTAAGACACAGAACCAGCTTGGCTTTTTTTGGAGGGGGGTGGGGGGGGGAGAACAAATGTGTATTCTGAATTTTTTGCAGGCCTCTATCATGCACACACAGTAGTGTTTGGGGCCTTTATGTCACTGCAATCAGAGGAAATGGGCCTTTTTTTATGCCTACAGCACCGATCTCTTCCCTTCCAACAAGGTTGGATTGCATTTCCCAGCCCTTAGAGCAGGATTCTCCAAACTTGGCAGCTTTAAGACTTATGGAATTCAACTCCCAGAATTCCCCAGCCAGCTGAGGCCTAGGTGGCTGGGGAATTCTGGAAGTTGAAATCCTCAAGTCTGAAAGTTGCCAAGCTTGGAGACCTCTGACCTAGAGGAAAAGGGGTTGACAACATTGGAAACGCACATCTGCAGACTTACTGGCCACATGTTCAATGTACATAAAGCCATTAGGAGAAGAAGTCCAATGAAGAGATACTAGAAGGAGTTGGGTCTTTGCAGATGTGTCTCCTGCTTGTGCTAAAATCTGTTGTGCGTTGGAAGTGCGGAACCTTTGGAACCTTAGACTGTCTCCTATGGACCTCCCCCCTTTCCTAAGAGGTCTGTAGGGGCCGTGCATAAGCGCACCAACACGCCTACCGTCCCTGTCCTATGGTTTCTTTTATATTTTTTATTTGTTTTTCTTATACGTATCCATGTAGTCATCACTATGTTTTTACTTCTACCTATTATCTTGTAAGCAGGGGTCTCCAACCTTGGCTCCTGGAAACCTGGCGGACTTCAACTCCCAGAATTCCACAGCCAGCTTTGCTGGCTGTGGAACTCTGGGGAGTTGAAGTCCACCAGGCTTCCAGGAGCCAAGGTTGGAGACCCCTTTGTAAGCGATTGACAAACCAAATAAAATAAATAAAATAAAAGTTGCTTCCCTCCTTGATTAGTTTCCTTCCGTCACTTTTTGCCTTGCCTTCTGGTGCTTTGGAGATAGCTTGACCCACATCCTCCTCTTTGTGGCAGCCCCTCAAATCCTGGAAGACTGCTATCATGTCACCCTTAGTTCTTCTTTTCACCAGACCAGACAAACCCTATTTTTCCAGCTGCTCTTTGGATGCTTTAGCCTCCAGCTCTCTGATCATGATTGCTCTTTTTTCTCTGCACTCTTTCTGGACTTCTCAACAACTTTTCTATATTGTGGGTGACCAAAACCAGAGGCAACAATACAAAGTTATCTTCCCTGTCTTTATTCCCTGTCTTTACCGAGAGCCTCCTTTTCAACTCCATAGGGCCAATACCACCAAGACTGGTAATAGATCATCGCCCAAGATTTGCAGGAGTTCAGCTAACAACCCACCAAAACCCTTCCCATCTTGTAGCTTGAATCAACCAAAGAAAATCCCTTTATTTATTTTTCCTAAACACATGTCAAAATGTCAAGCGGCTCTAAGCGGCGGGTGAACGCATTGAAGAATTGACAAGAACATTTATTAACCGTGATATTCCAATAGGCCGTATTCAAAACACAGCAAATATTTGTCAGAAAAAGTTAGCTCGGGAAAAGCAACGCAGACCGTGGTGCTTAAGATTTGAATATTTTTATTACCCCTGCCTTCTCGTTTGTTTGTTATTTCAAAGGCAGCAATCTAAGAAGTCAGCCATCAATCAAGAAATGGATTTGTTTATTCGGAGCAGGTTCCCCAACCAGGTGCCCTCCGTGCTCATCCACCGAGGCTACAGTCAGGAAGGGGTGACAAGGTTTGCTTGTCC